>OZ002742.1:111823065-112328065 GCA_963924295.1 Dioctria rufipes | reverse complement strand
ACCAAGAAATTTTTGCCGTTATCATCATTAACATTATTGACTTTATTTCCTTTATCATTGCACTAAAAAATTTGAGTTTTTCAAAATAAACAGAAAAAGGTTCGATCTTTGTTACAAATTGAACTTTCATTGAAATTGATGTACTAAACTTTGCAGATTTCATGAATTCCAGAGTTTTCTAAAGCTAATTAAATACATATAAAACCCCGAAATCTTTATTTTTGACACGTCATTACCTAAGTTTATGTATTTTCTCTAACTATGTACAATTTTTATCAAGATAGTACCTTAAGGGGGTTACCACTGAAATCTTAAAAAACACGAAAAGTTAATACAAATTTACTGCAAATCTATGCGTACTATCTTGATAAAAATTGTACATAGTTAGAGAAAATACATAAACTTAGGTAATGACGTGTCAAAAATAAAGATTTCGGGGTTTTATATGTATTTAATTAGCTTTAGAAAACTCTGGAATTCATGAAATCTGCAAAGTTTAGTACATCAAAACGTAATAATGGTACATTAAATAGATAAATTTGTACTTGAGTATGGAAGATCTTGGGCTGGAAGAGGCAGTGACGGAAAGAAAACCAGACAAAAAATGTTGGTTACTAATATATTTTAGTTTGAAAGTTGCTATTTTGCGAGACAAGTAACTACCAAAATTATGATGTTATTTCAATGAAAGTTCAATTTGTAACAAAGATCGAACCTTTTTCTGTTTATTTTGAAAAACTCAAATTTTTTAGTGCAATGATAAAGGAAATAAAGTCAATAATGTTAATGATGATAACGGCAAAAATTTCTTGGTTTATTATATTTTGCATACAATTTGGCGTTTTCAATTCATTCTATCATCGTCAGATGGAGTAATGTGCTTTTGGAAGGCTTTCATTTGTTTTGAAAGCTCAGCGGGCTGTAGCTGTACGCTTGGAGAGTGTGTGCCGTTATTTTCTGCATTAGGTATATGTATGTGTGTAGATTTCCCGGAATATTTGCATTTTTATCATTGGTAATTTGTTCATTTTTGCTTTTGAGGCGAGAAATTTTTTGCCAATTTTATTATGGTAACGAATTTTGAGTAACTATTATTTAATCATGGGACGAATTAGTAAAATTCGGGCTAATAATTATGGAATAAAGAAGAGAAAACTGAATATTGTTAGGTATGTAAATCTGTGTGTATGAAAAGGAAATAATCCTATAAATGCACAAATTTGTGAAATGTAAATTTGAATTTGTGAAATGTAAATGATTTTGATGAAATTTTGGAGGAAGGTTGGCTAAATTATAAATAGTTATTTTTTGTTGCGTTCCATTTATGACCGCGTTTTAGTGAAGCTGTAGAAAGGACAAAATGGAACTTTTTAAAGTTGTGAAGAGTTGTTTTTCGAATATATGTATGTAATTTAGAAAAGTGAACGAAAATTGATGAGGTGTAGTGATCATATACAGTGTGTACCAATTGTTTGACTACAATGGATTATCTTTCTAGCGACTATAATTACTACTAAGTACTATTAATTTATGTATGAATTGTTTTCAAAATGCGAATTTCGAAGAAGAAGCATTTTTACAAATTACAAAGAACTTGTGTCGACCAATAAAAGTATTGGCTTTGTACTAATGACATCTTTCTTTTGAAATTATTTTTCTAATTCTCTTTTATCTAAGAGGGAATCTGCTGACGAATATTTACGCGATTTAATATATATTTCGGTAAAAGCAACTTCTTTCTTATAAATGTTTTAATTGAGCTCATTGCACGAAAATTATTATGAGCGTTCCATTCTCAGGTACTTGCAATGCCCATTTGATCGGGTTAATCTTCCTCTTTATATATCGATTATGCCTTTCGATTGGCCCGTCCCCTCTAAAAGTTCGAGCTGCTGTCATTATGTGATGAATCTTTTTATCAATGCAGTATCGGTATCGCCTAAATTCATTTAAAGAAAAATCAGTTCTTCTGTAAGTACCGAAATAAATAGCTAATTCATCCAAAGCCTTAATAACGGGACCAATTTATACTCCCTTTTGAATGGGCTCTCTCCTTGCTTCACAGAGTTGTTTTTGGTAGACTTATTCGCCATATTTTACGCATGCTTTGAAGTAATTTTTGACACTACTGCCTTGAATAGGTAAACTAGCTGACCTTTCTGGCAACCAAAGATCTTCACGGAGTAACTCTAGAATTTTTTCAAAATCGACTACCGTGGCTCTCACAGAGAATTTCTGCCGAAAAGAGTCAATTAATTTTTTGAATACCACGTCCCGCGCCCTTTTTTAAGTGAATAGAACTATGAAATGGGTAGAAATAAGAACTTTGTGGACCAGAGCAAAAAATTTGCTTTGGGAGACACCTTCTCAAGAAGAAGACTGTCGGAGATTTTTCAATCTAATTGATTTCTCTATTTACTGTACCTACGCTTAGTGGTACTACCCATCGCGACTTTCTATGAAATATCTCCTAGCGGTTTGATGGTTTGTTCTGGTCTTATCTTCGTCTCTCTATCTGCACGATATATTTATACTGCATTGACATAGCGACTACGACAACACTATTTTGTATTCCATTATTGTGTTTCAGATCTCTACAGGAAAGCACAAAAGAAAATTTAACCGCACAGCAAAGAAATTTTGCCAAATATTGAGCATTATAGCGAAATAGATTCGTTCACAATTCTGATAGAAAAAGAAAATCAGGATGAAGATATGAACGAAATTTCCATGGAGGGATTTCGATTGGTAGATTTAAGGTACTTTTGGAATGAATTGAAAATCCTAAATGAACATTGCAATGCACAGGGTTACACAATAACCACACCAGTAGGGAAGAAAGGAGCACGAGAATGGCAGATTTGAAGGCAGTGTTAACATCGAGTCGCAAAAAAGAATTCACTATTTGCTATATTGGTAATCTTTCCCAGTTACAGTAACTCCGACTCGGCTAATCTGGTTGGATTGCGTTTCTTGAAACATGAAAAATTTTATGCGAACAGAATTGAGGAATTAGATAGAGATAAAATTGTATATATGTACATATATACTAAAATTAGATTAGAAAATCTACCAGACATAGCTCAACCTGAAAATTGTGTTGTTGGTAAATTCAAATCTAATTCTCTAAAGTAGTTCTTTGGATATCTAGTTAATAAAATGGTAATCTGACAACGTGTGAACATTGCAAAAATTATATGGTAGGTATATTACAACTCAGAATTCTTGGAAGAGTTTTATTTGATGACAGACTTCAGTCAAATAAAATTGCCCAAGCAATAAATAGTGCCAGACAAATTACACGGAAAAGTGTCTGATCAACAGCGCAGAGAGCATACATTTCGTTCGCCCCTTGCCTGCTCCTCAACAAAATTCTAAGAAAAATCCGACAGCCAAATTTAAAATCTCGCCATGCCTATGCAATTCTACCCACTGACTTATAAGTCAGTGATTCTACCTTACTGCTGTGCAGATGCCCGACATGCTTTGGAGTACAATACAGACGAATATCACAGCATCATATAGCTTTGCATGTACATATAGTGATTTGTTTCAATTTTAAAATTGCATACTTTTATGCGTTTATGTTCACTAAGCTTTTGGAAACAGAAATCGTGAGCTTTTTTTTGGTGTTAACCCCCCTTAAGTTTACATTTAATTAGTTTTTCGAATTATATTACATTTATGCATAAATTAAAAAAAAAAATTAGATACGCAAAAAAAGCAAAATCTGGACAGCAAGCTGGGGCTCCAAATTTCAATTTCGGGAAATGCAGAATTTGATTTCTTTGTGCATGTAGAAAGTATTAAAATTTATACACAAATGTACTATAATTTCAAAATTAAATTAATTGCAAAATAAACGGAAACTTTAGAGAATTTTTGTGAAAGAAAAATTATTTTCTATTTTTTAGTGCAGTGTTTTTTTAAAAAACATTTAATTTAATTTTTTTTTATTTCATTTAATTATAGTATAGATTTTGATTATATAAGAGCTCCATCCGGCTTTGTTAGTGACCCTCAATTTAAGACTGTTCTTGCTACGTAGAAGATTCAAGTCCTGATGTTTTCATTACAACTTTTAATGATGTTAGAAACGCTGCATGGGTGTGCCATGCGAGACTTGTACATAGTCTTATCAAAGCCAGCGTCTCGTGCAATATCAACTAGTCGTTCATTCATTGTTTCAGCGTTAAGCATATCGACTGTAAATATGTTGTATTTACAGATGCTAATGTAGATCTTGATCGCTTAAAGCTTGTCGGTTGAAGTTGACTAATCAAAATGACTGCTCCGCACTCATATTTATCATTTTATCACCATGCTGTGGATTCAAGTATAACCTGATGGTTATAGTCTCTCCTCTGAAGTTGATTATGTCACCGTCTAATTATGTTGACTGGCAACTCTGATCTATATGCAGTTCTTTTACTAAATAATAGCAGAGCAGCTATGAACTCTTCAACGTATTATTGTTTGCCTTTATTGTAATTATTACCCTTTTTCTTTCTCTATCCAAGAATCCTTCGACACATTTTGATCACCATGTCATAGCATCTAGTAGATACATATCTCAACAGCCGAATAAAATTATTGCTGACATAAATATAGGGTATAGAAGTATATTTAAAAATAAATTAGTCAACAATCATAATCCCTTACTAGTTCCAGCGGAGGGAAGAGCTCAGCAATGAGTAAAGGTGAATTTGCCGTTAGGTAAATTTTAATGACATGATGGATGATAATTTACAATTTCAATAGCACATTTATTTTATTTATTTATACAATATCAAAGATATAATAATTGTATAAAAAACCAGACATAAGTTCAAATTCTGATTTTAATAATAATATTAATATAAACTATTTACTTACGTAGATTTGCTCCCAGGCAGGATGAAGTTTTTTCCCAATGATCACTTCAATTTATAGTCAATTTGACTTTTCGATCGTTTACTTCTCGACTCTGCCAATTAAGCGAATTGTAGAACCTTTAATCTAAAAATGGTTTGGAATAATTCTTTATAAGAAATAATTTATATCGAAGAGATAATGATGCATTTAAAAAAAACGAAATGCTTAAAGTAAATTCCCCATTCTAGAATTTCCACTAAACGGAAACCGAATCGAACATTCTACAAAATTACCATTTATGAAGAAAGAGAGATAATCTATGCAGTCAAGGTGTCGTAAAGTTACTCGAAATCTTAAATCAGATTAGAAATCTAATATCAAGTCGATCACTGTGATTAATGGAGCTTCTTCCTATCTAAACTAAATTTAAAATACTACGTAGAATAAGTGCGTGTACTCGTATGTATACAAGAATATTATTGAATTAATTAAATTTAGAATAGTGAACTCAGTGCGTTTTTATGGTTTTATTGGCAGTGTCCAGTGTAGTATAGTGGAAATGCTCACAGGCTTTCACAAAAGGATTGCAAAAAAAGTTTTTTGCTTTATTATACCCTACATGAAATCATAGGGTATACTAAGTTTGCCCTTCCGTTTGTAACGCATGGAAATATGCTGTTAGAGCAAAATGAATCGGACACCCACGCATAATATTAAAAGTTATTTTGATTTTTGAACGTCCCATAACTTGAGGACGCGTGTTCTTAGAGAGGTGAAATTTTGCATATGAGCTTTACAAAAAAAAAAGTAAATTTAGTTCGAAAATGGAATAAATCGGTTAACTCCCTCATAAGATTGCCATATTAAAATTTCTGTTTTCACTATATATTTGGACACTGCCTGAGAACGTTTCGATGTAGAGAACTAAAATTTGGTACATGGTCTTTTCATAGCAATTGCAAAAAAAAAATTCAAAAATGGACTAAATCGGATACTATCTTTTTGGTGTTACCATATGAAAAGTTCCATGAAAAGTTCTTCAGAATATAAAGTCCTATAAAATTTGTTATTATCAATTTTACTCTCCTACGAACCATTCTAGAAATAAATATATGCGAGAAAGCACTTTAAAATCAAACTTGTAAGATGGGTGAACTTACGTATTTACAATATGTACATACGGGCATTCATCTAGGTTATCATAAGTACTTGTCTTAGACCAATTCTAGCTTTTTACTTGTTTTTTTTAAAGACTTATTTGTTTGTAGAACCCCTATTCCAGTGAAGGATCTTATAGTCCTTTGATATCCTGAAACAGTAGTTGTATTATATATATACCAAGTATATTATATACCAAGTGATTTCTGCATTCCCCCTTAACAATACCACTTTCTAACTTCCAAGGTCTTTTAGGTAAATTATCACTTATACTTTTTTACACGCTTTTGTAACTACATATTTTGGTAGCTCGGTGGAGACTGCGTGCCATACTTCGTGGAGGGTTGGTGGTCGCCACTTGATCTTTTTAACTATTATATAACCCAAGATTCAAGAAACTCAGGTAGATGGCAGACGAAGTACTAGAAAAACTTCGACCAGAAAATATCTCACCGTAAGAAATGCGATCAGAACAAAAAAAAGTCACACTAGAATATTTAGCTTCTGAAATAAAATTGATTCCCCAATTCACCACTGAACACGCAAGCCTTAATCTTTCCACAACCAAAAAGTTGTTTGATTGCAATTTTAAACTATCACCACAAAATGAAAAAGAAACTAACTTAATCAGTTTCTAAAGAGGGAACAGACTTGAACCTTTTGACAGCTCATATCCGTCCTGCTACTAGTCAGCTTCTGCCCTGTCGACACCCAATACCAGAAAAGCCGCACTCTTCGTTCGAATTTTGTACCATAATATTTCCCGAATTCCACTGCACTCTAGTTTCGGAGTTTTTAATGTGCGGGAGTTTAAAAGTTGGCAAATATGATCGCAATGTAATTAAATTATATTAAACAAAACTTGCTGAAAATAATTCATGAGTCCATTATAATAATATGTGAAGATCCAATTCGTTTAGTGGTAATTTAGGTAGCAACTTTAGTAGCTTTATGGTTGAGGTTGTACACAAGTTCTGTTTTGTGTGGCTTCAGGTCAAGCCGTACCCATCTTTACCAACCGCTATGTTTTCCATTGCTTGGTTATGACGTTGTTGTTTTTCAATTTTGTCCTTGCTACACTGACATCAATTAATGGTTTAGAAAAACCTGCTGAATCTCTCGAGAGTGGTCGTATTACCGAAAGTCCAGCAAAGAGCGGAATGAGGAATGGAAGTGCTCCATCAATCTGTGGTACAGGATCCCTCGCTCAGTACAAATTGATTTTTTTTTTGTTTTTTATAACATCCTTAGCTGCACTAAGAACTATTTTTTTAGTTTCCATCCAGTATTGGGCTTATTGATTTTCAAAACCTATCAGTGGCGGATCCACATTTATATAATTCAACTTCAAAAAATTATACAAAATATTTTTATTCCAAAACTTAAAAAATTTATTTCAAGGAATATTATTGTATGCATGTGATGTATGTGTATAAGTTTTTAGCAGAATTTGGCCCAACTTTGGGTGATTCAAAACCCTCGAGAAACACTTCCCAAGCCAAGAAACAGACTCCTTCACTCAGAGCCCAGCTTAATCCTAAAAATATTTGCAGCGCTCTTATGTAAAACCACTTACATATATAATATGGACTGACTACGTCCAGAGAAGCTGCTGAAAGTGGGCTCACTACTATATATCGTTCTCTTGCGGTGTTGAACACACCTGAAATGAATAAAAAAACATTAGAACTGGATAAAAAATGTATTTCATACTTCCCTTAATGTCTACCAGGTAATTCCCTCCAGATCATCCCACAGTGTTAGGAACTTAACTGAAATTAAAAGAAAATACGTAAATTAATACAGATTGACTAAAATAATGAATTAATCAGCAAACAATTACAAATTTTACAAAATATGTGTGAAATCTGCCAAGAAACGAATTTCTTGGCAGTGCAACAACAATTGCATGTAAATGCAACTATTGAAATTTATTACGAAATTCATATACTGCGCATATTAAACATTTGCAAAATACGCAAATAGGTTTACATACGCAAATTACATGAACTTGCAAACTGTAGAAGCTTTGTTGACATTTCACAAATCATTTTGCAACATGTATAATTTATCAGAATTTACATATTTCCTGCAAATTATTCATGCTGGAGCTTACATATAATTAACAATAAATACTTAAAGAGTTACAAAATGTACTCACGTATATAATTTATCCCTAATTGTGGCGAAGAACACGAAAAACAACACGGCACTAACGAACTAAAATACTGCGATCGCGACTGTCAAATTGACTCGCGAGAAAGTCAATTAGATGAAATCGACTGCGCGCAACCTATTGAGCAGGCTTAGAAGATGCAAATTTCACCAGCTAATTAGATATTTAACAAAAAAGGTGAAATTAATTCCCATAATGAGTGGGAAAGAGAAAGAAGTGGAAACGAGATGCAAGAAAAATGAGAAATATTTGCATTCCACATTGGAAATTGTCATAATATGGCAGGGAGCCGCCACCTTGATAAATTTCAGAAAAACTAAAATATCTAAATAAATAAATTATGAAAATTCATGGATAATTTAAAATAAATTAGTTGAGGGAAATTGACACATGTTGAGGTAATTGTACAAGTCAGGCAAATTCGAAAAATATGCTTAATTCGCATTTTCCTGTGGAACGTATGTCAAAATGGCCGCTCAAATGCTATAAAAAGGGTGCAAACCGTTAAGAACTCTCTCAGTTTTTTCAAAGCGATCATACATGCAACTTCTAGCATCCGATCAAGTGACTTACATCTTTTTTTTTCAGCAACAAGCATATGATAAAACGTACTCAGGTACTTATTATACATGCTTGAAATTTGTATGCAGTTGGGTTGGCAAAGGACAAGCAGTTTTTGTTGGATTTTCTTAAGATTAGTATTGTGTGGATATTAATTAATCTAGTTATTAAGGTTTCTTGCATAAAAATTAAATATATGCCAACTTTCGGTATTTTAATAATACATGCAATGAAACATCCTAGTTAAGTTAAATTAAGATTAAAGTGAAATAAAAATAAGTGCATAAAGCGTGAGAACTTTAGAAAGGGCTATAAATTGCATTTAGTCGAACATATGACAAGATACGGCATAATAACTACGCATGCAATTGAGCAATTAATGAGCAGAATTAAAGTATAGTGAATTTGAGGGTCTTGAGAGGAATTGTTCAATACATACAACATTAAACACAAGCCCACATATCTATTTTTTTCATACCGCTACACTGTCCACCTAAATATCGTAATCTATAGCTGTGGTTATCAATTGCAGCTACATTACAAAACATTTATGCGGTTTAGTACCAAACACCAACTAAGAGAGAACTGTAAACAATAAATAAATAAGTGGGTTCGTCGAAAGAAATATTTTTAAATTAATTATTTGGGTTAATTAGTGATCAAAACGTGTTTTTCAATGTTGGCACCTAAATACGTAAGAACTATTTTTGACAGAAAATATTGTACCCGCATGAAATAGCATATCGAGCAGTATGTAAAAATGAAAAAAAATTTGGTTTGAATGACTGCTGCAGTTTGCACCCTAAACTACTATTCTATTAAAAAATTACTTTTTGCAAAAAAAAAAATTATATTAAAAAATGACACATTATCCACAGTGCTTAATACGGAAACCTTCCTAGTACCTGCCACTACAGTACTGCGGTGGCTAAACTAAGCGACTTACGGCGCTGGACAAGTGGTGCCCCATTTGATGTTTTTTTTTGCTAAATTTATTTGCAGTAAGATTATCCCCCCTCCAGTTTCAATGCTAAATCCACCCCTGAAACTTATCGGTTATTTTGTACTGCTTCTCGGAATGTGAATTGAAGTTTTTCTTTTTACCTTTTGATCCGTCACAAGCTTAATTTAGGCTTCATAGCGTTTGTTGTAAGCCAGATACTGGAGCGTTCACTCAAACTTGTATCCCTAGATTTTATGCGCTGCCAAACCTTTTCCGCAAGTATCTTATTGCTCATAGGTCGATAATTAGAGACACAAATGCTGCGAGTTTGCTATATATCGTGATGATTGCAAGCTGCGGCCAGTGGATTAATGTGACGATGTCTTCTCGTCAATCCATGTTGTAACTTTACTCCTGGTCCACTGGACTGGTGTCCTAGTAGATATATTCCTACAGGTAATTCGTTGATGCTACGAGGTTAATAGTCCTCGTGCCCCTTTTAAAACTTTCACTTTCTGAGGCATTTCGATTTGTGATCAATCTTTTTATAAGGTTCTGATTATGCTATGGAATTGTAATATGAACAGGTGTTTTCATATTAATCATGCTAGTCTTCAATATGCGATGGACTAAATTCTGATGTAGCTGTTACGAGGGCGAAATAGAAGCATCGTTCGTTATTGCTTAATAGTATAAGAGGGATCATAGTTGAACAATCCAATTGCGAATGAACAATTTTTATGATAAGCTTGCTGGAACATCCCAGTGGCTTGTGATATGAAAATATTTACATATATGTAAATATAAATATCGAATATATTAGGATGTGGTATCATGCATTCTCAAACAACTGCTTTATTCTACAAGCGGAGGATACCAAAGCACTTAATATGTACGTGACAATGCTAATTTAATTATCTTGTTCAAACAGGCTGACTAGAACTTGAATCAAGTTTGTAATGATCATATGAATACAAACATAATATTCAATAGATTCTTGATTATGGATAAGGACAATTCTTTAAACTAGGGGCTCTACCTCTATCATGCATTCTCAAACAACTGCTTTATTCTACAAGCGGAGGATACCAAAGCACTTAATATGTACGTGACAATGCTAATTTAATTATCTTGTTCAAACAGGCTGACTAGAACTTGAATCAAGTTTGTAATGATCATATGAATACAAACATAATATTCAATAGATTCTTGATTATGGATAAGGACAATTCTTTAAACTAGGGGCTCTACCGTCAAAGATTTGACATAAAAAGTTAAATCGTATGAAATCTACATAAGTTGATGTTGCAACTCAGCAAAAAGCGCACCGGAGCCTGTGAGTTTCTTCGAAAACTGTTAAGTTGGTTTTAAAAAATATTAAGTTATACCATACCTGATTAGTGCTATTTTAAAAGTTTTTAAACTGTTTGAGGAGTTCTTAAGCTGTTATCAGATTTGTTTCAAAAGTTGTTCAGCTCTTATCAAACTTGTTTAAGAGCTATATAACTGTTAATAGTCATGTTTAGAAACCTGCTAAGCTGTTATCAAACCAGTTCTAAAAGCTAACTAGCTATTATCTGGCCTATTTAAATCTGTTTTAAAAGCTCTTATCAGACATTTATAAAAGCTATTAAGTTGTTATCAGACCTGATTGAAAATCTGTGTTTCAGTTTATGATGAATGAAAACTATTAAAGGAAATCAACAAGAACAGAAATCCAGTGGGAAAGAAATTTAAAGCTCTAAAGGCTTGAAGTTTTGAAGTCGAAGCCCAAGTTGAAGAAATTTTTAAGACAATCACCAAGCCTTCAAAAAAGTTTGCTACGAAAGCTTAATACGAGCGATCGGACATGGCTTAATTTGAACCAAAAAATGAAAAAGAACAAGAAGGCAGTACAAATGAGACATCTCTTCCTTTCCAAAACGAAAATATTTAAAAATTGACGCTAGTAGCACGCCTATAAATTATGGAGATTTTTCCTTATTCCTCCTGTTATTTCTAGGCCAGGATATATAGTGTTCCAAATTATTTAAGGTATTCACTGAAGTCTTAAGATTGACTACACTTAATGGAGTTTACTATGATGATAAATGCAATAAGTTGAGGTATTGCCAATTCAATGTTTAATGTTGATGATGAAGGTAATAAATATTATTATCAAAGGGATTGTGAGAGCTGCTACTTATGAAAGAACACCTAAAAAGTCTATATACTAAAGCGGATTTAACTAATTATGAGAGAATTTTGAGGGACACCAGGTGTATGATGTATGATGAGTCGTGATGCAATTAGTTTTAGTAAACTATTTGTTGAATTATTTATTTAAGAAAAAAAACTTTAATTGGTGCAAAACTTGTAATTCACTTGAAAACAAAACGTTATTGTACCGATTCTACAAATTTTATTGTAAAGTGATGCTATTAAACCAAACTCGATGACTGTGATGTGATGACTGTGCGTGCGGTAAATGCAATGGCAAGCGAGATGAGCTGATGATGATCTGCTGATTTGGTGATAGCGGTACTGTCCAGATTCGTAGATGAGGTATATGTACACAATGAATTTGTATTTAAGTTGATGATGAAAATTCTTATCTTTTCAGGGCAGGCCAACCTTTTCGGAGTGTGAAACTTTCGGTAATTATACTATAAATATTGAAACTTATTAGAGTATTAATTGAAATAAATATTGTAAACTCTTTTTCTCTTTTTAGATGTGATGCAGTTCAGCAAGGCTGCAACACCAGGGCATATAAGCTGGGTTATGTTGAAGGGCACCAGTGCAACTAAGTATGAAGATATAATCAGCAGGCGCGGATCTAGCATTGAAATTAGGGGGGGGGGGGTCATCTTACAAATTAAATCGAGCAACAACAACAAAAAAAAACGAAACCATCCAACGCCGTAAGTCGGTTCGTATAGCCACCGCGGAACTAGGAAATCCGCATTAAGCGGTGTGGATGATGTGTCATTTTTTAGTATACTTTTTTCTTTTTTTTTACAAAAACTAATTTTTTTAATAGAATAGGGTGCAAACTGCAGGAGTCATTCAAGCCAAACTTTTCTCAGTTTTACACACTGGCATATATAATATGGACTGCTCGATATGCTATTTCATGCGGGTACAATATTTTGTGTGAAAAATAGTTCATACGTCGGTGCCAACATTGCAAAATCCATTGGCGGAAA
The DNA here is from genome assembly GCA_963924295.1 of Dioctria rufipes. NCBI lineage: Eukaryota > Metazoa > Arthropoda > Insecta > Diptera > Asilidae > Dioctria > Dioctria rufipes. The sequence continues at coordinate 112,315,185 of OZ002742.1, read as the reverse complement.
GTTCGCACGTTACATAGAAAAGTGACCCAACTCAAAAAATGCAACTTTTCAGGAGAAAAGCCGTACATAGAATTAATTCTAGCTTAACGTAGTAATTGTTTCCTAAAAATAGTCTGAACTCTTAAATTTGTTAGTAAATATATTTCTGAAGATTTATATAAAAGAAATTTTAAGTTTTTGTTACCGCAGTTGGCGAGGTTAGCTGTTAATCCCGCATCGTCTTAAGTTGTGTCGCTTTTCTTTGTTGCGAAATAAATATTTTTACAAGTTTTTTTAAGTGGCACAACTCAAAATACGATTTTTATGAATTTAATTCCGTACTTTGAACTTTGTGGAAAAGTGACACAATTTAAAAAAATACTGTTAAAATGTCGAAAACATATTTACGTTTGTTATGAAGATCGTCACAAGTCAAAAAGTGACACTGACACACTGTTTTATGAAGAATATCTTTGTTCTTAAGTAACAGAAAAGTGACACTATCGCTATCTAGCGGCAAAAACAATCAGATAGAAATATGCCAATTTCATGGTGTAATTAACTCAAAAACGACAAATTTTGAGTTAGGTCACATTTCTATGTGACGTGCGAATTAGTAGTTGGTGCTTAGATCGAAAGAGAACGCTATATAGAAATGGGTCCACTTTCTGCAGTGTATTTCTATGGACGTAGTCAGTCCGTATTTTAAATATCAGTGGTTTTACATAAGAACGCTGCAAATATTTTAGAATGTTAGGAGTGTTACATGCCAAAATTACCTGAAAAGGGGCTTATCTCTGTTTAAGGCGAAGAAATTGCCATCAGCAATTGATTCAAATTCCTCAGTTAAAAACAAAAAGTATTTCCCATAGAACGACTTCGGACAAATAAAAGTTTTAAATTTCAACCCAAGTCGTTTCAATAGAAAAAAGCCCCATGAAAAATCTTACCTTCAGTAAGATTTGTCGAAAATAAAAATACGATATGTATGTACATATATACCTACATACATATCGGGCGCATAAAATTTACTCGGTGAAGATTTAAACGATCAAGTCTTCACCAAAAAGCCTCCTTTCAGCAAATTGTCGCGAGCGGCATACATTCTGGGTGCAAGAATGTATGCACGATACCAAGACGATGGTTTGATATTTATGAAAATATCAGATTTCATTTCAACCATCGTCCGCCGCGGTAGGCTGAACTCTAATTGTAAACAGGTAAACAAAATAGAAGTTGCGATAAGAAAAATAAATAAACGTTTTGTGAAAATAACCACAAGAGGAAGTTTGTGAAACAAAAAGTTTGTGAACAAAGCAAAAGTAAATAAATATATATATAAATAAAATAATAGTGTGCGAGTTGTCTTAATCATAGCTTCCTGAAACGGCGTACAGTGATTGCCTTCGACTAAGCTAAGCCCCAAAATATAACAGGAGTTAGAACTAAGTTAAGTTAGGGCTCTGATGTGGTAGCGAGGGAGTCTGTTTCGTGGCTTGGGACCGAAACCCTAATTCCGAGAAAAACCTATACACATACATCACATGCATACAATAGCATTCATTGAAATAAATTTTTATTTTTTTTAAGTTTTGGAATAAATTTTTTTTTTAAGTTGAATTATATAAATAAAAAAAGTGTAAAATAAAAAATATATTTTTTCAAATAACTAAATTAATTAAATATTTTTTCTTCAAATTTAGGGGGGGGGGTCATGACCCCCCATTTTTTTAAAAAAGGCCCATGTACGTAATTTATATATATATATTTAAATATATAGTGAACACTAAAGCTTTGTATGGCAACACCAAAAAGCGGTCGCCCGATTTGTCCATTTTTGTCCTTGTGTTTGAAATTTTCATGAAAACGCCAGCATTTCATTTTTATTAGGGTTCTGTATCCAAAGAGTGCCAACGGGACCCTATTATTAAACCTCCGCTGTCCGTCCGTCTGTCTGTCATCGGGCTATATCTAATGAACCGTAATCGGTATCCATTTAAAATTAGGGTGTTGGCGTTATAGAAACAAATAATAAAAATAATATTAAGTTAAAAATTGAAGGGGGGCCCCCCAATAAACTTTTGTTTTTGCTCGATCTTAATAATGGCTGTATCTTTTAAACCATAATAGGTAGATACTTCAAATTTTCACAGAGCGTGTATTTCTGTTGCCGCTATAGCAACAAGTAGTAAAAATAAAATAAAGTTAAAAATTAAAGGGGTCCCCATACAAGCAACTTATTTTTTGGCGTACATAGTGTTAAATCTTGTACTATGATACGGAACCCTTCGTGTGCGAATCCTACTCACACTTGGCTAGTTTTTTATATAGATTTCTTCTGCATCTTAATAGCACAAAATTTACCTATTGCTTCATCCCATCACAGAATTTAACCCCAGAGCCACCGCTTAATAAGAGTTAAACTATCTCGGTCATTCTGTTTGTTGCCACTTAGCTTTAATTTTTTTTTTAACACTTAAAGCATTAAAAAATATTTTAATTTTTGATCATATCTAAAACTATCTCATTTTGATACAGTAAATAGCTTTGGATACTATCTAAAATCGAAATATTTTTATTTTTCAATAACGCATTCCTATTCGGTAATTCATGCCCGAAGGAATCAATATTTGCGGAATTTTCAGCAGTTTTTGAAAGCGTGAATAGTTTTTATGTTCATTGCTAAGCTCTTAAAGTTGATTGCAGTTGCGTTGGTCGAAATAACATCCACTCTGGACAGACTTTCGGCTAGTGTTGTCACGGCCAGTGATATAACGGATGTCAGTAGAAAACTGACCTATGAAGTTCAGATGTGGAGTTTGCCGGGGAGAAATTTTATGTGCTTTTTGCTAGAAGGCAAACTTCAATGGCTTATAATCTGTTAGTACGTGAAATGCTCTTCCCTCCGCTGTAGCCTTTGGCCGGTGTTACATAGCCCAAATGTCATATACTGAAATTCACAATGCAATGTCCGAAGGGGCGTACTAATAGTAGTTTTTGGTACATCTGATGGTACGATAGGTTTCTGAAGATAAGCACGCTGTAAGTCCAGTTCTTGTCATGGTAAATATGAGTTTAAAAGGAATGGGATATCTATTCGGCACCGTTATAGCGTTGAGGCGACGATATTCACCACACGGGCGCCATCCACTATCAAACTTTTTTATCATATGCAGAGAGATTGGTCAATTGCTCTTGAACCGTTGGAAAGTCCCATGCTGTAATAAAAACTCAAACTCTGCCCGAGCTGTCGGAAGGCAGCGGACGTGTGCTCACGAGCACCGGAAATCCTTTAGTTTCGATGTGATGAGTAACGTTGGTAATAGTCGGTGGCCTATTAAGTGGCAAAACTGTTACATCCGCAAGTACCAAGTCAATTGTTGAAATTGTTTGATGTCCAATTTTCTTGAAAGAGATAGGAATATTAATACTGGTTATACTGTCAATTAATTTACCTCCTTTTACGTTGACTAGCAATCCAATTTTTCTGAGGAAATCTGCACCTAAGATCGCATGTTTTTCTTTTTGCAATTACGCAATTCCATTGATACGAACCTCTCAAACCAAGATTCAAGGTCTAACCTCATTCACCAAATATAGCGACCAAACTGTCATTACTTGTGAAAAGTTCTTTTATTTTACTTAGAAGGGTTAAGGCAAAGGTTGTTGTACCTTGAGCTTGACTTAAGTGTTGGGTGCAAGCGGTACTTGAACTAGATCACTATGTCTGAAATTTAGAAATTACTAAGATCAGGTCAAATGAAAATACCGCCTTGACCTTTAGAAAAAGATTATAGTTCATTTGGGCGATAACAATCCATTCCATCCATATAAATAGTGGATACTTGAGGGAAAATTAATGCAAACATTACATAAAAATAAGAAAGCTGCGATTCGATTCGCACGAAAGTTTTCGCATGAAGTAGCATTACGGTATGCACATATGTATGTAAGTGGTGTCGACTTGCATCTGCTATTTTATGCTTAATTTGCTGACTGTGTGGAAACCTTCGTGAGAATTAATGAAAATAAAGTTTTCCAGAGTGAATGTGAGAAAGGATTATTACTTTTGTGGGAAAGTAATTGTTTTGTAATGCGACAAGTTCTTTTACGTCCCGCCTGTTTTGTTAGCAGAAACCAGAGCCTCTGTTGAGTGATATTCTTGAACCACCAGAACATGAATGAGGATACGTCTTACAAATGAAGTTTTACTTAATACACCTTTCACCTTCCTTAATATAATAATACCAAATGCCACTTCTCTTCGTATATTGAAAATTTCTACTTCTCAAACAACAATGAGAATTTATTTTTCTTTAGCGCGAAATTTGTAATCACAATCCGCTTAACTCGACATAAATTTGAGCATAGGACCAATTTATAATACAAATGTATAATTCTTTCTCACTTCAATAGTGGAGATAAAGACTAGCATCTTTGGCTTTAATTACAGGGCACGACGATACAATATTGCTACGATAAATATTTGGACGCTAGGGATCTTTTGGATGTGAGAAGGTAATTTCATGCGACTTGTGGGAATTTGTTTATCACTGAGTGTGATTAAATTGGAAATGGAATGTGTGATATTTGTATTTGTTGCGACATTTTTCTTATCAAAGGGTTAGAATTCAACAGTAATAAGACTTAATTTAATTATTATCTAATGGGAGATTGCGTGAACCTTAACAAGCTGCATATAAACATAATTTAGATGGTGCATTTAGCACTTCCTTGTATGAAGGATGTAGGAACAATCGAAATGTCAGCACCAGTATCTGGGAGTTCTTGTCTCATATAAAAAGGCGACCCTTTTTTATAAAAGCATTGTTAATAAAGTAATTAAAAAACAACGATAATAATTTCTTTAGTACAATATTGTTTTAAATTATGTTTGATAATTAATTTAACTCTGGAACGCTAACCGTGAGTAAATTTCACTCACTTTCTATTTGATGACTACACTGTTCTTCACGACATATTACACAGTGTCCCCACTTCGTAAGTGCATTGCCTGAAGCGTAATTGTTAGTTCAAGGAAGAGAGAGCTAGAAAGCAGGAGAGTCCTCCCATTCTCCATGGTCCTCATATGCCCGGGAATCCACCACAAGACGGAAGTTGGGGTATATAATCAATTTGTGAGAAAAAAATGTACAAAATATGATTACTTTCATTTTTAATTACACTTACCTTAATAATTAAAATTTGTTTATATAAATCTTATATTATTCTTGCGGGAGTCCAGTTTTTTCATTTTTGAATTGTATTTGTATTGGAACTAAAACTCGAAAGGCAAACATCGTCACATTTGAGTGTGAATGATACGTACCACATCAGAATTGTGTGAGTGATTTTTCATTAAACAAGTTACGTGCCAAGGAATCATTCCGCGAATCCAAAAAATCATCTCGTAATTCATCGGGAATGCTAGCTACATGTAGAGAAGTAGAGAATGGATTTCGTTTCAATCTAGTTTCTTCTTTTTTCAGGTCAGAGAAGTAACGCAGAAGTTCGTTTTAAACGGATTCGAGTACCTCTCCTTCAGATTCATCTCAAACATGGCAATATTTCCAAGATCTATTTTCCTTCGCAGGATTTCCAGCTTGGATAAAAATGCCCCGAGATTATCGTGAAATGCGATAATATTCGTTTCATTTCCCTGAAGTTTCCGGTCAAGCCTATTTGGTTATTCTAATATTTATTTCTGCTAAGTAGGTATGCTACTCTTTTTCACCAAGCTTTGTCATTAAAGCATACCAAAAAGTCATGTTTTTCTTGGACTTCATTTCATCTTTCAATTCAAAGACACGATTCACAACATATCCTTTCGACGACCAGCGTTCTGCAGTGTAGGAAAGAAGAACCTTGTAATTAGAATCCATGGCTTTACACAGTTCTTCAAACAGACGGGTGTTAAGAGCTCCAGATTTGATGTAATTTATGATTTTTTATCAGCGAATCAAGTACCTCTTGCGGAGGAGTTGGAAGAGTCTTACTGGAGAGGACATACCAGTGAATCATGCAGTGGGTACCCCTTGCTAGGGGAGCTAGTTCTCTTACTTTTTTTCTGAAAGCCCGATTCGGTCCCAAGCATCTGTATACCATCCGCTCAAACACCATAGACTTTTTTACACTTTAAACCTCCAGTCTCAAAAAACCTATTTATCTTCTCCATAATATCTTCACTCTTTGTAGTAGTTACAAGTCCACTACGAAATATCAAATCTTGTCTGTCGATTCATCCACTTGAAAAGAAAACAATGGTAAAACTTTGATTTCATTCCAAATTTGCTCGTTAAAGTCTGAGGACATGTCTAATATACGCTACTGAATAGTATTATTAGACAGAGATATTTGTTGCATCTTTACTTCACTGGAATCCCCAAGTTTGATGAGATTTTATCCAATTGTATGAGTTTTGTTTGCTTGGCAATAGAGGCATTTCACCAATAAGGCTGAGTTACAATGTGACCCTATCGCTAGACCTGTCAAAAGTTAAAATGTATGAAAGTACTCAAGCGCAGGTACAGTGTGTCGCTAGGGGTGTTGTGAAGGCCAGTCGCGTTGCTTAAAGTTGACAATATTTTAACTTGAGACGCGCAACACCATGACAGCTCCAGTTGAGTCAATTTATTTTTGTAGAACATTGAAATTGTGAATGAAAATCGTAAGTTTTAGGTCATGCCACAATATTTAAGAACTAGTTAATTTATTTATTTACGATTTAATGATTTTATTTAATAATGGAACGAAAATTCAATAGATGATAGAGCGTCATCATTGGAACAGCATAAGCAACAGACACTGCGTCCGCGTTAGGATCAGCAACATCATTCGCGCCCGCCTCTCGCGACAGCGTCACATTGTAACTCAGGATTTACTCCCAAACTCTTAACACATGTTTCAACCAACTTTGGCAGAATAGCGTACCTATGTAAATTACATTTATGTTCATTTTAAAAAATATATATATCAAATTATTCAAACTTCAAGACACAATGAAAAATAAAAATTACATTATAGTGAATATTTTTTTTTATATACTGTAAAGTTGACGACCCCACAGAAAATACGTCGCGACCCCATTTGGGCGGCCTATAGATTAGGAGCCTGTGACCTAGACTATTCAAGCTCGTCTTGTCTAACGGATAGTCCTCTTGTTTCCCTCTTGATTTTCGTTTGGAAAATTTCAGGTCTACAATTTCTTGTTCGAACTCCGAACTGACGATGATAAAGACAGATGGGTAGCCTTGCTTCTTTACGATTATTGGAACTAGATTTTTTCTTACTGTGAGATCTCATTCGTGAATGATTTAGTGCGGCAACCATGTGTGTCAAGGGTGATATTTTGGTCTCTAAACTTGAAAGTCTTGACGATAAATCACCATCTGACTTATTTGCAGTGACACTGGACACATTGCTGAACTCGCTTACTTCCAATATTTTGTTAGTCATTTCTGTTAACGCCCGAATATTTCTTTGCTCATGGATAAAATTGTACGTACTTGTGCCAGGTGTTTTATTTCGTTTAGCAATTGCGTACGGCGTTTGCCGTTTAATCAGATTACGTAGAAAATACGGGTGATTTTGTTCTCCGCCGAATTAGAATATCGTCTAATTAAAGCCTTCTTTATGTTTGTGTATTTATTAGCAGGAGGAGGATTAGCTAACATCTTGCTGTCAACTGCACCTAGAACTTGTTAAATTTTGTGCTATCTTGAGTTATGCCGCCAGAAAAAAATTTTACTTCAACCTGCGCAAACCAAATATCAGGTGAATCGGCCCAAAACTTTGACGGGCGTAAAGAAATTCTTGCAATTACTGTTGCAGATTAATTTTGTTGCTCGCCATTTGGTTGGATACTTGAGTTTTCTCCTTTGCTCTCGGCACTGCCTCCTATATTTTATAGTGTAATTGTAACACCCAGATAGAAGTCAAAATAGTAGTTTCCACGTATATTGGACGAGCTTTTCTTGGAACAACCCGCAGAATAATGTTTGTTCTCTTGTTCGCGGATGAGTTTTATCCAATCCGATCACATCGAGGTCACCACTTTGTGGGGTATATAGATTCGAAACGTCGATTAGTGAGCGCAATGAGATTACAATCGTAACTTTTGAAAAGTAAGTTTATTACTTTTAAACTAATACATAGTTCAACACAAGATGTCCGATGATGCAATTGCTTATTATTTACTTATGGTCATAAGGCGGGAGGATGTTCAGCCCACATATAAAATCCCTCGATGCAGCTTCCTTCCCTAGTTTGCATTTCCTAAAAAGAAACAAAAAAAAAGAAACACAAAGAATTTCATCTTAAAAAATAATTCAACAAATTCGTAATAATGCAGGAATAACTTCAATTTCGCCACTATGTTGGTTTCTAAAAGAGAAGAAGAAAAAATATTGTTTAAGCAAGTGCTAAACATGTGAGTAAACTTTTATAGATAAATGCTACGCTTGAATTAATATATATGCATGTATTCTGGACAATGAACTGTCACGTGAAAACACAACTTGCTCGTGTAAGCACAGTAGCAGTCCCAAATCTAAATGTCACGCAGAAGTAAATTTCTGCAGTAGGAGTAAATTCCTACTCGGGTGAAATGAAAATATAGCAGAATTAAATTTCTGCAGTAGGAGTAAATTCCTACTCGGGTGAAATGAAAATATAGCAGAATTAAATTTCTGCAGTAGGAGTAAATTCCTACTTTAGGTGGACTAGGGATATTAGCAGAATTAAATTTCTGCAGTAGGAGTAAATTCCTACTTTAGGTGGGGACAGAATATTAGCAGAATTAAATTTCTGCAGTAGGAGTAAATTCCTACTTTAGGTGGGAAGGGAATATCAGCAGAATTAAACTTCTGCCGTAGGAGTAAATTCCTACTTAGATGGAAGCAAATAAGGTTTTAGGATAGTTGGAAAAATCAGATTAAACTCTGATGTGTTCAGATTAAATTCTGAACTAGGAATGGATGATTCTGCTGCGGCTCGCTGCTTATTTATAGCCGCCGCAAACCGCTATTTTGTTGCTTCAAACATGCGTTGCCCTGGCAACGCTAATTTCATAGTTTCGTTTCTATTGCGGCGAGAGCGACAGCAGCTGATTTGTGTAATGTCATGTTGATGACATTAAAGAATGTAAATAATCGCAGCGAAGTGCGATTTTTGGTAAGTTTGTAATATTTATTAATTTTATTAGTTATTTATAAGATTTTTTGTTTATTTTCAGGTGAAATATCATGGAGCAAGCCCCAGGACGGCGTTGGACCAAAGGGAGGAAGTTCCCTTGTATTAGATAAGTATTTTGTTTTAAATTATTTTTAAGATGAAATTCTTTGTGTTTCTTTTTTTTTTGTTTCTTTTTAGGAAATGCAAACTAGGGAAGGAAGCTGCATCGAGGGATTTTATATGTGGGCTGAACATCCTCCCGCCTCAAAAAAAGGGAATATAATAAATAATTAATCTATCGTTAGCCTTCAAGACAAGTGAAAAAATATGTAGGGGAGATGCTCTTGCAATAAAATATTAGTTTTTATAAATTGACTTACTGTTATCTGTGTTTTGAAGTGTATAATGTCCCTTTTCTTGGTGACCTTTATGGTGACATCGCCAGGGAGTCGAAATCTGTAGAATTTCCTTGCTGATTTGATGTCATCCCATGGCACGTGGGCAGTTTCCAACAATTTAATAATGATGGGAGTAGCCTTTATTTGTCCCACCAGGTCGACTGGGATCCCTGGACTTGGTTGTAATGGTTCCTGGTTGATTGATGAGAGATCCTTTGGTGATGGAGGATTGCTTGGTGGGTCTTTAAACTGCATTGGGGGTTCCAGTAGAATATCCTGCAATGGCAGAGGTGATGTTGTTGTGGAACCTTTGGTTGTCGTTTTTGGTATTAGAAAATGTACTGGAAGATCCATTAACCGAGGTATTGGTGCCCGTATAACATCCTGCGATGGTGGATTGTAGTTTCTATTCTTCGTTGAGGTCCCTATATCGGCTATTTTTTTCTTTCCACTAGGCACCACTTCGAGTAATTCTGGCATGTGTCTAGAAGTTTTAGTAGCTGCTGCAGGAAGCCACGGCTGAGTCTGAACCCGCACTCCTGGGCAGTACTCCCTCGGTCTTGATTTAAATTCGAAGCTGTCATTTGGCTTGGGTTCCTTTTGAAGCCGTTTTAGTTCTGCTGTAGCGGGCCTTGCTTCAAATGGCCTACGTATTTTTTTTACAGGCACAATTTCTTCGGATGGTGGGTGCATTATGGCAGATTTGAGTTGTTGCCGTGCCTTCTTCGGAGGCGATGGTCGGACAATGGCTGATTTGATCCTCCTTCTTGCCTTTTTTGGTGTTGGAGGTAGTGGACTGATCGGCCGGATCTTTTTTATAGGAGCTACGAGCTCTGGTGGAGTGGGTGTCATGTCCACGTCGGTGGAATCTAAAGATTCCGAGTTGAAAATTTCCAAAAGTTCCTCGGCGGCAGACATGATAATAGAAAAAAATCAAAAAATACTCAACTGAAATAAAAACGAATTGAAACCTCGACGCGCACTTGTCACTTTTCAAAATTGAAGTGAATTTTGGCGGTTTCTGAGCTCGTTTTTATTCGAATATAACGGTAAGTTTTGAGATTAAGTAATGCCAGAGAGAAGTCGATTTTGGTGGGGATTTTAAAAATTAATATTGAGAGGTAGATGTTAAAGGGAGAGGGCAGATTTTTGTAATTGGTCTGGTGAGAATATTTTTTGGTGTTTGGATAGTTACTGCTCGTACTAAGTTGTCGTGGCCAGGATGGATATCTATTATTCTACCTAATGGCCATTTTCCAATAGGTATTTGGTCGTCTTTTATTAGAACGAGAGTACCTATTTCTAGATTTTCCTTCTCAATTTTCCACTTGTGTCTTTGATGCAGAGTATGGAGATAGTCTCTTGACCATTGTCTCCAAAAGTTGTAGGAGAGCGATTGGATAAGTTGCCATCTTTTAAGAGGATGTTGGAGAGGATTGAGTGGGGGAGGTTCACAAGTAGTGAGGTTATGTCGACCGGTTAGGAAGTGTCCGGGAGTGAGGATATTGTAGTCAGTTGCATCGTTTGACAGAGGGGAAAGAGGTCTGGCATTTAAACATGCCTCAATTTGAACTAAAACAGTGTATAGTTCTTCGTAAGTGAGCTTCGCCTCTTTAATGGTTTTGTAAAGATGGCGCTTGGTGGATTTTACACCAGCTTCCCATAAGCCTCCAAAGTGAGGTGCTGCAGGAGGGTTAAAGTGCCAAGATATACCTTGGTTTGCAATTTCGCTGGCTAGATCAGTTTCGATTGCTTTGATCGATTTTTCTAAATTTGACTGTAAGAGTCTGTTAGCTCCAACGAAGTTGGTGCCTCGGTCCGAGTAGATGTGAGAGCAGAGGCCCCTCCGTGCGACAAATCGCTTCAGGGCGGCTATGAAAGCCGGTGTTGACAAATCAGAGACGAGCTCTAAATGTATGGCCTTGGTGGCCAAGCAAACGAACAGACAAATATAAGCCTTAGTTATTCTCGCTCCTCTCAGTGTTGACGTTTTCATTTCAAGCGGACCTGCGTAATCTACCCCAGTGTGTTGGAATGGTAACGATATACTGATTCTAGCTGAGGGCAGAGAACTCATTAGCTGAGAGCTAGGTCTAGCGTTGAACCGAAAACAGTCAACACATTTGTGAATGCGATGTCTAATCGTATTGCGTGCATTTAGTAACCAATAATGGTTTCTTAAAGTACTCAGTATTGTTTGGGTGCCTCCGTGTAGGGTATAAAGGTGAATATGATCTATCAGAATGTTGGTTAGGTGATGGTTATTAGGGAGGATGATTGGATGTTGTTGGTCGTAATTTAATTGAGACTGTGTGAGACGACCTCCAACTCGTAGGATATTTTCAGAGTCAAGTATAGGATTGAGAGACAGGATTCGACTTTTTTTAGGAAGGGGAAGCCCTTTTTGTAGTTGAACAATTTCGGAGGGGAAGCAGATTTTTTGGAGAAGTTTAATTAGGCATCGTTCTGCCTTTTTTAATTCGGAGACAGATAAATACTGAGTAGAGGGATATGTTTTGCGCATGCTGTTAATAAATCTAAAACAGTATGCAGTTATTCTGATAGTTTTTTGAAATGAAGAATGTTTATTTAGTAAAATCATTTGATCATCGATAATGTTAGTGAGAACTTTTGATTTTTTATATTCTAATTGAGTCTGTAAATCTGACGATTGTTGAGGCCAGAATTCCTCATCTTGATGTAGCCAGTCTGTGCCATTCCACCACATCGATGCAGAGACTAAGATGCTTGGCAGAATGCCTCTTGATGCTACATCCGCGGGATTGTTTTTGGATGAGACATGTTTCCAAATAGCTTGTGGAATATTTTCATGGATTTCGGAGATGCGATTGGCTACGAATGTTTTCCATGTGGAGGGATGTTTGTGTAGCCATGCCAAAACTATGTTGGAGTCTGTCCAGGCTACAACCTTTACTTTCTCTAGTTCTAAATCGATGCTGACTTGTCTGATAAGCCGAGAAAGCAGGACAGCACCACACAGTTCCAAACGTGGTAGTGAGACTGGTTTAATGGGAGCTACTTTGGTTTTTGCTGTTATTAATTGGACTCTAGAGTTCTCCTGTATTTTCAGGTATAGAACTGCTGAGTAGGCATGAATAGATGCATCGCAGAAACCATGTAGCTCCATCGCTGTTGTGTTAGGCTGATAGCCTAGCCATCGTGGAATTTGTATTTTCTGTATGTTGTGTAATTGATCTTTGAATTGATTCCACTCTCTTGATATATCTGTCGGCACAGCATCGTCCCAATCACATTTTGAGAGCCAGAGTTTTTGGATCAGTATTTTGGCTGTGATAACACAAGGAGCTAACCATCCCAGTGGATCGAAAAGAGAGGAAACCTCAGATAAAATTATCCGTTTCGTATACGTGGGTTTTGGCTCAGGAACATTGGTTTTGAATGAGAAGTGGTCGGTAGATGGATACCAATGAATGCCGAGAGTTTTTATAGACTCATGTTCAGAGAATTCCAAATTTGTTTTCAACTCTCGGTGTTCTAGTGGTATATGTTTGAGTAACTCATGATGGTTAGCAGTCCATTTGCGTAGGTTGAAAGTTCCTTTGGCTAGGGTTGCGATAAGCTCGTGTTGTAGTTGCTGAGCTTCGTTTAGACTGTGTGCGCCTGAGACCAAGTCGTCTACGTAAAAGTCGCGCATGATGCTCTTCGCAGCGAGGGGATAGTTACTTGCTTCATCCTTTGCTAGCTGCTGCAAAGTTTTAATAGCAAGATATGGTGCAGGTGCTGTACCAAAGGTAACTGTAGTCAGAGCGTAGTCCTTTAACTCTTCTCCTTGTGAGTTTCTCCAAACTATTCTTTGGTAATGTTGATGTTCAGGTTTTATCTGAATCATCCTGTACATTTTTTCAATGTCTGCAGTGAAGGCAAATTTGTACAGACGCCATCTCAATAAAGTGGTCCAAAGCGTTGGTTGGATTGTAGGTCCAATCAATAATTGTTCATTCAATGATCTACCATTAGAGGTACGTGCAGATGCATTGAATACAATTCGCAGCTTTGTAGTGGTGCTCTCTTTGAGCACTGCATGGTGGGGTAAATAGTAGTATGTGATCTTGTCACATGCTTTATTTTCTGCTGATAATTGTGTATGTGGGATAAGTTTCATATGTTTGAGATGGTCGTATTCCTCAATACAAGTTTTGTATAATTTGAATAATTCAGGATTATTGGCGAATCTTTTTTCAAGCTGCAAGAATTGTTTGACAGCCATGTTTCTAGACTGCCCAAGCTGGGGAATGCTGCAGTCTTTGAAGGGTAAACTAACCTCATATTTTCCAGAAGACAGGCGCTTTGTGGTCTTCTGGTAAAGCTTCTCGCACAGCTGGTCTTCTGGGGATAGTGCTGGTGCAGCAGAGCATTCCTCCAATTCCCAGAATCTTTTTAACTGACTGTCTAAATCAGTATTGATCATGGTGTGGGTGGATAGCATGGTAGTTATCATGCTTTTAGTTTCTGGTACTGCTCCGATCAGAATCCAGCCCAGTTCAGTGTTTTGGGCTGTTGGAGTGTTGCCAGCTCCTCTCCTTATGCCATTTTTGATAATGGCTGCATAGACATCTGCTCCCAGCAAGATGTCGATTTCTCCTGGAACTGAGAATCTAGGGTCTGCTAGTGGGAGGTTGATAATGTGTCTCCAACTTGACACTTCGATGGTTTGAGCTGGCAATAATTCAGTGATTTTTCTTATCACGAGCATATTGCTCTCTATTTTGAACTTAGTACGTATTGAGTTGATTGTGACAGTTGCTTGTTTTAAAGCTGTCTTGGTGGGAGTTGTACCAAGTCCGATAAGTTGGTGGGTGGTTGGACATCCTTTAAGCTGGAGACGCTTAAAGGTTTTCTCTGTCATAATAGAGACTTGCGACCCGGAATCTATTAGTGCTCGGAATGTCATCGTGATTCCGGATGCAGCAGTGACATTGATCAGAGCTGTCGAGAGCAGAGCTCTTTTCATGTTTGCTGTTAGAAAATTTTGAACTTGTTGTTCATCATTTCTACAGGCGGGTGGACTTGCTTCCATATTTAATTTTTGGGCAGATTGATTGGGTGATTTTGTCACCGACTGTTTTTGCTCATAATGAAGCAATGTGTTATGATTTTTCTGGCAATGATAACACTTTTTGTTGCTAGTGCAATTTGTTAAATTGTGGTTGGGTGATAAGCAGTTTTTACATAAATGCTTATTTGTGACAACTTCGTGACGTTGTCGGGTGGTCAAATTTCTGAATATCGGACAGTGGAATATTATATGATTTCCTTTGCAATGGCTGCAAGAGTATGTTTTTGTAGGTGGGTGTATTTGTTTTGAGCTCTTAGTATTGTTCAAGAGTCCATAGGTGGGTTTGGGAGAGAATGGTTTTCTCTGTGTAGTTGATGACGTAGTTTTGTTTCCTATCATTTCTAATGTTCGGAAACGAGATTCTAGGAATTTTTTTAGTGTCTTTAATTGGGGTAAATCGGTGCTATTGTGGAGGCTTTGTTCCCATAATTGGTGCGTGTCTGGGTGTAATTTTTGGACCGTCAAATATATAATTATTGGGTCCCAATTGTCGGTGTCTATTCCCAGATTTTGTAGCGCTAGTAATGCTTCAGTTATATTGTCTAGCAGCCTTCTGATATTGTCGGCGGTATCATGACTTTTGGATGGAAGAGACAATAATTTTTTTAATTGTACATTCACTAATATTCGCTTATTTGAATAGCGTTCTTTTAGTAGCTGCCAGGCTGGTTGGTAATTTGCATCACACACTTCGTAGTGTCTGAGCAGTTTTTCGGCTTCTCCCACCAGATTAGTCTTTAGGAAGTACAATTTGTCAACGTCTCTCAAATTATTATTGTTGTGTATGACCGAGTTAAATAAATCGTGGAAAGAGATCCATGTAGAATATTCTCCATTAAATGTTGGTAGCTTGATTCTGGGGAGTCTCTCGCTATTGCATGACATTGTGCTAGCAGATGTTGGCTGTGTATTGGGAGGATTGCTGACAGATGGTTTTGGTGCTAATTTGTCGATGTCTTCTTCCATGCTTGCTGCCTTTTCAATATAATACTCCTGTACATCACTAAATGTCTCTTTCGTGAAATATTCTAATTTGCGATCTTCCTTTGTCGCTCTTTTTCGAATTACCCTATGCCGTGTTTGGAATTCTTTCCAATATTCGGTAAACGTTTGTAAACGTTTCTCTGTCGATTTGACAGTCTTTTTCCTGCCTTCTCTTTGATGCCTTTTAAATAGGTCTTCCATTAAATCTTTGACCTCTTTTTGGGATTCAACCAACTCTAATACTGAGCTAATGGTCTCGTCCCCGGCTTCAGATATACTGCATTCGTCATCTGTAGGCATTTTGAATGGAGAGGCTTAGTTTGTCTCACTGTGACGTGATAAGCAATATTTTTCTCAATTCTATATTTGAATAGCTGAGTTATCCGGCTCGAAGGACCAATGTGAGATCTGGGCTCAACGTCAGGAGGGGGTGCCGGTTTGTAAATGGATAACTCAGCAGTTTTTCAAATATAAAAATTTTTTATTCGAATATATTGCTTAAAACTAATATCACAAATTCAATTCTTCTTTTAATTCAGTATTCTTAACCTATGCAAATTCAATCCTTAAAACTAGCCCTAGCCTACCACAATAATTCAATAATTCAAAAAATAATTCAACAAATTCGTAATAATGCAGGAATAACTTCAATTTCGGCACTATGTTGGTTTCTAAAAGAGAAGAAGAAAAAATATTGTTTAAGCAAGTGCTAAACATGTGAGTAAACTTTTATAGATAAATGCTACGCTTGAATTAATATATATGCATGTATTCTGGACAATGAACTGTCACGTGAAAACACAACTTGCTCGTGTAAGCACAGTAGCAGTCCCAAATCTAAATGTCACGCAGAAGTAAATTTCTGCAGTAGGAGTAAATTCCTACTCGGGTGAAATGAAAATATAGCAGAATTAAATTTCTGCAGTAGGAGTAAGTTCCTACTCGGGTGAAATGAAAATATAGCAGAATTAAATTTCTGCAGTAGGAGTAAATTCCTACTTTAGGTGGACTAGGGATATTAGCAGAATTAAATTTCTGCAGTAGGAGTAAATTCCTACTTTAGGTGGGGACAGAATATTAGCAGAATTAAATTTCTGCAGTAGGAGTAAATTCCTACTTTAGGTGGGAAGGGAATATCAGCAGAATTAAACTTCTGCCGTAGGAGTAAATTCCTACTTAGATGGAAGCAAATAAGGTTTTAGGATAGTTGGAAAAATCAGATTAAACTCTGATGTGTTCAGATTAAATTCTGAACTAGGAATGGATGATTCTGCTGCGGCTCGCTGCTTATTTATAGCCGCCGCAAACCCCTATTTTGTTGCTTCAAACATGCGTTGCCCTGGCAACGCTAATTTCATAGTTTCGTTTCTATTGCGGCGAGAGCGACAGCAGCTGATTTGTGTAATGTCATCTTGATGACATTAAAGAATGTAAATAATCGCAGCGAAGTGCGATTTTTGGTAAGTTTGTAATATTTATTAATTTTATTAGTTATTTATAAGATTTTTTGTTTATTTTCAGGTGAAATATCATGGAGCAAGCCCCAGGACGGCGTTGGACCAAAGGGAGGAAGTTCCCTTGTATTAGATAAGTATTTTGTTTTAAATTATTTTTAAGATGAAATTCTTTGTGTTTCTTTTTTTTTGTTTCTTTTTAGGAAATGCAAACTAGGGAAGGAAGCTGCATCGAGGGATTTTATATGTGGGCTGAACATCCTCCCGCCTCAAAAAAAGGGAATATAATAAATAATTAATCTATCGTTAGCCTTCAAGACAAGTGAAAAAATATGTAGGGGAGATGCTCTTGCAATAAAATATTAGTTTTTATAAATTGACTTACTGTTATCTGTGTTTTGAAGTGTATAATGTCCCTTTTCTTGGTGACCTTTATGGTGACATCGCCAGGGAGTCGAAATCTGTAGAATTTCCTTGCTGATTTGATGTCATCCCATGGCACGTGGGCAGTTTCCAACAATTTAATAATGATGGGAGTAGCCTTTATTTGTCCCACCAGGTCGACTGGGATCCCTGGACTTGGTTGTAATGGTTCCTGGTTGATTGATGAGAGATCCTTTGGTGATGGAGGATTGCTTGGTGGGTCTTTAAACTGCATTGGGGGTTCCAGTAGAATATCCTGCAATGGCAGAGGTGATGTTGTTGTGGAACCTTTGGTTGTCGTTTTTGGTATTAGAAAATGTACTGGAAGATCCATTAACCGAGGTATTGGTGCCCGTATAACATCCTGCGATGGTGGATTGTAGTTTCTATTCTTCGTTGAGGTCCCTATATCGGCTATTTTTTTCTTTCCACTAGGCACCACTTCGAGTAATTCTGGCATGTGTCTAGAAGTTTTAGTAGCTGCTGCAGGAAGCCACGGCTGAGTCTGAACCCGCACTCCTGGGCAGTACTCCCTCGGTCTTGATTTAAATTCGAAGCTGTCATTTGGCTTGGGTTCCTTTTGAAGCCGTTTTAGTTCTGCTGTAGCGGGCCTTGCTTCAAATGGCCTACGTATTTTTTTTACAGGCACAATTTCTTCGGATGGTGGGTGCATTATGGCAGATTTGAGTTGTTGCCGTGCCTTCTTCGGAGGCGATGGTCGGACAATGGCTGATTTGATCCTCCTTCTTGCCTTTTTTGGTGTTGGAGGTAGTGGACTGATCGGCCGGATCTTTTTTATAGGAGCTACGAGCTCTGGTGGAGTGGGTGTCATGTCCACGTCGGTGGAATCTAAAGATTCCGAGTTGAAAATTTCCAAAAGTTCCTCGGCGGCAGACATGATAATAGAAAAAAATCAAAAAATACTCAACTGAAATAAAAACGAATTGAAACCTCGACGCGCACTTGTCACTTTTCAAAATTGAAGTGAATTTTGGCGGTTTCTGAGCTCGTTTTTATTCGAATATAACGGTAAGTTTTGAGATTAAGTAATGCCAGAGAGAAGTCGATTTTGGTGGGGATTTTAAAAATTAATATTGAGAGGTAGATGTTAAAGGGAGAGGGCAGATTTTTGTAATTGGTCTGGTGAGAATATTTTTTGGTGTTTGGATAGTTACTGCTCGTACTAAGTTGTCGTGGCCAGGATGGATATCTATTATTCTACCTAATGGCCATTTTCCAATAGGTATTTGGTCGTCTTTTATTAGAACGAGAGTACCTATTTCTAGATTTTCCTTCTCAATTTTCCACTTGTGTCTTTGATGCAGAGTATGGAGATAGTCTCTTGACCATTGTCTCCAAAAGTTGTAGGAGAGCGATTGGATAAGTTGCCATCTTTTAAGAGGATGTTGGAGAGGATTGAGTGGGGGAGGTTCACAAGTAGTGAGGTTATGTCGACCGGTTAGGAAGTGTCCGGGAGTGAGGATATTGTAGTCAGTTGCATCGTTTGACAGAGGGGAAAGAGGTCTGGCATTTAAACATGCCTCAATTTGAACTAAAACAGTGTATAGTTCTTCGTAAGTGAGCTTCGCCTCTTTAATGGTTTTGTAAAGATGGCGCTTGGTGGATTTTACACCAGCTTCCCATAAGCCTCCAAAGTGAGGTGCTGCAGGAGGGTTAAAGTGCCAAGATATACCTTGGTTTGCAATTTCGCTGGCTAGATCAGTTTCGATTGCTTTGATCGATTTTTCTAAATTTGACTGTAAGAGTCTGTTAGCTCCAACGAAGTTGGTGCCTCGGTCCGAGTAGATGTGAGAGCAGAGGCCCCTCCGTGCGACAAATCGCTTCAGGGCGGCTATGAAAGCCGGTGTTGACAAATCAGAGACGAGCTCTAAATGTATGGCCTTGGTGGCCAAGCAAACGAACAGACAAATATAAGCCTTAGTTATTCTCGCTCCTCTCAGTGTTGACGTTTTCATTTCAAGCGGACCTGCGTAATCTACCCCAGTGTGTTGGAATGGTAACGATATACTGATTCTAGCTGAGGGCAGAGAACTCATTAGCTGAGAGCTAGGTCTAGCGTTGAACCGAAAACAGTCAACACATTTGTGAATGCGATGTCTAATCGTATTGCGTGCATTTAGTAACCAATAATGGTTTCTTAAAGTACTCAGTATTGTTTGGGTGCCTCCGTGTAGGGTATAAAGGTGAATATGATCTATCAGAATGTTGGTTAGGTGATGGTTATTAGGGAGGATGATTGGATGTTGTTGGTCGTAATTTAATTGAGACTGTGTGAGACGACCTCCAACTCGTAGGATATTTTCAGAGTCAAGTATAGGATTGAGAGACAGGATTCGACTTTTTTTAGGAAGGGGAAGCCCTTTTTGTAGTTGAACAATTTCGGAGGGGAAGCAGATTTTTTGGAGAAGTTTAATTAGGCATCGTTCTGCCTTTTTTAATTCGGAGACAGATAAATACTGAGTAGAGGGATATGTTTTGCGCATGCTGTTAATAAATCTAAAACAGTATGCAGTTATTCTGATAGTTTTTTGAAATGAAGAATGTTTATTTAGTAAAATCATTTGATCATCGATAATGTTAGTGAGAACTTTTGATTTTTTATATTCTAATTGAGTCTGTAAATCTGACGATTGTTGAGGCCAGAATTCCTCATCTTGATGTAGCCAGTCTGGGCCATTCCACCACATCGATGCAGAGACTAAGATGCTTGGCAGAATGCCTCTTGATGCTACATCCGCGGGATTGTTTTTGGATGAGACATGTTTCCAAATAGCTTGTGGAATATTTTCATGGATTTCGGAGATGCGATTGGCTACGAATGTTTTCCATGTGGAGGGATGTTTGTGTAGCCATGCCAAAACTATGTTGGAGTCTGTCCAGGCTACAACCTTTACTTTCTCTAGTTCTAAATCGATGCTGACTTGTCTGATAAGCCGAGAAAGCAGGACAGCACCACACAGTTCCAAACGTGGTAGTGAGACTGGTTTAATGGGAGCTACTTTGGTTTTTGCTGTTGGACTCTAGAGTTCTCCTGTATTTTCAGGTATAGAACTGCTGAGTAGGCATGAATAGATGCATCGCAGAAACCATGTAGCTCCATCGCTGTTGTGTTAGGCTGATAGCCTAGCCATCGTGGAATTTGTATTTTCTGTATGTTGTGTAATTGATCTTTGAATTGATTCCACTCTCTTGATATATCTGTCGGCACAGCATCGTCCCAATCACATTTTGAGAGCCAGAGTTTTTGGATCAGTATTTTGGCTGTGATAACACAAGGAGCTAACCATCCCAGTGGATCGAAAAGAGAGGAAACCTCAGATAAAATTATCCGTTTCGTATACGTGGGTTTTGGCTCAGGAACATTGGTTTTGAATGAGAAGTGGTCGGTAGATGGATACCAATGAATGCCGAGAGTTTTTATAGACTCATGTTCAGAGAATTCCAAATTTGTTTTCAACTCTCGGTGTTCTAGTGGTATATGTTTGAGTAACTCATGATGGTTAGCAGTCCATTTGCGTAGGTTGAAAGTTCCTTTGGCTAGGGTTGCGATAAGCTCGTGTTGTAGTTGCTGAGCTTCGTTTAGACTGTGTGCGCCTGAGACCAAGTCGTCTACGTAAAAGTCGCGCATGATGCTCTTCGCAGCGAGGGGATAGTTACTTGCTTCATCCTTTGCTAGCTGCTGCAAAGTTTTAATAGCAAGATATGGTGCAGGTGCTGTACCAAAGGTAACTGTAGTCAGAGCGTAGTCCTTTAACTCTTCTCCTTGTGAGTTTCTCCAAACTATTCTTTGGTAATGTTGATGTTCAGGTTTTATCTGAATCATCCTGTACATTTTTTCAATGTCTGCAGTGAAGGCAAATTTGTACAGACGCCATCTCAATAAAGTGGTCCAAAGCGTTGGTTGGATTGTAGGTCCAATCAATAATTGTTCATTCAATGATCTACCATTAGAGGTACGTGCAGATGCATTGAATACAATTCGCAGCTTTGTAGTGGTGCTCTCTTTGAGCACTGCATGGTGGGGTAAATAGTGGTATGTGATCTTGTCACATGCTTTATTTTCTGCTGATAATTGTGTATGTGGGATAAGTTTCATATGTTTGAGATGGTCGTATTCCTCAATACAAGTTTTGTATAATTTGAATAATTCAGGATTATTGGCGAATCTTTTTTCAAGCTGCAAGAATTGTTTGACAGCCATGTTTCTAGACTGCCCAAGCTGGGGAATGCTGCAGTCTTTGAAGGGTAAACTAACCTCATATTTTCCAGAAGACAGGCGCTTTGTGGTCTTCTGGTAAAGCTTCTCGCACAGCTGGTCTTCTGGGGATAGTGCTGGTGCAGCAGAGCATTCCTCCAATTCCCAGAATCTTTTTAACTGACTGTCTAAATCAGTATTGATCATGGTGTGGGTGGATAGCATGGTAGTTATCATGCTTTTAGTTTCTGGTACTGCTCCGATCAGAATCCAGCCCAGTTCAGTGTTTTGGGCTGTTGGAGTGTTGCCAGCTCCTCTCCTTATGCCATTTTTGATAATGGCTGCATAGACATCTGCTCCCAGCAAGATGTCGATTTCTCCTGGAACTGAGAATCTAGGGTCTGCTAGTGGGAGGTTGATAATGTGTCTCCAACTTGACACTTCGATGGTTTGAGCTGGCAATAATTCAGTGATTTTTCTTATCACGAGCATATTGCTCTCTATTTTGAACTTAGTACGTATTGAGTTGATTGTGACAGTTGCTTGTTTTAAAGCTGTCTTGGTGGGAGTTGTACCAAGTCCGATAAGTTGGTGGGTGGTTGGAGATCCTTTAAGCTGGAGACGCTTAAAGGTTTTCTCTGTCATAATAGAGACTTGCGACCCGGAATCTATTAGTGCTCGGAATGTCATCGTGATTCCGGATGCAGCAGTGACATTGATCAGAGCTGTCGAGAGCAGAGCTCTTTTCATGTTTGCTGTTAGAAAATTTTGAACTTGTTGTTCATCATTTCTACAGGCGGGTGGACTTGCTTCCATATTTAATTTTTGGGCAGATTGATTGGGTGATTTTGTCACCGACTGTTTTTGCTCATAATGAAGCAATGTGTTATGATTTTTCTGGCAATGATAACACTTTTTGTTGCTAGTGCAATTTGTTAAATTGTGGTTGGGTGATAAGCAGTTTTTACATAAATGCTTATTTGTGACAACTTCGTGACGTTGTCGGGTGGTCAAATTTCTGAATATCGGACAGTGGAATATTATATGATTTCCTTTGCAATGGCTGCAAGAGTATGTTTTTGTAGGTGGGTGTATTTGTTTTGAGCTCTTAGTATTGTTCAAGAGTCCATAGGTGGGTTTGGGAGAGAATGGTTTTCTCTGTGTAGTTGATGACGTAGTTTTGTTTCCTATCATTTCTAATGTTCGGAAACGAGATTCTAGGAATTTTTTTAGTGTCTTTAATTGGGGTAAATCGGTGCTATTGTGGAGGCTTTGTTCCCATAATTGGTGCGTGTCTGGGTGTAATTTTTGGACCGTCAAATATATAATTATTGGGTCCCAATTGTCGGTGTCTATTCCCAGATTTTGTAGCGCTAGTAATGCTTCAGTTATATTGTCTAGCAGCCTTCTGATATTGTCGGCGGTATCATGACTTATGGATGGAAGAGACAATAATTTTTTTAATTGTACATTCACTAATATTCGCTTATTTGAATAGCGTTCTTTTAGTAGCTGCCAGGCTGGTTGGTAATTTGCATCACACACTTCGTAGTGTCTGAGCAGTTTTTCGGCTTCTCCCACCAGATTAGTCTTTAGGAAGTACAATTTGTCAACGTCTCTCAAATTATTATTGTTGTGTATGACCGAGTTAAATAAATCGTGGAAAGAGATCCATGTAGAATATTCTCCATTAAATGTTGGTAGCTTGATTCTGGGGAGTCTCTCGCTATTGCATGACATTGTGCTAGCAGATGTTGGCTGTGTATTGGGAGGATTGCTGACAGATGGTTTTGGTGCTAATTTGTCGATGTCTTCTTCCATGCTTGCTGCCTTTTCAATATAATACTCCTGTACATCACTAAATGTCTCTTTCGTGAAATATTCTAATTTGCGATCTTCCTTTGTCGCTCTTTTTCGAATTACCCTATGCCGTGTTTGGAATTCTTTCCAATATTCGGTAAACGTTTGTAAACGTTTCTCTGTCGATTTGACAGTCTTTTTCCTGCCTTCTCTTTGATGCCTTTTAAATAGGTCTTCCATTAAATCTTTGACCTCTTTTTGGGATTCAACCAACTCTAATACTGAGCTAATGGTCTCGTCCCCGGCTTCAGATATACTGCATTCGTCATCTGTAGGCATTTTGAATGGAGAGGCTTAGTTTGTCTCACTGTGACGTGATAAGCAATATTTTTCTCAATTCTATATTTGAATAGCTGAGTTATCCGGCTCGAAGGACCAATGTGAGATCTGGGCTAAACGTCAGGAGGGGGTGCCGGTTTGTAAATGGATAACTCAGCAGTTTTTCAAATATAAAAATTTTTTATTCGAATATATTGCTTAAAACTAATATCACAAATTCAATTCTTCTTTTAATTCAGTATTCTTAACCTATGCAAATTCAATCCTTAAAACTAGCCCTAGCCTACCACAATAATTCAATAATTCAAAAAATAATTCAACAAATTCGTAATAATGCAGGAATAACTTCAATTTCGCCACTATGTTGGTTTCTAAAAGAGAAGAAGAAAAAATATTGTTTAAGCAAGTGCTAAACATGTGAGTAAACTTTTATAGATAAATGCTACGCTTGAATTAATATATATGCATGTATTCTGGACAATGAACTGTCACGTGAAAACACAACTTGCTCGTGTAAGCACAGTAGCAGTCCCAAATCTAAATGTCACGCAGAAGTAAATTTCTGCAGTAGGAGTAAATTCCTACTCGGGTGAAATGAAAATATAGCAGAATTAAATTTCTGCAGTAGGAGTAAATTCCTACTCGGGTGAAATGAAAATATAGCAGAATTAAATTTCTGCAGTAGGAGTAAATTCCTACTTTAGGTGGACTAGGGATATTAGCAGAATTAAATTTCTGCAGTAGGAGTAAATTCCTACTTTAGGTGGGGACAGAATATTAGCAGAATTAAATTTCTGCAGTAGGAGTAAATTCCTACTTTAGGTGGGAAGGGAATATCAGCAGAATTAAACTTCTGCCGTAGGAGTAAATTCCTACTTAGATGGAAGCAAATAAGGTTTTAGGATAGTTGGAAAAATCAGATTAAACTCTGATGTGTTCAGATTAAATTCTGAACTAGGAATGGATGATTCTGCTGCGGCTCGCTGCTTATTTATAGCCGCCGCAAACCGCTATTTTGTTGCTTCAAACATGCGTTGCCCTGGCAACGCTAATTTCATAGTTTCGTTTCTATTGCGGCGAGAGCGACAGCAGCTGATTTGTGTAATGTCATGTTGATGACATTAAAGAATGTAAATAATCGCAGCGAAGTGCGATTTTTGGTAAGTTTGTAATATTTATTAATTTTATTAGTTATTTATAAGATTTTTTGTTTATTTTCAGGTGAAATATCATGGAGCAAGCCCCAGGACGGCGTTGGACCAAAGGGAGGAAGTTCCCTTGTATTAGATAAGTATTTTGTTTTAAATTATTTTTAAGATGAAATTCTTTGTGTTTCTTTTTTTTTGTTTCTTTTTAGGAAATGCAAACTAGGGAAGGAAGCTGCATCGAGGGATTTTATATGTGGGCTGAACAGCAAGTGTGATCGTTGAAATGGTTTTTCGGATATATCTTTAGAATGGTTCGTCGGACAG
Organism: Dioctria rufipes; assembly: GCA_963924295.1. Classification (NCBI taxonomy): domain Eukaryota; kingdom Metazoa; phylum Arthropoda; class Insecta; order Diptera; family Asilidae; genus Dioctria; species Dioctria rufipes. Next base: position 112,289,851 of record OZ002742.1, on the reverse strand, counting down.
TAAAAATGGTTGTTGAGGAACTTTTCGATACAATAAAAACGTCTAGGACCGATCGTTTCAACAATATACGTAAAAATTCAAAATTTTTATATAGAAACACAAAGAAGGGGTTGTCCGATTTAGTTTCAGATTTTCTCTGGCCCTTTCATTATTTTCTATATACATATACAGTTATATATATACATAATCAAGGGAGTCTAAAGTACTTATTAAAAATATTAATTGAAAAGAAGATTACTTACACTTCCTAAAATATTTTCTACGGAACATAGTTGTTACGAATCGCCAACTGGTTCTTGCCGTCTCAAAGCTTTCTAAAAATTAAAACTGTTCTTATATTGGAGCCAATAATAAGAGTCTTGAGTCTTGGGAACGAATTCTATTCCATCCTCAAATTACACAATTCAGAAAGAGACTTCTTCCATTTTTATAACTTGTTAGGTAACTCGAAGTAAATTACCATTTGACTTTTATTTCTAAAGCATGTATACATAAATTTGTTTGAATTGAAATCTGTCTATATGCTTATAATAAATATATTTTATGTTGTAATTCTGCCATTCAGTACAACTCAATCCATATTAAATAGGATTATTCTAAATTTATTTGAAATATTTTTTTATTGTGAAGGTGTAAAACGGCATTACCAATTTTCTCTCGATACTTTCTAATGGCCAGGAAAACGAAAAACAATCAGCATAGTACACTTTTACTGTTGCCGCTTGACACGGTGTCTCATTTAATTTTCAACTTTTAAGAACGGTTTATCTATAATGATTTCGCAAATTAAGCAGAATTATAATTTATCCATTCTTAAGCTGGAAGAAATTATTTGCTATATTTCCTGCTATGAGTGTATAGTCTTGAGATTGAATTTTTTTGTACTAAGTACTGCGGATTTTTACATGAAGATAAGAGAGGCCCATGTTTGTGAGAAGTATAAAAGCAGGGTAAAAATTTGTCTATACTACTTGAATTTAGCTGAACTCTCTTAGTTGCTTGAATTTCTAAATAACACCAAGCAATTTGCTGAAGTGGTTTCACATGCTTCCTGATCTTTTTTTAACCATTTTCGCACGTTTGTAGATTTGCGTAGAGTGATCGTAGAGAGATGCGGTTTTTTCCGTTCGCTTTATTGAGGAGGGGAGAAATTGAGTGGGGAAAAATATATGTATGGAATAGGTCATGGAAAATGCGGCGGATTGGTGGGGCTAATTTTAAAATCGAATTTTAGAAATTACGGCTTTTTACAGTTCTTTTTTATCGACAACTTTCGTTCTCAATTTAAAAAAACTGATTGAGTTAAAATGTGAAAGTGTTATACATGGAAAATGAATAGTAAATGTTATTGTAGAAAATTGATGTAAAATTTTTTCGAAACTAGAAGAGTGTACGGGGGTCACTAGGAAGCGTTTTTGCAATTTCCTATTCCTAACGGTAATTAAAAATGGTGGAAGGAGGGTAGTTTTTTTATTTTTCATGAATAACTTGAAAGTGGAGAGGGGGAGGGAGGTGTATGGGGTTGAAAAAAATTGGAAATCTAGATGGTCATGATAGGGGGGAAATTGAATGAAGCAGGGGCAGGGGCAGGAGCAGGGGCGCGGAGGGCGCCCCCCTGAAGAAATCTAGACGGTCATGATAGGGCGGAAATTGAATGAAGCAGGGGAAGACCAAAAAAAAATTGCAGTAGATCTTCTGAGTTTTTCCTAACAAAATGACTCACATCTATTTTACTGCACCTTTTGTAAAAAACTTAACAATTTCTGGAAGCGTTCAATAGGATACATTTAGGAACGCAGGCCCCTAGCACCTTGGCCTTCGCTCATGCTTGTTGGAGCCTATAGATAATACAGGAAGCGCGGATACCTGTACATGAGCGTTGCTTTGCTTTGAAGAAAGACAGAGCCTATTCATGTTATCGCGATGGAAGGTTTGTTTTAATTGAAAACCATCTGCCAAAGGGTTTTTTATAAGCCTTCTATGTAAAGATGGCTTCTTAGAATATTATCGCCGCGGCGTGGAAAAACAAATAAAAAAAACAATTAAAACTCGTAATTGGGGATATTCAGCGAAACTATACAACGGCGAACAAGTCATTGTGTATTGTTTTAGTGAGTGTTAATATATTTAAAGTAAGACATTAATTTTTAAATAATTTTTTTTTAGAGTTGCGTAAAATGTCAAAGTTTTTATAGAATACATAAATGAAAAGTAAATAAATCTGCAGATTGGGAAAGTCTCAATGAATATCCTAGAGAATTTGATTGGTCGGCCTGTTTTGCTTCAACGGTTGTTGTTGAATGCACATTTGAATTTTGTACAATTCTAAGTCTTGGGCATGCGTGAATACATTCTCTATTTACACAGCAGATCTTAACAACACCAAAATCGCATTTGGTTTAACGATAAGTATAACGAAGCAATAAAAGAGAAATAGTCTGTTTTGGCACCTATCAATTGCATCCATGTCCAGAATTGAAACACTATCCAAATACAAAAATTTCTTTTTGACCAGAATCTTCGCAAAACGCAAAGGCAGCAAAGGTTTCTAGTCCCTGGTCAAAACCATCAGGAACAGCATCAACAGTTCTTCTATTCCTTCACTAGTTTACAATGAAGTGATTGTTGACTCCCTGAATAAAACTAATGTTTAGACTGTTAAATTCACTTCAAGTTCTCCTTTTCCACCCACTTTACGGCTTCCTTCTAGATGTGTCAAGAGCCAATAAACATCCATACGAGAGATATGTTCAAGGTCCTTAAGGAGATCAACGCCTCCATAGCCGCCGGTCCTGATAGTTTCAAGCCCGCGTTAAATAAAACCTGTGCCTCATTCTTGGCTAAAGCTCTCCGAAAACTATTCTACTTGTCTTATTCGACAGAAAAATTTCCAATTACTTGAAAACTACCTCACGTTTAGCCTATTCCCAAGAAATGAGAGGATAGTGATCCCTCAAAATTTCGACCAATTACAATCACTTTGATTCTTTAAAAGGTTTCATTAACTCCAAATTAGTGAAGTATCTAGAAACTAATCAAGCCCACAACGATCGCCAATATGGCTTTTCTTTTTCTGACTTTTCTAATAGAACGTTGAAGCCGCAGTCTTCTCAATTTTGGTGAGTCCAAAATCGTTGTCCTATTATAGTGTCTTGAGTTCAGCCCTTTTAGTTAAACTTAAAGCACTTGCCTCTCTCGTCCCCCTCTATTATGAATATAAAGTGTTTTATCTGGTCGCTTAATACAGATTATATTAGATGACGATACATCTAAATCTCAGCCAATAAATGCCGGGATGCCTTACTGCTCTGCTATCTCTCCATCCCTCTTCTCAATTTTCATTAATGATCTGCTTTGCCGTGCTTTCAATCCCATCCATTATTTTGACGATGACAGTATCGTTGGTTTCGCTTACTTCCTTGACATCTTTCGGGACTACAGAGGAAATGTCGCATCTGTCAAACTAGATAGCCAGATTAGATCCTTGAATAACCGCCTTGATAATATCCTCGCTTGGAGCAAACCGAATCGCACCGAATTCAATACATCCAAGTCCCAAAGCTGTCTCAACTCTTTAAAACAAGATCATAATTTTTCCACTCTCGTTTCTTTCGATGGAGCACTGACTTACGATACACCGTCTTTATGCATTCTTGGCATTAATAATTCGAGTAAGTTAACCTGGGCAGATCACAACTTGTCTGTTGCCAAATAAGCAACGAAATATCTTGGATTTCTGAAAAGGTGTCAGAAATATTTCAGGCCATCGATTCTGGCGATCCTATACAAGTCCTACATCAGACCTAAAATGGAATACAATTACCATATGCTGGCCGGTGCTGGTCGTAGAGCCGTAGCTTCGTTGGATAGTGTCAAAACGAAAGCCTTAAGCTCATTGCCGATGTGGCAAAAACTTGTCATATGGACTTATACGAGCACCCGCAATATTGGTTGCCTTTCGCTCCAATATTGCTACATACATGATCAATGTTCTGATGAAATTTCTAGTTTGATCCCGGATTCCTCCATGTAAAACTCACACTGTAAGCCGCGCACATCCTTTTACCCTCCAAAATACTTTCGGTCGTGTGCGAACGTAGAACAGTCTCCAATCTTCTGTCTTTTCTCCGGCATGCAATCTGCGAAAGTTTAAGGGTAAAATACATCAGCAACTTCGCCACCCTCCTAACGTTCCCTAATTCCTTTCTTTATCACCTTCTTGCCATACTATGCTTTGCATCTTAGTTCATAGGATATCTCCTGCGCTTGGCTTAATAATAAAAATAAATAAAACTCACGCACAAGGTTCGTAGTGCATCTATTCTGTGACTACTATTTTAAGCAAATGTAAATTTTTAATTCCTGTATTTGACAAAGATACATATTTTATGATGATTCGTGAATTTGAATAAAATACATTACCCTAGTTTTACTAACTAAAATGGATGTTTGGGAAGTTTTATACTTCCACCATTTACAAACAAAAACAAAATGAAAAATCTAATATCCCCTTTGACTTTTCGAAGTGGCAAAGAACCTTGAACAACTTTCTTCGTTGCGAGTTTTCAGCATATACAATTTTTAAACCATAGTTGCGCCGCCCCCCTCACCGGAATCCTGGATCCGCCACTGGGCAGAGGGTGAAAATGTCAGGGGAAAAAAGGATTTTTCTTTTTCGAAAAAATGTAATTTATTCAAAACTATCAAATCATTCCATTTAGGATCTCAGGATCTAGATATCAGATCGAAAAACTGAGAATTAGTTATTCGCAGGAGGTATGCGTGGGTGCTATAGGCTATCTAATTTTTCATTAACCGTTATTTACGAATTTGACGGGGATTAACGGGAAAATTTGTTTAAAGATTTTCACAGGTCTGTGCATTTGCGTAGAGTGATCATAGAGACATGCTGTTTTTTTCCGTTCGCTTTATTGAAGAGGGAAGGAACGGAATGGGGGAAAATGTATTTTAATTACAGGTTAAGATCGGCAGGGGTAAAAGTACCCCCTCAAGGGGTTGTATGGAATAGGTCATGTGGGGTGTCAAAAGAAAGATATTGGAAAATGTGGCAGAGTGGTGGGGCTAATTTTAAAATCGAATCTTAGAAATAACGGCTTTTTACCGCTCTTTTTTATCGACAATTATCGCGGGGCTGTCATTTTGCGGGGGAGGGTAGTAGAGTGATGCGGTTAATTTAGTTGTGTTTGCTGGATTTTAACGGAATTTTTTGGAATCCTATAAGTCCTGTTATAAATGTAAAAGTAGTACATTACTGTTTCTAATTTACTGTATTTTTTTCGTAGGCGCCCGACTAACAGTTTAAAATATATCTGTACCTAGATTTCATCATGTCATTTAATTTGCATACTCATATAAGTGGATTAATTAAAAATTCCGTTATAATTAACTAATATTAAAATTTTTTTTAGCTCTATTTTTATTAAGATTTTTTTCTGATTTTTTGAGCATGTTTGCAAACTCCTCCGACATACGTGGCGAAATCAGAAATTTCTTCAGCGTCAAATTTCCGTCCCGAAAAGTGATTTGGAAATTTCGTTTTATGAAATAACAGTTATTCCAATTCTGAATTTTTTTCTATAAAGAGGATCATAAAAGGATTGTCTATACCGAATTTCAGCATTCTCCGATTTCATTTTGACACTCGGTATTCCAGAAGCGACACTTCACATGCCTGCTTTATCATCCAAAATTTATTTGAGCCAATCCGGTTATTTGCTTCAAATTCTACAAGTCCAGTCAAGATTTTCAAAATCGAGCTTTTGTAAAGGGCTAGAGAAAATATTTTCTCACTCACACTAACACCCGACTCACTTAACCACTCACGCCTGGCAGCGCCGGTGGGCTAAACCTAGTCTATATATATGAAATTGTGAACATTGTGATGTATATGTTCAATTCTGTATGGAATTACAAACGAATGTACAAAATGTTCCAAGAGTTTTTGCGTATAATTTAGATTTTCTTTGTTAAGTTGTTGCGTATCACACAAAATTCAAAATGTTACATGCAGGCGATTAAATAAAAAATAATATATGTTTACATGCAACGGGAACCGTATACAATAAAACTGGCTAAATTCTGTTGCTTTCCACTGCTTGACAGTATCAAGTGGAGTAGGTTTCCTAGGAAATTTAATTAGTTAATAATAAATTTAATATTTTTTCCTGTTTATCTGAAATTATTGTTATCTTTTTATGCTGTATTCTTATACTTTAATCACCTTTCATCCACATATATGGGAATTTCCTAGTCACTCCAAGGCAAACTAAATAGATGTAGATGTTTAGCTAATCCGAGGTCAGGAATCTGCCATAATATTGTGTCTTTTATATGATTTTGTTCATCAACAGGATTTCTAAAATCATTATCGTCCCATTTTCTAGTATTTTATTCGGGAAAGCACAGTCTCCTTTCCGTGTCTCCATCAGTTGTACATTTCGTACAACATGAATATATTCTATGTCCTGTAATTCCAAATATAAGACTTTGCCAGCAAATGATATACTTATAGTAATACTGAACTATTTTTCCATGTAAACTTACTGAAAATTCGGGCAATTGTTTCGCTTCTTTAACAAATTCTTTTAAATATTCATTGGCGTCTGCAAGCTTTTCACTGCCATGATAATGGTCAATAAATTGTATAGGCATAAAGCAAGAACCAGTTGATTTATGTTGCAAAAGTAAAATAAAACTTGATAGCAGAGTAAATAAAACACGTGCATTTATTTTGAAAGAAACATATGTAATACTTTATTAATATAAATCATACAAATTTGTCCTTATAGGCCGAATTGGGAGTGCTGAATTTGGCAATAACATTCTCATAAACTAACACATATGTACATAAAATAATTTTATACTCTCACTGTTATCTGAATGAATAATGACTAAATCTTTATGTCGCACACATGACACGTGTTCCTTTTTTTGTTTTATAAATTCAAACCTTTATTTATCCTGGACTAACTTCCAAAATAACAAAACTCTTCTTTAGTTAATAGTTTGTGAAAATGTCGGAAACTTGATTGTTAGTCAACATATACTGAAGGTCAAATAGTTCGTATCTCTACTTCTCAGGGATGAAATGGTATCTTACGCTTGGTATCTTATATGCTTGGTACGCTTGTGGAACTCTGGATTTTTAATAACTCTGATCGCACTTTTATTGTCCATCATAAGGACTGGTTTTGTTGAGTCTTCTAGAGAAAAAAAAATGCAGGCTAAGCCACTCAAGGATAGAAAGAAACAAAATCGTTATATGTTCCTTGAATACTTATTTCAATGTTTTAATTATTCCACAGAAGTAAACAGAATCAACCTTAAAAAAAATCAAATTGATACATCTTTTTTGTTGAACGGAAATTCATCTTTCGCGCTTTTAATAAAGGCTTAGTAAAAGTTTCAAATATATTTCACGCTTGTCAACCTTGTAGACCACCGTGCTTCTTGAATAATTTGCTATTAATTTCAGTTTAGAAAATAACGGTTCCGAACTGGATGCTCAAACTGGAAGAGTCAAAAATAAAATCAGCGCTGTTCACAAATCCATAACGGAGCAAACACACACGCACACACGTAAACACACACACACACACACGTAAACACACACACACACACACACACACACACACACAGCCACACACAGAGAGAGAGAGAGAGGTTTTATAGTGAAACACTTTGTTTTTTGATTTTTGATTTTTTCTAATTCTTTTTTAAACGATATGAGAATCTGACAGAAGTTAGATGATAAATCAGACGGTTATTTATTTAATTTATAACGGCTTGCTCTTTATCAAAGCGATCATTCAACTGACGGATAAAGATATACAAAGTGGCCTTATACACTAATGATGGGATTGATTTAATCAAAGTGGCATTCCGGTTATCCGGTGTTTTATTGTGCCCCAATTTATAAGGGGATTTTCTTGAAACTGCGGCCCATATTTTGTTATCTAAGTCCTTCGCATTATATCATCGTCTCAGCTAATTTTACGATTGTTTGCATTTCCCTCTCCGCTTTGCCGTTTTGTTCGGCTTATACTCAGTTTTTTGATGACACACATTCGAGGTTTGTATCAACTTTTCTAATTCTTTATTAATAAATTCCGTACCACTGTCACTGCGCAAAATTTTCAAAATTCTGTCCGTATGCATCTTCAATTGAGACTTAAATTTTTCAATACAGTCTATTTTATATAGCATTTTAGTTCTATTTTGTGATAAATAAAGAAAAGGATTTACATACTTGTTTCGGGTGTTATTCAAAGACAGAATCCACCACCTTTTCCTTCATCTTCTTAGTTCTTGACTTCTGATTTGCCTTTTATAAAATAAACTATACGAAAATGTGAATAATTATCTTTAAACAATACTAAATACTTCCATCCTCTAATGGATGGTTTTTCCATCGGACCACCAACATCAATATGCACCAATTCACCAGCACGTTCAACTATACTTTCATTTCTCATATAAGGTAGTCTTTGTTGCTTAACTAAAAAGCATGCATCGCAGAAAAAATTCTCATCATCCACGAGATCAATACCACGTAGGTTCGAACATTTCGAAAATCCACGGCATTCTGATGTCCTAACTTTTCATGCCATAATTTCAAAATGTCATTTTCCTCATTCTTTAAAGATACTTGAGCTACTGCTGGTGAAAAATTATCTACTCGGACCACTTTAAATAACATATGGAACAGCTGCTCTTCACGAACTCCCACTGAAACTATATCACCATTACAAGAGCCCTTCGTGAACACACACTTTTCTTTACTTGTATTCAAGAATAATCCGTTATGTAGTGCCCAGTTTTGTGAAAGCAAATTCAATGCTATCTGTAGGGCATACAAAATACTTGAGATGTGCTTTTCAACCCACTTCTTCTGATTAAAAGCCAAAATGTGGACATCACAAATACCTATTGCCATAACTGTCGTTCCCTATTTTAATTTTCACAGGGTCACTAAATTCTACAAAATTTATAATCCAATCTTTCCGAAATGTCATATGTTCACTGTCAAACCATTCATTTGTTTTGTCGACACTATCAGTTTCACAAACAAAAGCATCACCTCTTTTTCCAACACTAGGCTTGACTGATGTTTTTCTTTTCGTTCCGCTTCCAATGACCTTTTTCATTACAGCTATAGCACTTTCCCGGTTTAATGTTGTTTGGATTATTTTCTCTTCTTATTTTGCCCTTTACCAAAAGCTCTTTCTCACTTATGGCTAGAAGATGAATTTTTCAGTGTTTGTACGCTCAATACTGTTGACTCCCGTGTGATGAAGAAATGCGAAAATTTGTCTGGAAGTGTCGTCAATACTTTTATGATAATCATACTTTCGAGATCATTTCCCCTGAATCTCTAAGCTGCCTCACACAAGTCTCCATTTCCGAAAAATGAGTTGTCATGTCGTCTTCACCACTTTTGCTGAAACTCTAAAATTTTTTGCTGCAATACATGCACACTCGCTTTAAATTTATGTTCATACACAGTTTCGAACTTTCACCACATTTCTTCTGTTATTTGCAATTAATAATGTTGCTGTAATGGAGCCCTTCCAATCGTGGTTGCAATCACCTTTTGGGCCTGATGGTCTTGTTTTTCCAAGTATTGTAGTTCAACATCGTACAAATCCTGGGCTTGTTCCTCCAGTTTTACGGGCTTCTTTTCTGATCCAACAAAATGGCCGAAAGCTACACTTGCACTAAGCACCATTTTAATCTGAAACTTCCAGGTGGAAAATTGTTTTTCATTTTAAAGTTTTTCAAACTTTATAAGATCAGAGCCCTCTATTTTTAGATTCAGACAACTTTTCTTTATAAGTTAAACAAACTTGAAACCAGTGAATGCCGCGCTTTCTACCATAAGATTTTCCACGTGCACCCGAGATTCCAAGAACTGTTTTTATATACTGTATAAAACATTCCACGAAAACGTATTACACCTAATACCGGCCTTTGGGTTCATGTATGCTGGGCGCATAGCCTGTTGGAAAATACAATAAAACTTGGTAGCAGAGTGAATAAAACACACGTCTATTCACTTTGAAAGATACGTACTCCATTGTATCTTTATTAAAATAAATCATAGAACTTTGTACTTATGGGCTGAATTGGGAGTTCTGAATACGACACTAACATTCTGATAAACTGACATTTCTGTACACAAGATATTTTTACAATTTAGCCAATGGCAATCCATCTAGGGTACACCCACGCATAATATTAAAAGTTATTTTGATTTTTGCATGTCCGTCCGTCTACCCGTCTATCCTCACGAAAACTCGAGAACACGTTCACTTAGTGCAAAAATTTCACACGGGTTTACAAAAAATTAAGTTTGAAAATGGGACCAATTGGACAACTCGTTCGTAGGGTTGCCATACAAAAATCAAAAAATCAAAAATTGACTAAATCGGGCAACCCCTTCCTGGTTTTGCCATATAAGAATTAGGTTTTTTACGGATAGTGTGAAAACGATCAATCCCAGACATTTTTATTGTACTAAAAACTTCTTTAGAATATGAAATCCTATAGAATTGAATATAATCATTTTGTCTGTCCAATGCACCGTTCTAGAAATATATGCGAAAAACCACTTCAAAAATCAAGCTTGCACGGATCATACGAAATTACAAACGGGCATTCATCTAGTGGGTCATAGGAATTGGTATTTCACAGATTCTAGCTTTTTTACATGTTTACATATAAATTCACTGTCAGCGAGTGAAGTTATCCATTAAAAAAGCTGTGCAAATATGTAAAATGATACATTGGGCTTTGAAGTCAAAAATAAATCTTTAGAAAGGAATAAATTTTGTAATTGTGCTTATTGAAGGGGCCATTAAAAAGTAAATATTCTTAATATTATGAGTACTCCCTTGACCGAAAATAGGATATATTGTTATAGAAGGTAGTACGTCAGTTATTTAAATAATACTTAACTTTTAATACATTAGTATTATCCTACTTTAAGTAGGAACACTTTAACACTGACTGCGGCCATTAAAAAGTAAATATTCTTAGTATTATGAGTACTCCCTTGACCGAAAATAGGATATATTGTTATAGAAGGTAGTACGTCAGTTATTTAAATAATACTTAACCTTTTAATACATTAGTATTATCACACTTTAACACTGACGTTCTGAGAGTATCAGCATTGGCATTTGAGGCCAGCCTTAAGTTTGTTTTTTTGTTATTATTCAAAGCAATCTGATTTATTTATTTAACAAGTGCTTTCAGGGCAGCAATGTTTGGTATACCGATATTCTTTAAAATTATCACATATTCTATGCTGTATAATAACAGAGTTGAGTAATAGCCTTTTGTATAGAGCTATCTATTGATTGCAAAATGAAGTTTGACTTAATTGCTTGCGCTATATTTTAGAGGCGCTACTGCAGACTGAAGTATGGACAATGGGTTCAATAGATAGCCGTAAGAGCATAGACAAACTGAAAACATACAAAGACTGGGAAGGAAAAAACAACCAGTAACACCTCGCTAGAAAATAAAATCAACAATGCCTCGACCTGATGTAGGAAAGAAAGGCCTAAATTTTTTCTTAGAATTTTTATGCAGTTTTGGAGGGCGACAGCCGGTGCTTACACTGCTAATAATTTTGATGAGCGCAGACATTAGTTAAGCAATAAGCATTCATTTACTCTTAGAAAGTTACAGAAAAAGAAATTTTTACATCCTGCGATTTTTCGTTAATTTTTCGTGAAAACATTATATATTTGTCGTGTCCTTTTTATACCCTAGATGAAATCTAAAGGGTATACTAAGTTTGTCATTCCGTTTGTAACACCTCGAAATAATTATGGTAGAGCAAAACGGATTGGACACCCATGCATATTTTGATTTTTGCATGTCCGTCTGTCCGTCCGTCTATCCGTACTCACGATAACTCGAGAACGCGTGTACTTAGGGATGTAAAATTTTGCACATGGGCTTTTAAAAAAAAAATATTAAATTAAGTTCGAAAATGGGGCAAATCGGGTAATTCTTTCGTAGGGTTGCCATACAAAAAATCAATTTTCACTACATATGAACAACGTAGAGCGTTGAAATTTTGTACATAGTGTTTTCATAAAAATAGTAAATATAATTTCAAAATTGGACTAATTCGGGCAACCTTTACTTGGTTTTGATATATAAAAATTTAGGATTTTTAAGTATGTTAAAACGATCAGTCCTATACAGCTTTAATGTACTGAAAAGTTCTTCAGAATATGAAATCCTATAAAATTGGTTATAATCACTTTTGCTGTTCGAGGAACCGTTCTAGAGATATATTCAAAACCCACTTCAAAAATCAAACTTGCGCAGATGGGTGACCATACGAAATTACAAACGAACGTTCATCTAGGGTATCTTAAGAATTGATTTTACTTAGACCAATTCTAGCATTTTTACTCAATTCTAAAGGAAACTGGTTATGGTGCCAAGTTGCAACGATATAAAAAGTTTTAAAGTTATTAATAACTACCAATTTTTGAATAAGTGAAAAAAACATTTTTCTGAGTGGCGATATTGTCAACTTGAATCGATTTTTATATTATTAGTCAGAAAAACGAAGGTAAGCAGAACTACTATAAGATTCTTCTATTTATATTCATTTGGAATTTTTTTTTCTTCCTTGACAAATTTTCGTGAAAAGTTGAACCCTGTAATAAAAGGGAAAACTCAATTTTTCTTGAGAAGCGGCAGTTTTGGCATCATAAAAAATGAATAAATGAGTGAATGAGTACTGGAATAGGTTTCTAAAATTATCGACGACGAATGCACTATAATTTTCCAAGTAAAGGAACAAAATAGTTAATATTCTGATTAATCATTGTTTCGCTTTATTATAAATTTCGACGCTTTAGCCATAATAAGGCTACCACTTTCACATCCCAGATTGGAAGATGAATTATCTATCATATCGGTCAAGTATCTATGCGCTAATCCAAATGTCTGAATAATGCTTGGTTTAATATGAATCATTCCAATATACCTTATAAGAACATATTTCAATTGCAATTTGTTTCAATACGTTCAAATTAAAACTGTATGCGTAGAGGTGTTTTTGCCAGTCAATAACGAATATCTGTATTTTATGGAATATTATGTAAAATTTTTATATTCTTTAGAGTGCTTATTGTTGTTATTAGATAGGTAGGTTCATATTCCCTTATTTTATGTAATAACGATATATGCCTATTCCTGAAATTTCTTACGTTAGAATACTGCAAACTAACGACATATTTCGAAGGCAAAGTTTAAAGAAATTAGCATAGATTATTACAGCAGTGTAAATTAGTGAAATATATATATTAAAGTGAAAAATAAACATTAAATAAATTATTAAGCGATACCTTCAAAGTGGTGTGGAAACTCGTATATTTTTAATGTTCAGTTTTTCATGAGCGTAATGCATTTAATCGTTTACAATTTTTTTTTTTTTAATAAATAAAAACCATTTTCGTATTAAAAATAAATGTTAAAGCACACAATTTTTGTTATTATATAAACATAAATTATCAAGCTATTAACATAATATTGCAATAAATATTGTCCTTTTATATGTGAGTTTCTCCGTTTTGTAAATATTTTTCTTACTCTGTGGCAGCACCAATCGCTTGCAACATAAAAAGCATAATTTATGCTGGCTTCACTTTTTGCAGGCTGTTATGAGTCTATAGCTAGGTTCAGGTCTTAGTAACTTATGCAGCATAAGGTTTTCGGCAAAAAGATTAGATTTTTCCTCTAAAAGATTTAAATAAATTTTTGTAATTAAGACAATATATAAACTTTAAATGCGTAAGAAATATCATACATATATTTGTTTCGGGAAATACGGAACCGGTTAGCTGACATTTATAAATTTTTTACCTCTTTACAAAATTACCACGAAACGACGCTGTCAAATTTGCTACGAGTGCAGCACAAGTTTTGGTACTACAAGGGCATTCTTGGTATAAACTCCATTCACAAGGTAAGTTGAACTTATGCAGAACTAAACTGAAACAATGCCCTAAAAGTGGCTTATATATTGAAGGTTTTTTACATGTGCAACAACATTTTCCTAAAAATATAATCGATCGCGGTGGAACAATTACATGGCCAGCGAGATCACTCTACCAAAATACCATCGATTTTTTTATTTGTGGAAATAGGAGATGTCTCAAAAATCATTAAATGTGGAATGACTTCTAAACCGTGAACTTTTGTATAACCTATGACATGATTACGAGAGGGTAGCTAAATACGCCACTGCCTATGATCGCATCTAAGGCAAATATAAATATGTTAATAACTTGATTTAACGTTTCCAAATAATCGTAATGTAAATAGTTTTTTCAATAAGTGATCAATACATATTATAGAGGACATTATTAGAAAGCAGATGCATTTAAATATCCCTGTCCTGGTTCTACAACTGTGAAGAATGTCGCTTATCTAAAATCTCGCCCAGTATAATTAGAGGCATAGATACCGCTGTAGCAGTTGTAGCAATGAAATAAATAAATAATGGCTCATACTTGTAAGTTATATTGCTAAAAGTCCAACCATATAATGAATGAATAATAAAACACTTCGCCACAGCTCTGTATTATTCCGTCTAGGTGAATTGTTATATAGTAGGCCAGTGAGCTTTTGAAAATTCTCAAAATTCACATTGAGTTTGAATTTTTTTGCGAAAAAAACCGTCTGAACCCCTTATTTTTATAGATTCATCGAAAAATGTCCGTCAAATCTAGGATTATAACTTTAATAAAGGTGCTACTAAACGATCTGGGAGAATGCCAGATAGCTTCCCATTTTTCTGTGTAGATACGTGTAATCACGGTGGCAGATATAGACAGATATCTGGCGACAACATCTGGCACTCGAAAATGTCCAGACGTCTGCCGCACGTTTAATCAGCCACTTTGTCTATCTGGCAAATTTTGGAACATCGTCTGCCAATCTGCCGAGTAAATTTTTGAATTGAACAGATATGTGATATCTGATATTAAAAAATATTTTTGTGCACGTAGTGATAGGAGTATAGATCAGACTGCAGGAGACAAGTTTATACAAGGTTTGTATTATATTATATAATTATCATGTGTATTTTCGAAACTTGACCAAATGAAATGTGCGGATACTACTAGACATCTAGACAAACAAAACATATTGCAGGGAGGGCTCCACATCAACCGTTTGGGAGTTACAGTATTTTAAAAACTATAGTGCGCATGGTCACAGTTAAAACCTCGTTGTATGCGGAACTTCATGGCCCTTCCAATAACTGCTCAACTAGCCTCATACCCCTCTCAAATCAAGAATTATGGTTGTCTAAACTAAAAATTTCGGATGTTTTTACTTTTATTTTATTATCTATTATTTTTGCAAAACGGTCATTAACATAACTTTTTTTTATAAAAACTGTAAACTGCAGACTCTCCTCTTTATTTGACCTATTACACCCTATGTGTTAACTGTAGCAATTAAATAGTTAATAACTCATAACTTGTTCAGGTCACACTGAAATGAGACAATTTTTTTTAAAATGACGTGCTAAGGGAACAAATTATCGTTGAGAATAGGTTTGAAAATAGGTTTGAGAATAGTTTAAGAGCTAATAACTCTTAAAAGGCTACACTTAGCACATAGGGTGTAATAGGTAAAATTAAAGTGGAAAGTCTAAGTTTTTTTTTTGTATAAAAAACCTTAAGTTAGTGACATATTCGCAAAAATAATAGAGGTCAAATTAAAAAAACGGTAAGAAAATCCTAAATTTTTAATTTCAACCCTTATAACTGCTTAGACGTACGAGGGGTACGGAGATAGTTGAGCAGCCGTTGGAAAGGCCATGAAGTTCCGCATAAAATGAGCTTTTAACTGTGATCATATACATATACATATATAGTTTTTAAGATACTGGGTGTTATGTGAAAATCTAGCTTTTTTCTTAATCACCCTGTAACTACCAAACGGTTGATGTGAAACCCCCCTGCAATACAATTTTTTGTTTGGCTATGTGTCTAGTATCCGCACATTTCATTTGATCAAGTTTCAAAAATACACATTGTATATTATTATATTTATCAGGAGTAACAAAATGGGTGATGAAAACAAGGCGAAGCGGAGAAGAAAGCAGGAGTCAACATGGACCAATGGTGAAACAATGCGCTTGATCACCGAAATCGAACAACATCCACTTTTCACCTGTTTCAAATGTACTATACACAATAAAAGTAGCCGCGTACCTTTCTCTAGAAGTCATTTTTGAACAATGAACTTCACATTAGTTTATGTTGTCTTTGCCAAATAAAACCAGTATTTTACCAGATGAAAACTAGCAGGTCGTGTAATTAATAAAAACAGACGCATGCCAGATAACTGACCGAAAACTATCTGACAACGTTGTGCCAGACGAGATCTACGCAAATATCTGTTCCGTGTGTAATCAGTAGGACAGATATCTGGCAGATTTCTGGCATTTTGCCAGATCGTTTAAGAACACCTTAACACAAAGAAAAAACGCGAGTTTTTACTAGATTCTTGTAGATTTCATACAAAAAGGAGAACTTGGGAAACTAAAATGCTCTTCAACCATGGATGATGTAGTAAATATGTTCGCCGAAAATAAGGCAACAAAAGTACCTATTTCACCACTAGAATATTTTTTTAAAGTAAAGTTTTTAATGTGTATTGTTGTTTTTATTATTTATAAATTCATTTTGTTTATGCGAGTTTTTTTGTGTATAGTAATGCACCTCTATTATGGCGGTTAAAGTTGTGTTATCTGTCACAGTACTTTTAGTGCAGGCAATTAGGGATATTCATAATGCAGATTTCGTGATTATTGATATGGGTTTGATATAAAATCGCATGATTAAATGAGACGTCATTTCAGTAATTTTATTTTTATTTCAAAATAATATAAATTATTATATGTATTCATATTTTTATTTATTTATGTATGTATAAGTAAACGTAATTGAATTTTTGTACTCATATGTAATAACGGCACTATAACACATCGATTAACTATTATTCACTTCAAACTGCCCACTGAACCTTCTACTCCAAAATCTCAAAAGCAAATACCTAATGTTGTGCAGGAAAATTTTACTAATAACACGTGTTACAACTTAGGTTATTTGAACCAGAAGCCACAATTCAACTAATATAAGAACCACAAAACAAACTAATATTGTACAAATAAAATCACAAACATTTTATAAGCAAATGGGCTCTATCTTGCCCTAAATGATAAATTGGTGTCCTTTTTACAACTTTTCAATTTTAAAAGAAATCGTCACGAGCTTAAAAGCCAAAAAAGAATCAGCATACATATATCCGAATGTTGGAGCAATTTCTCATATTTTGAATGTACTTTGATTTTCGAAAATGATTAGAAATGGCAGTAATAAAGTGTTAGCTTAAAAGATGTAAGTAAAAAATTTTAAAAATAGACTAAATATCAGATAGTGCACTACTTCAACTACTAAGGAGCGTTTACAATGACAGTGTAGAATGGAGTGCGGTTTTACAATAGTAGCGTGCATGCACAATAGAGAGTGAGCTTCATTACGATTTTCGAAATCACATGAAAATTGTGTGAGAGATTATCATGTGTTTACATTTGAAATATATTTCAAAACAGAACACAGTTTTTCGATTCGTATAATTTAGTTACAGAAATGGTGTTAAATGACAGAGAATAATTCTATAATTACATCAGAATGAGCTACGACCTACGAACAACATAAATTATCACAAAATACAAATTAAAACTTATTACGGACACTTTAGAAATGAACTACTGCCATCTATATATATAAGCCAATTCGAACATAAGAAAATTTTAATTCTAAATTAACTTTGTTTTGTTAAAATTGAGTCATAGAAATAATAAATATATTTTTAATTTCTTTGTAAAAATATTTATATTTTGTTTTTCTGTTATAATTTATTAGTTTTCGTTAGTTAAAATTTGTAATTATCAGTGCGACATTTCGAAACAAATATTAAAAGCTTTCGAAACTATCAACGTGAGATTAGCAATTGTTCCAATCTGACGCTACTCTGTGTAATCCATTCTGGTGGGTAGCGCGAAAAACTTATATTAGAGTGCAAGCTTGAGAAAAGGAGAGAAAATGCAATCTGGTGACTCCACTCTACTCTGTCATTGTAAACGCTCCTTTATGCAGCTGAGAGTTATTGAGCTTAAAATGATAAGGTTACTTTTTAATCAAAACTCTTTTATTACTTTGTTAACGAAGGTATATAGAAGTGCAGCCAGGTTGGAAGGCAAGCTTAGAATTACTGGAAGACTACATTCCTGTGTGGATAGTAGTTTAGGCTTTATGGCATATATAAAATCAATGTCTAGTCACTTTTCCTAAGAATCAATATAAAACATTTTAGAGAATTGAACTAGAACGCGCACATATAGATTTCTGTTTCATGACTTGGGACATATTTCATGAGGGCTTTGACGACTGGAGTTATTTTCAGATATAATATTTTCATGTGTACCATTGCCGGCCTCTAAAATGTATTGTAACCCTGCTGACCGTGCTTTCCGTCAGAGAAGAGCCAGCCAGGGGGAGTTGGCGTTGTATCTTTTAGAAAATTTAAAACTCACATCACTTAGTCTTAACTCTTTTTATTTAATTATTTAGACTTAATACTTTATTTATTTAATTATTTTGTTTGCGCAAAAAAACGGGACTTAGTACTTTATTTATTTAATTATTTTGTTTGAACAATAAAACGAGATTTATTTATTTAATTATTTGTTTGAACAAGAATAAAAACGAGACTTAGTACTTTATTTATTTGATTATTTAGAAAAATGATAGGTGCTGATTTGTTCACCGTCTGTACAAAGCAAAGGCCGATATCCAACTCGACTTTTTAATCTCACACATTGCCGGGCTCCACTCTTTTACTTGAGACTCAGCACTATTTTGGGTCGTCAACACGACGCAACGGATGTAACTTGACACGTTGATAAGGAGACACGAGTGATATTAGTGAAATTGTTTATTCTTAAACGATTTTATGTTAACGTAGTCAAGTTGATGAAAAATATATGGATTTCAAGTATTCGAGAAACTTTTTTAAGAAATTTTTTAGAAAATGTTTATGTAATGAAATAAGGGCACTTGAAATTGAAAATTGAAGATTTTAAGAATTTTAAATGAAATGGTCATCGCAATTAGGTGTGATTTGATATGGGTAGAATGGTCACAACGGAAATGTATGCTCATATTATACGTGACTATGTACGATCATATTATACGTGACTATGTATGATCATGTAATGTATGATTATTGCGCATGATCATATTATGTATGATCATGCTATGTGTGATTATTACACACAATCATATTATGTATGACCATAGTATGTGTGGTCATTACAAATGTATAAAAATTCTAAGGAACAAGTTTCAAGTAAATTTCTAAGAAAAAATTGAGGGCCTTCCTACATCAGCTACAGCTACATTAGGCCAGTCAATAAAGACATTTAAATTCCAAACTTTAAGTTTAATTACAAGAGTTTTGAAATTTTTGGTGAAATGTTGGATGAGGTAAAATAACTGCAAATTTAATTTTTGCAACCGTCACCGAGATCTGGAACATGGACAAATATGGAAGAAAACGACAGTTGTTATAACTTCCATAAAAAGATTCCAAAGGTTCTGCAAACTTAAAGCATTGTTTATTCTAATATTTTCCTCAATATTCTAAATTTGCAACTCATTCCGCCCCCCGCAATATCATTTTTGGTTGCCAAATATTGCTTCTATTAGTATTAACACATTCACAGGGGTGTGTCATACTGTCTTTGTTAAGCTTGCCCTACGTTTCATGCTAATGTGCAGGCGCACATGCTCCTAAGTAATTAGATTTAGGCTAACAGTTTTCAGCTTCCGGGATCTTCTATAGTGCACCAATAGCGCCGTCTTTTCTAAGATATTCTAAAACTTCGATCGGTCACTTTTGCTCTCATCAAACATATACCTTCGAATCAAAGAAAATATTTTAGTTTTAGTGAATCGCGCTTTTTTATTTATTAACCCTGAACATAACCCTATCCTTATATCCTTTTTTTTTTTCAAAAATTTCACAGAGTGTATTTGTTCTACAAAATCGGTAATTAAGTTACCAAAAATAAGCCTTTTCTCGATTCTCAAAGAGCTGTAACTTCCGCAGTAAGTGGAATTTAGTTAAATTTTTGAATTGTGAGGCAATAAGCTGACAAAATTTCGTAGATTCCGTTTGTAATGCAGCTATGGTTACCTTAACTTGCAAATGATTAGAATTAGTTTGAGTAGTAGTTGCATTTACAAAATTTAAAAGTTTCTTCTAGTGGGTATCCAATCCATTTTGCTCTACCACCATTATTTCTACGCATTAAAAACGGAATGACAAACTTCAGTTGTTCTATGAGATTTCTTCCCAATTATACATAAAAGATAAGAGCTCTTAGTCTCTAAACTGGGCTGTCAAAACCCGTTAGCACAAATTGGTGTTCTGCGTAAAGGGTTAAGAGACGTTAGAAGTCAGCTGACTTCTTAACATTGGAGATTTTTTGTTAAGCGGCTTGGTATCAAACAAAACTAGCTGTCAAATATTTCTCACCATAAGAGGACTTCACTGAGGTACGCTTAAATCTCTTAGCGTGATAGTCGCAGAATTTTTTTTGTTTCAAATACCGAAATTTTGGATAAAAATACTGTAAAGTAAGTACATATTCATATAATACGTATATATTATATAAATAATGTACAAGTTTTATACAATTTGATCCATACAGAGAGGATAGTTCTAAGGAACATGAAGGATGACTTGGATCCGTTTGCTTTTTCTGAGGCGGTATTCACAAACAATTTCAGAATGCCAAAATTTCTTGCCTTTAAAGTGATTGAAATGATACAGGCTTACAATAATCTGAATTACTCGAAAATGGTATCGTCACTTTTGGCAACAATTAATTTTTTACTACAGATTCATACAATATCCTGTTGGACGTAACGACGGCTGTGGAATTCTATACCTCTATATGTATACTTATTATTTATATCAAAAATTGTAATTTCATTAAAGACGCATACAATTAACTGCGGTGATCATTATTAGGAACCTCAGCGTAGCAAAATGCTCGTGCTTCGTGCTAGCTAGAGAACAGGAAGTGTGATAAGCAAAATTTAGCGTAGTCAAATTCTGGTTGTGTTAGAATCTGATGGTGCTTAGGTGAAAGCTCAGTATAGGCGGGTAGCAAAGTTAACTTAACTGCTTAGGTTATCTTTGCGTGTAATATGAATCAACATAGAGAGCGAGGCAACAAGATAAATGTTTGAAAATATTACGCTTGCTGTCACCTAAAGCGCTTTTAGTCGCATATTCCAAGGGCCTTATAAAACTACCACAGTATAATAAAGGCCAAAGCAAAAATTAACTTTTTCAAAATCTTAATCAGCGGAATGATTTCCTTTAACCTTGCTAAAACTAAGAAAATCAACAAAATTCGGTTATTTTTAATAATTTCGAATAAAAATAAATATGGGCCCCCCAGGGGGGTAATAAGGCAACTAATATCTCTAGTTATAAATTTCTTAACGTACAACAGAGTAAATCCAAACAGTCTTCATTCTTTGGAACAAAAATAATGTCGAATCCTAATCCTATATAGGGACATTATTTCATTGAGAATTTAGATTAGGTAGGGTAATAAGGCATACGGTCTACTTCAGTGGGCCTTATTAGACCTATGACAAGATTTAATAAAATTACTTATTAATCAATAAACACAATGCTGGGCGAAAATGAACACCGAAATCATAAACTACATTACTCAACCGTCAAACTAAATAAGTTACTACATGTGGAAATAGCAATTAAACAACAGAACTTATGATTTTGTCTAGGCGAAAATTATAATTCCAAGCAGTCATACTCCTCTTGGTGATGTACCGTTCACTACTGGGAAAATGGCGGCGCAAGTGACCGGACGGCATGTGGACGGCGTTCGTGTCGACTTAATGCATGTGCGTTTAAAGTATGAGATTACTGCGGATCATTTTAGTAGGAATTTTTAAATATGGGCCTTATTACCCTCGGGGCTTTATTTGCCGCAGGTACCTTAGTAGTTAATCAACAATAATGATGTAGTAATACCTCAGGTGAATTCAGCATAATTAACAACCATGTATGGGAATTTATAGCAAAACAGCTGTATATTGGAACTGGTACTTTCAGTCTTGAAGGCAATATTTTATATTATTCGACTTGTCCCAAACAATTTCTTAGTTTACTATGCTATATAGTGTAAATTATTGAGACCAAACACTTTTTTTATATAAATCTGCAATGCAATCGAAAACGCAATTACATTTATGACAGTTGACAGGTCAACAACTGTTTAATTTGGTAGCTTACCACTACTTACATATTTCGTGTATTTATATGAATTTTTGAGAAAACGATATAGTTTTGACGACGTGGTTTTACCATTAGGTATTAAAGTATTGGTCGTTTTAATTATTTTCCCATCCGAAAAGAAAGACACCTACCTCTACAGGACGCAAACTGGTGACTTCCGCATACACTGATATTATCAATTAATTTTCAGATAATATAACTTTTTTTGTTTTTAATTCAAACTAAGACATAAATTTACAGTAAATTGTATTAAAAGTCCTTCTTGTAAGCATGACATTTCCTTAAATGCACGCGAATTGGTGCGTCTATCCTGTATACTATTGTTTTTGCTGTAAAATGAACTATATAGGAACAAATATTAATATCACTTTAATTAAAACAGAACCTTTGATATTAAATCCGAAAGAGCAAACAAAAGAACACTAAATTGCACATTTGCATTTAAGTTTTCGAATCAGAATCGAATTGGCAGGAAATGGCATGTCCGGCCGCGGTATATAATCATATTATTGGAATTGGATTAATAGCTATTCTTTCAAAGAAAGTTTTTTATTGGTTAACTTATGTTGATTCCAAAATCCGAAAAGATTGCGTTCCGAAAACTGAAAGACGAATAGCTAAATTACATTAACAACTTTGTGGCTTTGCGAGTTACGATGATATTTATTTATTAGTTTTTTTCCAAAAAAAACTGTATCTATAAATCGAGCTCAAAAAACGCAGAAAAATATTATCCAGTCCAATTAGGAGATGGCGCTTTTCATGAAAATCGAAGCCCAAAATTTTGCAGTAAACATAGCCCAAATTGCGGAAAAGTGCTAAAACTGGCATCGTTCATTGCCTCGCTAAAAATGTATTCTTCTTCTTCCTACTTGCAAGGTGCATTGTACTTAACAGTTGGCCTGACTGGAAAGAGGGTGTTCAGATTCTCCAAAGCCTCTGAACCACTAAAAATTTAAATTTCTCAAAAAAAAATGTATGTACGATACTAATACTACTAAAATTTACTAATTTAAGAGGTTAAGAGATCTCTTAAAAGTCTTTTATGTAACATAGGGGGTTCATTTAAGGTATAACAACAGCAGGAAATTATTATGATTTTGGATCGAAATTATTATTATAAAAAAAAATATGGGTCAAGCAATAAATCAATATTTATCTCTTTCAGGTACATGGAAGAGCGGAATTTAAGCACTTCAAAAGCTCCTGGAAATATTACTACATCTGGAATCACAAAGCATAAACCAAATGTTGGCTACCGCTTAGGTCGTAGAAAAGCGCTATTTGAGAAGCGAAAACGAATTAGTGATTATGCTCTAGTAATGGGGATGTTTGGTATAATAGTCATGGTTATAGAAAACGAATTAAGTAGCGCTGGAGTCTACACGAAGGTAAACAACATCAATTCATTTCATATGTGATAATGATTTCATTAAACAGGCCTCGTTCTACTCTACCGCTTTAAAGACACTTATATCCGTGTCAACTGTGATTCTTTTAGGACTAATTGTTACTTACCATGCGCTGGAAATTCAGGTAAAGTGAATATAATTTGATAATATTTATTATATGCATTATTATAAAGTAATTTGTAATAAGATTTATCTATATGCTGTACTTCATAAATAGAAGGATAGATGGCACAAGAATTGAATGTTGCATGCAATAACTACCAGAGCAGAGTATACAAATTTGATATCTTTGGTGGGACCTTTCGGAATGGGGGGCCACCAGATTTGAAATGGTGGATACGTCCAGATAAGTTGTCCTATGGGAGATCTTCGACACTTTTGACGGTCACAGAGCTCCCATAGGTTTGAGCGGGTGGAAGCTTTCTTGGGGAGGAGGGGAGGTATTTTTAAGCTTGAGAACTGGCTATGTGTTTGTATTCGAGGGGGGCTTTAAGTATCGCTGGATCTTCACCCCTTCACGAGATACCTACAGCTTTTTAAAGATGCTACATGCTGCAAGATTAAACAGCTGAGAACTCTAGTGGCAAAATCTGATACTATGACTGCCTGGGGTGTGTTGGACTGGACTAGGTTATCTGTAAGTAAGGATATGATAAACCCTAAGCGAATTTATATCGGGGTTGTATACTTGTCAGCTTGAGTTTTGTGTTAGTTGTTTACTTTAGTGTGGGCTACTTAGTGGCTGAGAGCGGTGTGGTAACGTTGCCTGTGTATTTATGTGGATAAGAAATTTTGTGAAATTGCCTAAGCAAATTAGTGTAATTAGTACCTATATATATATATCTACCTATAGAATATTTTTGTTCATGCCAATAGATTCTAGAAGGTGTCAGTTGCTTCTATGGGGGACGAAATTTTCATAAGAAATTCTCTACAGGCTATTTAAGGCTTTTTAAAAGATGTTGTATAGTTAATATTAATAATAATTCAAGTTGACCTGGGATAGTTTTGTTCATCCCAATAGATTCTAGATGGTGTTGGGGGGGGGGTATTATTGGGACGAAATTTTCATCAAAAATAGATCAGGCGAAGTTGGTTGGGGTGGTAAGAAACCTGACGTAATGGAAATTAAAGTTTTAGAAAATTTTTGGTGGCCAGGTGGTTGATAATTTGCCTAGGCTATTTTTGTTCATGTTAATAGATTCCGGAAGGTGTTAGTATTAGGGGATAGGCATAGAAAGGTAGCATGTTAATAGATTCTAGAAGGTGAGAAGGTGAAAGTGGGGGTGTTAGTACATGGAGGGAAAAATTTTCATACAACAACAACGGCAACAACTATTATTAATCTGTAGGATATGTTGACTTATGTAATAATGGAAATTAGTTAAAGCCTAATTTTTGCTCTTCAGATGTAACGCTTCTAATTTGATTCCTTGCATAAATAAATTGGCTCATCCGAGTAAAGTAATCAACTTCGTAATCTATAATGTAAACAAATTCGCAAAGCAGTCGTGTAAAGTAATTAAATTCGCACAACTATAACGTAAGCTATTTATAAACAGGAGTGAACATGCTATGATATTCGGTATCTAAAAATAGATCACGGTTGCTTGGGATGGAAAGAAACATGAAGTAATGGAAATTAAAGCCTTATGAGAAAATTTTCGGTGTAGGGTTGTGTGTATCGAAAAGTCTTAGGTTTTATGAAAAATTGTTTTTATTTTCAATAAAGTTTCTTTTTAAGTAGGTATAATTTAAAGCTTTGATGAGCTATGATATTAATATAGAATGATACTAATAATAGTACGATATATTGACTTAGATGAGTAGTGAAAGTTGTATGGGTACAGTAAAAGACTTTTCATCAAATTTTTGATGATATGGTGTAATGGCATGACCAGTGTTGCCGCCACACGATATCTTTCTAGAGTACCTTGTTAGCGTAGCCTTAAAGTGGTTTGAGCAGCCACACCTGAAGAATTATAAAAAATTTAAAATCTTACATATATATACCTCTATATAGTAATTAACTGAAAATTTGTCTTAATAAAATTATGTAGAAGTAATGATACTATATTTACATTGTTTCATTCTGAAAATTGAAATAAACACAAAATATTAGAAATATTGTTGCCACATATTCAAGAATTCTCTAGTTTAGGCGAAATACAAGGGGACTATGCCTGCATCCAAATGTTGTCCAAAGTAGCCATTTTCTGCGATCGCAGCCAAAGTGGAAACACTGGGCATATTTCAGAATTATATCACATAGCACAATCATATGAAAATAAGCCGCTAGGAGCCAGCAGCCAGTTTTAATGAGTGTGATAGTGTAAATATAAACAGATTTTAAAAAAATGTCACGAGTGTCTTTGTACATACCTCTACCAAAGGAGATTGGATCAAAGAAGGCTTGCATAATGTACAAAATAATGATGAAACCTGCTTCGCGTGGGCCGTAACATCAGCACTATACCCTGCAAATATTAACACTTATAGGACCACATCTAAATTTAACTGGAATAACATTTCCCATGATGTTTAAACAAATTATGAAATTTGAAGACCTGAGCGATTTATCATTAAACGTATTCATCCTAAAGAAAGAGCGTTCCTTCACCACTGTTGTTAGTTAACCCTATACGAAACACAAGATGCAACGACAAGTGAATCAAATAACGATGCAAAATAACTATGACCATGAGCCGGATTCTTTAACTCGGAGAGTTTGGGAGATGAGAATTTTCATTTTCCCCGACTAAAACACCCTAACTCTGCATTCGCGATTCTGTAACACACTTGGGGAGTTAGGGGAAATGTGAGAAGTGTCGCAATATTGAAGGACAGATAACTCTGTGTGGGAGGGTCGTAGAGCATTGGAGTTTTTTCTATTGGATTTGGGGTCTAGAGTACTCAAATATAGATGAAATATTTTTGGGTAGGGCCTTTTGGGGATGGGGTTCGTACCACCCTTCATTGGGGTTTGCCTAAAATACGTCATGTGTGGTATCGAATTAAAGAGGGAGAAGCGGGTAATCGACTGGTGTAGTCTTATCATTTTAACTTTATAACTGTTATTTTATCGTCGGAAAACGGATTTTTTTCACTTGGGTCATATGCACCCACTTCCTATATTTTTATATTTACCAGTTCTTCATAATGGTGAGTTGAAAATATGTCAGTTTTTGTACTAATCCGGCCATTTTATCCACCTAGTACTAACACCACCACTTACACCTGCCACAATCTATTGACATGCTACTTCCCATGTCTGCCACAAGATCATATTACGCAGATGAATTGAGTTTTTTTTTGAAAATGTTATCCCCTAATACAAACACCTTCCAGAATCTATTAACATGAAGAAAAATAGCCTAGGCAAATTATCAACCACATGGCCACCGAAAATTTTCTAAAACATTAATTTCCATTACTTCATGTTTCTTATCACCCCAACCAACTTCGCCTGATCTATTTCTGATGAAACTTTCGTCCCAATAATACTCACCTCCCCTCCCCCCAAACACATTCTAGAATATATTGGGATGAACAAAAATATCCCAGGGTATATACCATCTTTTAAAAAGCCTTAAATAGCCTGTAGAGGATTTCTTATGAAAATTTCGTCCCCCATAGAAGCAACACCCCCACTGACACCTTCTAGAATCCATTAGCATGAACAAAAATATTCTGGGGTTAACTTGAATTATTACTTATACTATACTAATTACACTAATTGTCTTAGGGAATTTCACAAAAATTTTTATCCACATAATTACACAGCTGCATATATCCACCCACTCCTTGGTACACGTAACGTTACCGTGCCGCTCCCAGCCACAAGTAGGCCAGACCAACATATCCCCAGGCACTCATACTGAAGTAAACAACTAACACCAAACTCAAGTTGACAAGTATAACACGCCGATATAAATTCGCTTAGGGTATTTCAGATTGTTACTTAATCCCAAAACCCTCGAGAATACTTTCCAAGCCATGAAACAGACTCCCTCCCCCTCTCACATGCGAGGCCCAACGGAGTCCTTACAATCTAAAATATTTGCAGTGTTCTTATGTAAAACTGACAAAAGTTTGATTTGAATAGCTCCTCCGCCTTAAACTACTATTCATACAGAAAAATGGTGTTGTGATAACTTTAAGCTTGCTTTCTTATCTTCCGAACCGTAATGAAACTTTCATACCTTTCCTAACGAAATTATTTAAAAAAATTAATCTTAACCAATTGACTACGATTTCTGAAACAAAATTTTTTTACTTGTATGAGCTTTTAGCGGTGGCGCCATCTGCCCTCAAATAGCAATAATAGAACTTAAAAACACATAGAAATGTAGAAACAACACCGCGGCACAGCTTCCCTATGTCGTGCCCCAAAAGCAGTTAACAATAAAACAATTACAAACGCTCGAATTACTCATATAAATATTTATTTCACGCCGAACTGACCTATCCTAATATATCAAACACAAAAAGCTAACCCGAACCGAACGGTAACTTGACACCTTCTAACAAAAGTTAACTATCGACTGAATACTTCACGGCACTCGCCAGACCAGTCATTGGTCTTTTATGCACCAATATTCGGAAGTAAACTTTACTAACAACGCGGATGTAAACAAACGACAACAACCTTGTCGTTTGTTCTACCGGTTGCAGCACCTGAGTCGCTTAGTTGTAAACAATCGCTTTACATAATAATTACCATGCGAGGTAAATTATTATCGTAATCGTCGATTGCTCCACTAAGCGCTCATCGCCGCCAGCTGTTGGGCTAATCAGCAAAACAACCGACAGTTGCAGAACAATACCATGCGAGGTTATTGTTTAGCAATTGCTGATTATTTCGCCGTAATGCCCTTGGCTGTTGGAAGAATCTTCCGTATATTGGGCCATCACATCCCTCCCCCCTTGGAAAAACTAGTTTCCGCAGGGAACTAGATCTGGAGAGTGCAATAGTCTTAAAAATTGAAAATATTTTTGGTCTCCGTTCGGTTCAGATTGTTTTACATTTTTCTTACATATCAATATAAATCTTCTGATTTATCTTTTCTTACATTTTTATCATTTTGCATTGTTTTTCTTTCTTACCACCTGTATGCTATCTTTTCTTTTTGATTACACGTGTATTTATTTTCACTAATAATTTTATAGTTTATCTGTTTAACTCTTTTTAACATGTATTTATTTCCTTATATATATATATTTTTTCTTTGTCTTCATGCTTATCTCTAATTTATGAAATTTTTTCTTTCACAATTAACACATTTTTTTTTCTTCATGCATATCTTTACTTTAAGAAATTTTTCTTTCACAACTAACATATTTTCCCAATAACTATGTACTTTTCCAATGCTATAATCGTTTTCTGTAACTAAATTTACATGATTAAAACAAATATTCTTAATTAATTCACATTCATTTTAAAAATATGCAACGTATTTATTGTCTGTCTAATAACAAAAATTCCAAAAATTACAAGTTTTCTTTTTACAAGTGTTTATAGCACTTACATATAACAAAATTACTTATACAAAAATTCTATCTAAGGGTATACTTTCTATGGGTGCCCCAAACTTCTCTAATTACAATACTATAGCTACTCTAATTGTACCATCTGCTTTCCGATGAGGGTAATTTTACTGTTTGCAGGTTTGTTGTTCTTGACATGATGACTATATACTGGCCTCTGCTAGCTTGGATAACCTCTGGTTTATTGACCCTTTTGATAGTTTTCTGATGAAGGCTCGCACTTTTTACTTTTATAACGTTTGAAACGGTACACTATTCCTGATAATGCTGCTGGCACTTGATCACCTTTGAATTTCAAATAAGATTTTACGCTGAAATGCTACTTTATCCCATTAATTATTTCATCTACATTGCATTTCTGGAAACCATTACATCAACTTGTATGTAGCTTTTAAGATGTGATCATCATAGAACGTATGATCATTTCTCTTTACAGGGGCTTTTTCTATTTCATTTCAAGAAACATCTCAATGGAAATCGTTGCTCTGAGGGTCGGTGGTAGGACGGACTCTTCAAAATGGTTTTTTTTTTTTTTAAAAAAAAGTTTCTTTTAAGTACGATGGAGTTCTCTCAATTATATTGAGAGTCCACGTGTACTTAAAGATTTGTTTTTTTTTATATCTCATATAGTACGGTATATATATATGTTAGAAAGTACACCATATTACAGACCTCTTAACACAAAATTATGCGGTAGTAGTTCCGTCAGATTTCCTAATTTTAGCTTTTCCAATAAATGTTTATCTAAGATGTAGCTGTATTTTCGGGCCTTCTCACTGTTGCTCCAAGTTCGGCATCCAGATCACTTCTGTGGAATTCATCTACGGTTACCTTGTGCATGGCTAACGCAAAACTTTATGGTTGCGGAGTTTGTGTCTGCTATTAAGTGCAGCATTTTCCGTGTGGGCAGGATAGCTCAATGTATGGTGTATAAATTAACTTTCCCATGGTGCTCGAAAACCACTCCTGTACGGCTTGATACTATATCCTGTCATCTCTGTCTCCAGCAAGGTGAAGAGTGCAAAAATTACCATGATTACCGCTTCCTGGCGAAAAACTAAACCCTATACTTATATGATACTAATCTATGGCAACCCTTTTATTCTCCTTAAACAGATGTGTTTTTTTTTTCTTTTTTTTTTCTTTAGAAATCTTTACTTTTGTTCTGTATTCTACTTTTATCTTTTCATTCTTGTCTCCTTTATAACTTTTTTTTTTTAATACTTATTTTAAAAACTCTTCAATTTTTTAACATATCTTCTCTTTAAATCTTATTTCCTTCTAAATTTTCAATCTTTTCTTAACTCTTATTTTTAACAACCTCTTAATTGCTTTTCAACATTGTTAACATATTGTTTTCCTTTAGTTTTTATCTTTCTTGAACCTACTTTTTAGTTTTCCATCTCTAACTTTAAACATTTATTTATTATCTTCATACATTTCTTATTCTTCTAACATTTTTTTATTTAAAATTTTTAAATTTCCATTATTCACTTGCTCTCTTTTTTTTTTGTTAAAGACGTTCGTACCTTTTATTTTATAGATTTACTTTACATCCTTTCCATATTTTCCTGTCCATATCAAGCTCCGCTCATCGAATTTCTCCTGAAATTGGAGAGAATTTGGTGGAAAAAATCTTTGGTTAAGTCTTCCTATTCCTGGGTCATAACCATTACTTACCTTGTAAGGGTTTATTGAACTTGTAGCAGAAGTTGAATTTTCAACATGAATGAAGTTCCGTTCCCTTACTTTGCTTCTGCCTTGATGAACTTCTGTCCTATCCGGCTTACTCTTACCTCCCTGGGATTCAAACCTACTTTTCTGCATAGTCCCCTGGGCTTTCCCTAGTTGAGGATAACAATTGTTCCTACAATTATAGCGCCATCCAGATCGTTTAGGATACTTACGAGGTCCGTGTAGTTCGATCGAGGAGTTCATGGTTTTGGCAGGATAGGCTCTTGCATTCGCGATTCTAACAAATGCATGTCCATCTTCCAACCTATTTCCTCTATACCCATAATATTCTGGTTGTCTCCTCCCCTTCTCCCGACATTCTTCGACGCTTACATTAAGTTCCGCACTGTCGTAAGCTGTGCTCCAAGTCTTCTCCCACAGTTGTGGCCGTAATGGCTCATCCAATATGGGTAGACTTTTCTCTCCCTGTCCTGAAGCTACCTCTACATTGCATTTTGTATCTTTCCATTTGCTGTCTGGATTACTGATATCTGTTCTGATGTTTTCTGCCACATTCCTGTAAGCCTCATCTATTCTGGCTTCGAACTGATTTCTTGGACTGTAATTATTGGATACCACTGGACCACTAGCTGTGACATTTCTAACAACGGAACTTTCTTTTTGTGCTTCGTTAGCGCCTTGAATCCACAATTTCCTATTCACGCAGTCGATAACAGCTCTGTCACTGAGGAAATCCATTCCAAGGATACCGTCCGCTGGAATTGAATTTGTATCACCAACGGCGTTAAATTTACAAGCCTGCTGACTGTTATCTATTAGCAGCTTCGCCTCACAAGTCCCTATGGATCTTCTAGCAAATCCAAACAGTCCTCCAATTCGTATTTTGTCATATGTATTTATGTATATATCCCTTTTTATCCTAGCGACCTTGATTAAGCTACAAGTGGATCCAGTGTCAATTAAAAGCCTAAACTTACCTTCTAAAGCTATGTCCGATGGCACTGTGATGACAAACTTACTCTGAGAAACTAATTTTTCATTGACTTTCTCTGCTAGATATTTCTTCAGACAATTCTCCGTATAATGGTCTCGTGTTCGGCAGAACTGGCAGTAAGTCCCCTCCCCTGCCGTAAGTAATCTTCCATTAACGCCTTCTTTAATATCTGCGACTCTGACGTGATGTATTCGAGATGATTCGCGCCTATATGGCTGACATTCCCTAGAGATATGCCCAAGCTGTCCACATTTGAAGCATTTGATATTCTTTCCTCTGAGAAATTCCGGTAATCCCTTCCGCGTCTCTGGTGCCATGGCTTGAAGCCTTTCCGAGTCCTTTTGGAAGTAGAGAGCTTCCTCCTGTACCCCTTCTAGCGATTCAAATTTCCGACCCGTAAGGTATACTTGAGTCGGTTTAAGCCTAACGCCTGCTTTGAATGTCGCTACGGCATCTGCCTCCAACTCTGCAATCAGACCTCTATCTCCTCCCGGGTATTTTGCCGAGACCGCCGCTTTTATCAGATCGAGCAATTCTTTCATCCGGTCTGCGAACTCCCTGATATCTTCGCCGGGTCTCTGCCTGCATGCCAGCATTTCTGTTCGCAATTCACTAAAAGATTTCTTAGGCATGTAAGCTGATTTGATTACTTGCTGCAAAGAATCGAAATCTTTTGGCTCTTGCGAATTTACCAAGTAGTACGCATCGTCCGATAAGCGATACTTTATACACCTAATGAAGATCTTCTGCTCTTCTTCCGTCAGTCGATCGTGTAGTTCTTTACTACAACTCAGGAAGCGATATACCTCCTTCGAGAGCCTGGATGTTCTTTCACCGGATAGCATGGGCACATACTTGGATACTAGATCCATTACCTTTTCGTGCACGTCTGTCATATTGACTTGCTGACTGTTCTCCCCGGATATGTTTCTTTCCTCTGGAATTATCTGGTTTCGTTCGCTTCCCTCTTTTCTACTCGGCGCTAACTCCTGTTTCTTTCTTCTATTTTGCTCTGTTTCTGAATGTTGCTTCTGCTCCTTAGGTTGTTCCCAGAATAATAATTTCCTTGGCCTGAACCCCTTACTCGTGTTCGCTTTATTAATATCTTGATTCGGACTTCTCTGTGAAGATCTATCGAGCCCCAGTTCTTTCTCTAGCTCTGCTGTAGCTTCTTCGGCCTCCTTTAGCTGTACCTTTAGCGAGTCTATATTCTTTAAGAGCCCTTTTTTCTCCTTCTGGGTTTCTTCCAATGCTTGTTCTGCTTCTATTTCACGGCTCTGGATAACCTCGAATGCTGCTGTCACAAGTAGATCTAACGCTTCGCCTTTTGTACTTTTTTTAGCACTCTCATTCAGTTCCTCCAGTATTTTCTTTGCCTCTTTTTCTGTCCACCTTTTCCGTAACTCTCCCGTTATATGCTCCTCGATATATTGCCAGTCTTGTTCATAACTCTGCAATATTGTCTGGAATTTCTTAAGTTCCTGTGCTTTCAGTTCTAATTCCCTTTCCTGAGCCTGATAGCGTGCTAATTCCTCCTTAGTTAATACATTGCTCCTACCTGTGGACATTTAAGATATATAACAAAGCTAGCACTATGCAGACATTGATACGCTGCCACGGATCATTCCCCACAACTTCTATCCTTATTGTAAACCCAACTAGACTCAACCTCTTGACCAAAATTATTTTCGATAACTCCGATCCCTATATAAAACAACTGAAATTACCGTCACTATACTCGAGACCATTAAACGAAATAACGATTAGTCTTCTTACTATCTACTATCCTTAGTCTCCCATTGCCCAACAACAAAATTTACCCAAACGAATCCAATATTTTTTAATTTTATATTTTTTATTATCCCGATGCACCCAATGAGAATACAACAAATCATACTTTACTTAAAACTTTCTACCTAATTATCCGCGTACAACCCGAATACATTTGTCCAAAAAACAAAGATCATTTCGTAAATATGACACGACGTTATTACGATTATCAAAAACCCGATAAATTAAATAAACGCGCGTACGACCAACGCCTAAATCGAAACGTGACGTTGAAACTGGTGATATTCTTATTACCAACTTTCACTAAAAAATCTTGCACCTAACAATATTGCCTCTTATATATTACTCCGAAGTTTTATCACATCTTAAAATTAAGTCTGTATGTATGTATGTATGCTTGGAGTAGCTAAAATTAGCTTTGCTCCCAGTGTGTGTGTGTGTGTGTGGAGTAGCTAAATTAGCTTTGCTCCCAGTGTGTTTGTTTGGAGTAGCTAAATTAGCTTTGCTCCCAGTGTGTGTGTTTGGAGTAGCTAAATTAGCTTTGCTCCCAGTGTGTGTGTTTGTGTAACTGAATCACTTAATCTAATTCTTCTTAAATGCCTGAAACGTAAAAGAATTAAAAAAAAAATCAATATATAAAATAAACAAATATCCACCTTCTTACAAAAAACTCTTGAAAAATTGCAATAGCAAAAACAACATACCAGCAAGAAATTCTCAAATTTCTTACCTAGTTTCACCGGCTGCGCCAAAATGTCGTGCCCCAAAAGCAGTTAACAATAAAACAATTACAAACGCTCGAATTACTCATATAAATATTTATTTCACGCCGAACTGACCTATCCTAATATATCAAACACAAAAAGCTAACCCGAACCGAACGGTAACTTGACACCTTCTAACAAAAGTTAACTATCGACTGAATACTTCACGGCACTCGCCAGACCAGTCATTGGTCTTTTATGCACCAATATTCGGAAGTAAACTTTACTAACAACGCGGATGTAAACAAACGACAACAACCTTGTCGTTTGTTCTACCGGTTGCAGCACCTGAGTCGCTTAGTTGTAAACAATCGCTTTACATAATAATTACCATGCGAGGTAAATTATTATCGTAATCGTCGATTGCTCCACTAAGCGCTCATCGCCGCCAGCTGTTGGGCTAATCAGCAAAACAACCGACAGTTGCAGAACAATACCATGCGAGGTTATTGTTTAGCAATTGCTGATTATTTCGCCGTAATGCCCTTGGCTGTTGGAAGAATCTTCCGTATATTGGGCCATCACACCTACGTGAAAAGCTTTGTTAAGTATAACAAATCTTTGCTTACATTTAGGCGCGACACTTAAAACTCCCTTTAACACAAACCGCACTTAGCCAGGCCTCAAATCCTATGCGATTGCTAGGACCGTCAAAAATATCGCAGAACTCTCAGAGGACGACTGTTGTCAAGTAATTCGTATTTTCTCGCATTTGCCTGCCATATGGAAAAAGGCCATTAAATGAATAAAAATCTTCTGTTAAAGCAACACTTATTATCGGCTTGCTATAAAACATGTTGTGGTTCATACCGGATACCGATATCTAGTTCTTATGACAAATATGATAGAAACAGTGTACTTGAATTTCTTCTTTTTTAAGTCTTAGATATTTATTGGAACATGATAGCAGTAAATACGTTTATTGTTGTTAGCAGTTTAATGTAGTTGGTGGAGCGTCTTTTTGTTGTTTTGAAAAGACATATTATACAATTCCACATGATGTTTAAATAACTCCATAGCATATAAGCAGTGATGTAACTAACGCAGACTCAGCCGCCCAGGTGAATAGAGCCACGTTATCTTGCTTATCTCTCGTGCTTCCTGGATGGTCCAGAAAGGAGCGATCGGCGAGGGAACTCCGGTAAACACACAAATGAAGAACTCGTCACTGCTCTTATTTCTTATTTATTTGTTTTATTTGTGCGCTTATTGAATTTTTCTTTTCTTTATATATGGCCTAAGAAATGAAATCCTAGAGTTCGGGCTTGCTGCTCCCAGGTACACATGATAATTCAAAAAGCTTTATTTTTTATTGTTTGGTTGTTTTCTGTTCTCGTTGAAACGTACTTGAGGCGAGTAAAAAAACTAGAATTGGTCTATAAGACTAATTCTTCATATAGGAATGAGTGTATCGAATTTCATAGGGTCACCCATCTATGCAATTCTGATTTATATATATGATATATTTCTAGAACGGTTAGTCAGATAGAAAAAAATAATTAGAACCAATTTTATAGAATTTCACATTCTGGAGAACTTTTTAGTACAATAAAAACATCTAGGACTGATCGTTTTTACAGTATACGTAAAAACCTAAATTTTTATATGTCAACACCAAGAACAGATTGCCCGATTTAGTCCATTTTTGAAATTTTATTTACTATTGCTATGAGTACACCTCCATGGTCGTCAATAGAACAGGGGTTGATAGTACTCACCTGACCAAACAAAAAATTGAATGGCAGGGAGCGGGGGGTCACATCAACTGTTTAGGAGTTACAGGGTGATTAAGAAGAAAGTTAGTTTTTCACAAAACACCCTGTATTTAAAAAAAGTACCGGGTGTACGGTCACAGTTAAAAGCTCATGTGATACCTGTGGCCGTTTTATCTATAACCATTAAAGAGTTTTTAGCTCTTAACCCATTCCCAAAGCTAGTCTCAAACCTATTCTCGAAGATAATTTATTGCCTTAGTGACTGCAAACTCGTCATTTTAAAAAAATTTCGTCTAGTTTCGCCATGACCTGAATAGGTTGTGAGCTAATAGCTCCTTAACGGCTGCAGATAGCACCTAGGCTGTCGAGATTAAATTAAAGGGGAGAGTCTACAGTTTACAGATTTTTTTTAAAATAAGTTATATTAACCACTTTTTTGCAAAAATAATAGAGGTCAAATTAAAAAAAGGCATGAAATTCCGAAGTTTTTAGTTTAGAGCACAATAATTTTTGATATGAGAGTAGTACTAGGCTCGTTGAGAACGTTCAAAGGGCCACGAAACTCTGCATACAATGAGCTCTTAATTTTGACCGTACGCCATGCAGTTTTAAGATACTACGTGTTTTGTGAAAAACTAGCTCTTTTTTAATCACCCTACAACCCGGGAACGGTTGTCGGCACTTCTACCCCTTTGCATACAATTTTTAGTTTTCCTAGGTGAGTAATATCGCTTCCTGTTCTATTGCCCATCATGGAGGAAATACCCTGTGTCACAAACTGCTACAAACAGGTGCCACCTATAAATACCCGGAGCTTATTGTATCGCAAATTAGTTTAGACTAAACAACTTTGTATGTATGTATGTATCTTATTTGTTAGTTTTTGTTACT
This sequence comes from Dioctria rufipes, assembly GCA_963924295.1. Lineage (NCBI taxonomy): Eukaryota > Metazoa > Arthropoda > Insecta > Diptera > Asilidae > Dioctria > Dioctria rufipes. The sequence goes on along the minus strand of OZ002742.1, from coordinate 112,252,572 downwards.
CTTATCAGAAATACTTGAAATCACAGTTATGTAGAACAATGCAATAATTATCCAAATGAAATAATTCTTTCGAACGGGTCAGTTTCCTGTTTTACTTTAACGTGATCGCACAACTTTTAAATAAAATGAATTCTACTTGATCTGCCGAGTTTTCAATTTATCCCTCAACTCAGTATCCATTTGTATCCTCCAAAATACAAACGATTTTGTACTATCTAACATTGGCGCGTACGTTTCGTGAAGTGATCAAGTGAAACAGTGAACTCACACGTGCCATTCACAGCTTAACTTACGCGTACTTTCGCGATTCGTGAAGTGATCAGTTTCGAAGTGAACTCACATGTACCATTCACATCGCAAGTGTAAAATATCCTCTTTGCTAATATCTAAATTAATGTGACACATAGAAACATAGGTACCTACCAGTAATCGAGAACCTAAACTTTCTAAGCCAACAATAGGATATCAGTAAGTGTGACTAATGTTACTAATGCGGTAACTGTGAATACTTGGACGTATTTTCGAACAACAAAACTAAGTGATTTGTGCACATAAATTTATAAAAAAAAAGTCTTTACTGCGAGTCAATTTTAGTTATGCATTTTGTGCTCTTTAAAAAAAACAAGGAAAGGGGGTTTGTATACTCGAGCTCTAATGCCGACACAACTCTAGAATTTTCAAGGTTACCCGTACACTGAATTTTTATCATTCTCTAAGTCTGTTCCAATTGTAATCATTATTATAATCGATTAAGCTATTAGGAGCAACATGGAAAAAATTAAAAACTAACAAAAAGTTTTGGGTACGCGTATTGGGAACTTCATTATAAATATGAATAAATCTGGGAAAGAAAGACAAACTAAAGGGTTTCTCGAAGGGAGAAAGTGTCTTCTTCATACGTATTGGAACCAGTACCAAAATAATCATGACCAGCTATATGATGCATCTTCAGACGATGATTTTGAAGAGGATTATTTCGCAAAGATGTTTTTTCTGACATAGAATGTGCATACACTGAAGCCCTAGGTACGCTAAATGATCTGTTGCAAGAAAATATACCTATCGCGCAGCAAACTGGATTAGAGCAAACTTCACAGAAAGTTAAATTGTCTAATATTAATATTCCTAGTTTCTGTGGAAATTTCTTAGATTGGACTTCGTTTAGTGATACCTTCAAATCACTTATTCATAGCAATTTGAAGCTTTCTGACGTGCAGAAGTTTCATTACTTAAAGTAGTCTTTGTAAGGTGAGGCAGATAAGCTTTTGCACCATTTGGCAATAACTAATGCAAACTATAAAACAGCTTGGGACATATTAGTGAAAACATACGAAAATCCTCGAATTTTAGTAAATTCATATCTAAAAGTGATCACTAATCTTCCAAATATGACAACTTAGTCTGCACATTAAATCAAACGTATCCTTGACACAACATCACAAACGCTCAATGCCTTAGAGAATCTAGGTTGGCCAGTAGTTCACTGGAATGACTGGCTTGTTTTGATCATCTCTATAAATTAGATAGTGTAACAAGGAGATATTGGGAAAATTCAATTTGTGAATCTGCAGAAGTTCCGAAATATGAGACATTGCTTACATTTTTTGATGATAGACTGCGAACTCTAGAAACTATTAAATCTTCCAGTGAATCTAGTAGAAAGAATCAACCAAAACAAAAACGTAATTCGTTCATCACTCTGGGTAATCAAGGCAGTTCGACTAATTCTAAATGCGTTCTATGTGGAAAAAAGCATTTGCTGTTTTGTCCAGCCTTCAAGACTAAGTCGGTGGAACAACGCTAAAAATTCATTCAAAGAGAGCAATTATGGTTCACTTGCCTAAGAAGTGGACATCATGTTAATAGATGTCTCTCTACTCATCGCTGTAAAATTTGTAATGAGAAGCATGATTCTATGTTACATCCATCATCACCAGAAAATTCCAGACTGTACGTACAATCTCAGTCGAGTAACGAATTACCCAAACATCAAGTTGAATCATCCTTTACTAATTCACTTGTAGTTGAAAGGTTTTTAACATCTAACCCTGTCCTGCTAGCTACAGCTCAAGTCCTCATACGTGCATCAAATGGAAATGTAGTCCGTGCTAGAGTACTCTTAGATCAGGGCTCGGAATCCAGTTTCATATCAAATTCGTTAGCTCAACTTCTTCAGCTTCCTAGACAAAAAGTTAATATTTCCATTCATGGAGTTGGCGGGAGTAATGCGGCATGCGCAACATCTTTGGTTAATCTAGAATTAATTTTGATAGTAGATCCTCAATTCAAACTAAATTTTCATGCTTTCGTTCTTTCAAAGTTAACGAATCTTCTTCCGGCGCAGCAGATAACTACTACAAACTGGGAACATATCAGTGAGCTGACCCAGAGTTCTAAATTCCCTCTCGAGTAGATCTCATGCTAGGCGCCGATGTATATGCAAGAGTAATTCTGAAGGGTCTTCCCCGTTGTAAAACAGGATATCCTCTAGCTCAATAAACAACCCTTGGTAGGATACTTTCAGGACGCCTGCATGCTGCATCCAATTTACAACTTGCTAGCACTACTAGCTTACACATATCTGTCGATAATAGCTTATTTGAAATACTCAGAAAATTTTGGGAAATAGAGAATGTCGCAGAAAATATCCATCTCACGGCTGAGGAGCAGAAGTGTGAAGCACATTGTCGCAGTACACACTATCGAAACAACGAGGAAAGATACGTAGTTAGATTACCACTGAGAACTCCAGAGCTCAGCTTGGGTAATTCAAGTAGAATTGCTGAAAATTCATTATTAAGATTGAAAGGAAGTTTATCTAAAAATATCATGTTACGAACGCAGTATACAGATTTTCTTAACGAGTATCAGTTTTTGGGGCACATAAGCCAGTCAAAACTGATAATGAGAACAGCAAATCGTGTATCTACTACCTGCCGCATCATGCTGTAATTAAGCCCAGTAACATACAACAAAATTACGTGTGGTGTTCAACGCCTCTCAGAAAACTTCGCTCTGTATCTCTCTAAATGATAATCTTCACAACGGACCCAATGTACTAAATGATGTGCACGCAGTTGTTCTAAGATGGCGCATACATCTCTATGTACTGTCAGCTGACATAGAGAAAATGTACAGACAGATATTAGTAGATACTTCCGACATCCACCTTCAACGCATATTATGGAGAAATGATCCCTCTGAAACCATCAAGGAATATAACCTACTAACAGTCACCAATGGTACTGCATGCGCACCTTTCTTAGCATGTAGAACACTTCAACAACTATCTTCAGACTATGAACATATGTTTCAGCGAGCAGCTCACGTACTTCGAACATCTTTTTACGTGGATGATGCACTCTTTGGTGCTTATGACACCACTAGTGCTCTCACCTTACGGAAGGATCTGTCTGACCTACTAAGTAAAGGTGGATTCAGGCTTCGTAAGTGGTGATAAAATAATCTTGAACTGTTAACTGATATTCCTGAAGAAGATGTGGACAATTCATCAGCACTTCATCTTGACTCAAATACTCACGTCAAGACACTAGGTCTGCTGTCGGATCCGAAAAATGAGCAGGTCAAATTCAATATCAATCTGTATAAGAATTCAGCAGAATTTACAAAACGTGGCGTACTATCTAATATTGGTCGACTATTTGGTCCACTTGGATGGCTTGGACCGGTTATTATCACGGCTAAAATTTTCCTACAAAACCTATTGTTGGCTAAATTATCATGGGATGATCCGCTACCTCAGGACATTTTCTCCTTTTGGTCAAACTTTCGAGAAGAATTGATGAGTCTTCAGGACATTAGAATCAATCGTTGGTTGGGTACCTCTTCTAATTTTCTGGGCTTTGAAATTCATGCAATATGTGCTGCATCGGTGACGGCTTATGGAGCAGTTGTATACTTAAGAGCCTTACATGATCTAGACAACATTCAACTTTCATCAGTTTCATCTAAAACCAAAGTGGCACCTCTGAAGACTGTGTCACTGCCTCGTTTATAGTTATGCGGAGTAGTGCTTCCTTGCCGACTAACTAACTAAATTATAAAGTCACTTAATATGCCAAGTATAAGTGTTCATGCCTGGAGCGATTCAGAAGTAGTTCTCAGATGGATAAAGGATCATCCGAGTCGTTGGAAGACCTTTGTGGCCAACAGGGTGTCTGAAATTCATGATACTCTGCCTGAAGCTCACGTATCCAGTAAGGATTTTCTATTTTTCTCAAAATTTTTTTTTTTCATTTCTTTTCTTTACTCTATTTTTCCATTTGTTTTTCAAGTCACTCAATTTCGCTATTTGGGACATGTTGATGAGTCAAAACCAAGACTTGAAACTTGTCACCAAAAATATAATGGGTTGTGTGATGAAATAAGAAATTAAAAACATTTTTAGATTTTGCTATATACCGGAAGTAGATAAACCACCAGACCACTTTTTTTAGCTTCCAGGATTTCGCCACAGATGGCGCCACCGTCGCTAGGTGGTTTGAGTCCATGTCTTGGCTGTATTGGTTTGTGTCTTGGGTGCACCATTGAGTCTCGACTGCGCCGTAGCGGGATTAACCGGTACTACCGGGATGTATCATTTCGTCTTGACTGCGCCCTAGCGGCATTAGCAGGTACTACCAGCATGCTCCTGTCAGTGAGACAGTAGCCGATACTGCCAGCATGCACCGGTACTACGGCTTTCTTGGATGTGTGGTATGGTTCTCTTGGATATGTGAAGTTTTTTGCTTCACTTTTGGCCCACACGTGGCAGCATGCTGCGGTTTTGGAAAGTTTTTTGCTTCACTTTTGCCCACACGTGGCAGCATGCTACGGTTTTGGGAAGTTTTTTTGCTTCACTTTTTTGGATGTGTGGTGCGCCTAAATGTAGGCTTTCGATGTTTTCAAGTGTTGCGCCTGGTTTTGAATTAATATTAGTAATAATTAAAGTTAATAGTAGGAAATTTTTGTTCATGACAATGGATTCTAGATGAGGGGTATGTGGGGGGGATAATAAAGATAGGGAGGGGGTAATGAAATTTTTATCAGAAATCCTCTACGGGCTCTGGTTTTCGAGATATTAGCGTATTAATAATTCAAGTTATTTTTGCTCATAGAAATGATTCTTGGCGGTGTGGGGTGGGAGGGTGAACGACATTTTCATCAGAAATCCTCTACAGGCTCTGGTTTTCGAGATATTAGCGTATTAATAATTCAAGATATTTTTGCTCATGGAAATGGATTCTTGGCGGTGTGGGGTGGGAGTTTTCATCAGAAATCCTCTACGGGCTCTGGGTTTCGAGATATTAGCGAGATCTGTTTGGACGCAAACGCCATTTCATGAGTAAGGTACCCTAGCGACCTTAGCCGGAACTACCAGCTTGCCTTGGTTTTGCTGTTTTCTTTTAGTATGACTCCACTCCAACTCAATACTTTTACATGGTGTTGTCATAGGGCAGAACCAGTTCCTCCCTGCTTGTATTACCAGTATATATCCTAAAAGTAATTAACGGAAGGAATACCGAATTATTTCTTTTTTGCTTTTTCAGATTAATTCTAGAAGAGATTACTGGATTACTTTTGTCATGAAATTTTTTTAGAATCTGAAATCTGGTATTAAATGATCCAATGATACTTTGAGGTATTTAGAAGTAGATAAAAAACTAGAAGTAAATATATTATGTATTTTAAAAATGGGAAGAAGTAAAAAGTTCATAATAACGAAAACATTCCAAAGTAGTCATGGTTTACAATTTAAGGAAAATTTTCCTGATGATAAAAACCCTTTTTTTCTAACTGGCAATGTAACCCAAACGTATTTGCACACAAAATTTTAAGAACATGTTTAACTTTTCATCCACAAATTTTTATATGGTAATGGAAACAACCGTCATTACTAAGTATATGATAAAATCGATTACTGAAGTCATTCTATAATCACTTTCCTTTGTAGGAACGTGAAAGCAAATTTAAAGTACTTCTAGAACTATTTCTGCAAGAAAGACTTTCAATTCCGCTGCGGGGTACACAAGATACACAAAGGAACCGATAGTGATAGCAGAGGCAGCAACCATTAGCTTCGAAACAATCATAGTTGACACAGTACGACCATTTGGGACGTCAAATTGTTTTAAATATATTTTAACGCTACAAAATTCATAGAGGTATGCCCAATGGAGACAAAAGGAGCCTACTCGGTAGCAAGAACGACTGTTGAACGATTTATTCTACTGCATGGATGTTTCAATAGACAAAGGAACCGAATTTTTGAATGAACTGGTCAAACACATCTGCAAGTTCCTGAATATAGAACATATCATGCCCACAACATTCCATAATGAAACACTAGAGTCCATTGAACGAAAGCATGGAATGCTAAACGATTATCTAAGAACGTTCTCAAAAGAAGACAACTGGAACGAGCTAATTCGCTACTATGTATTTTGTTATAATATAACACCACATACGGATACAAGTTAGTTTTTGAGACGATAGCAACACTACATGCACAAATCATGAAAAACAAGGAGCAAATAGATAGCATACACAATTATGAAGAAGAATTAGTAACAAGATTATTCATTAATTTGTGTCTAGCATATTAAGCCCCGTTCAATTCCCGTCCGGGAAAAATAAATAAAAATTGAATATACAATTTATTTGTGCGCTTTCATTGTTACTAGTTACGTGGCTTAATAGGCTAGCCACAAATTAATAAATACAAGAGGTCAAGACATCTGTCTCATTAGCACGAAGGTAAGAGCAGTCGCCCGAAAAGCGGCAGGTCCCGGCTTTAAACCCCGGACGAGGCGGTTGTTTCTTCCTCTTGTATTTATTGTTTGATTTAGAATCGTTAAAAATAAAAATTCTTAAAACTCTTCTGATTCCTTTATTTGAAACATGACATTTTAAATATTCAACGAATGATTTATCTCTATGTATATCTTTCGACGTATCGGTAAGCTACTGAAGTCATTAATCACTTGGCAAATAATAAATATTTTCAAGCACTGTATGCTGTTTCAAATACCTGGATAGATTCAATTAGTCAGTTATATACATAGGGTGTTTCCCACTAGGAGGTCAGTAGAGCGGGAGGTGATAGTACTCAGCCAGATGAACAAAAAATTGTTAGGCAGGAGGGGCAGGGCGGGGGGAGGGGGGGGGGGGGGTTCAACCGTTTAAGAGTTAGAGGATGATTAAGAAAAAAAGCTTGTTTTTCACAAAACACTCTGTATCTTAAAAACTGCAGGGTCACAGTTAGGAGCTCATTGTATGCAGAACTCCGTGGCCTTTCGAACGACTACCAAATCAGCTCCATAGCCCTCTCCCCTCCAGAATTAAAGTTGATTAAACTCAAAATTTCGGATTTTCTCACTTTTTTTTTAATTTATCCTCTATTATTTTTGGAAAACGTTCGTTAACATAACTTTTTTTTTATAAAAACTATAAACTGTAGACTCTCCTCTTCAAGTTCACCTAGTACACTCTATGTATTAACACCAGCCTTTAAACAGTTATTATCTCATAACCTATTCAGGTCACAACGAAATTTGATGATATTTTGTAAAATGACGTGCTAAGGGAACAAATTATCGTTGAGAATAGGTTTGAAAATAGGTTTGAGAATAGGTTTAGAGCTAATAACTCTTAAAGGGCTTCAGATAGCACATTGGGTGTAATGAACAAAGTTATGTTAATGACCTTTTGGCAAAAATAATAGAGGTTAAATTAAAAAAAAGTAAGAAAATCCGAAATTTTGAGTTTAGACAACCATAATTCTTGAGGGGAGAGGGCCCGCGGGCCATGGAGTTCTGCATACAATAAGCTCCTAACTGTGACCATGCACCCTGTAGTTTTTAAGATACAGGGTTTTTTGTGAAAAACTAGTTTTTTTTAATCACCCTGTAAGTCCTAAACGGTGGATTGGCACAACCGCCTTCCATACAACTTTTGGTTCGTCTATGTGAGTAATGTGTGTGATGTCGTTGACTGAGTAAGACGTGTTTTTCGAGCTCCTGCTAGTACTTCAATTACCGCGAAATTTGTCCACTATTGTAAAAATATAAAACCAGTGTTTAATTATAACCGCTTCGTTCTTTATCTGGCGGCAACTGTAGATGATAAAGTAGGCATCCTTTCATATACTTTGACCGAATTGTTTAATAGACACGTATACCTTTGCGAACGCGCCGATTTCAGCCGCAGAGATGCGGTATACGGTAAATATAAACTTATCCGTTCAGCTGATGCGAAAAATAGATATAAACGAGTCCGCAATTAGGAAAATTCCATGATAAGATCTGCGAAGCGTGCGTATTTTTGTAAGAAGCTAGATGTAAGCCAGCCCTCCAAGAAATTATGGAGAAATATTCGTGACTTAGGAGCTCATGGGCGAGAGATACCAGTTGTAAATCAAGACCCAAATTAATTAAATAATTTTTTTGCGACAGGTGTCTCGGGCTCGTCTCACTGGCCGAACGTTTATCAGCTGATGGTTTTGCTTTTCATTGTGTTGATGAAGTTGAAGTTATGCTGACTCCATCTGCCATTAAATCAGATGCGGCAGGACCTGATGGACTGTAACCAAAATTTATAAAATTATTGTGCCTACAATAGTGAAAATTCTAACGCACATCTTAAACCATTTTATCACTACATCTCAATTCCCTAATCAATGAAAACAAGCATTGGTGATGCCTATTTTAAAGAAGTCCACTGCATGTACCCCAAGTGACTTCCGTCCAATTGGCCTTCTATGCTACTTGGCTAAAGTATTTGAAAATATAGTATACCTGTCGTTTCCCCAAAAGGAATCAATAAACAATCCAATAATTAACAAAACAATGCTCGAATTTCGTGCACGTTATAAATCTTTATTTACTAAGACTTGACCTATCTTAACAATTATTAGGTACTCCGCACCGAACGAAAACTTGACACCACTATGCAACGCGACTGCTCACTGGTAGAATAGAATATTACAGGCACTCGACAGACCAGTCATTGGTCTTTTATGCTCCAATATTCGGAAGTAAACTTTTACTCGCAACGCGGATGTAAACAAACGACAACAACCTTGCCGTTTGTTCTACCGGTTGCAGCACCTGAGTCGCTTAGTAGTAAACAATCGCTTTACATAATAATTACCATGCGAGGTTAATTATTATCGTAATCGTCGATTGTTTCACTAACCGCTCATCGCAGCCAGCTGTTGGGCGAATCAGCAAAATAACCGACAGTTGCAGAACAATACCATGCGAGGTTATTGTTTAGCAATTGCTGATTATTTCGCTAGAATGCGCCTTTGTCTGCTGGAAGAATCTTCCGTATATTGGGCCATAACATACCAGCAAACCATGAACTACATACACAAAAAGAAACTGTTTACTGTCAACCTGGCAATCTGGCTTTCGTCCATATCAAAGCTGTGAAACCGCCATGCTGAATGTGACATCGGATATTCACATGGCCCTTGATGAAGATCATCTGACTATTCTTGCGCTACTTGATTTTAGTAAAGCGTTTGACTCCATAGATCACTCGAACTTGCTAACTAAATTAGGTAATAATAATGACTACGATTTCTCTAACAAAAACTCTCAGCAGAGTAATCATTGTAATGTCACTGTGCCGTCATGGCATGCTGTGGGCTGATGATATCGAATGTAGCTGCCTACAGATTCAGACTCCGGCTGCCCATACACACATGCAATTATCACTCAGCTGAGAGGTGTTGAGTGTTAAATGATAAGATTACTTTGTAATCAAAACTATTTTATTATTCTGTTAAGTAAGGTGCATAGGAAGTGTAGCCTTTGCGAAGGTAAGGAACCAAGCTTTAAATTACTATAAGACTATTTTCTTGTATGGATAGTAGTTTAGGCGCTATAGCATATACATATAAGGTCAATGTTTGACACTTTTCCATAAGTATCAATACAGAACATTTTCAAAAACGGACTCACATCGCATACATATAGATTTCTGTTTCATGGCTTGGGAAGTATTCTCGAGGGTTTTGGCCCACGGCATTCCAGATTCGTACTCCGGCTGCACATATACAAATGCAATTATCACTCAGCTAAGAGGAACCCTTGCTACATTCGATATCATCAGCCCACGGTATCCCATGACGGCACAGCGACATTACACTGATTACTCAGCTAAGAATTTTTGTTTGAGAAATCGTAGTCAGGTTAAGATCAAGTTTTTTAAACAATTATGTTAGGAAACGTATGAAAATTTTAGTACGGTATATAAGAAAGTAAGCTTAAGATTATTAGAACACCTTTTTTCTGTATGAATAGTAGTTATAGCGAAGAGCTATTCAAATGAAACTTTTGTCAGTTTTACATAAGAACACTGCAAATATTTTAGAATGTAAATACTCCGTTAGGCCTCACATGTGGTAGGGAGCGAGCAAAATCCTCGAGAATACTTCACAACCCGTGAAACAGGCTCCCTCCCTACCACATGCGAGGCCCAACGTAGTCCTTACATTCTAAAATATTTGCAGTGTTCTTATGTAAAACTGCCAAAAGTTTTATTTGAATAGCTTCTTCTCCTTAAACTACTATTCAGACAGAAAAATGGTGTTGTGATAATTTTAAGCTTGCTTTCTTATCTTCCGAACCGTAATAAAACTTTCATATCTTTCCTAACAAAATTATTTAAAAAAAATTAATCTTAACCAAATGACTACGATTTCTCAAACAAACCCTCCAGAATACTTCACAAGCCATGAAACAGACTCCATCCCTACCACATGCGAGGCCCAACGGAGTCCTTATTTGGAATTACGAAGCATTTTCCGTAATCTTGTCGTTTTTTGTTTTTTTTTTTTAAATTACCTTTGTTATTCCCGAGTTTGAAAGTTTAACATAAATTCTTGTTTACATGAAAAACTATATATTAATTGACTATTTAATATAAAAAGGAAAAATGATTGACATATGCATTTAGAAATCTACTTTCAAAGAACAGTAGGTACAATTACTGGTCTGTAATAATAGTTAGAGTGAGGCTAATTATAGGTGGTGTTTAAGGCTATTTTGAATTGCCTTGTCTCAAACATCAGTTTAATTAAAACTTAAAAAAAAAATATATTGGGAAGGGTTATTAGAAATTCAAACCAACTTTTTTATACTGAAATTTTATATGAATTTATTTTATATCTTAACTCGACACTAGGAAGGCGCACACGATCTTTGCTCGAAGAAAAATTACACAAGACAGAAAGATTATTCTTAGACTTAAAGTTATCCTATCTAACTATACCCCTGAAAATATAAAATATAGCTAGCAGATGCTTCAACAAATTTTGTTGTCCCTTATTTTATTATTTTATTGAAAGAGATCCTTTATTTTATTACTATCGGGAAAATTTCAAAGTGAAATTTTCCGGGCTAATTTTATAGCACCTAGGGTTCAGCTTTAGTGAAGCTGCACACATCTTTTAGCCAGACAAATAATATTTCAAGGTGATTCATTTTTGAAATTCATTTAAATAACATTTCCAACACGCCTCCTCAAAAATTAATCTATTGAAAAATAACATTTATCTGTTTCATAATAAAAATAAATAAATTTTAAAGAAAAAAAAAAATTAATTAAAATTACTAGATATATGACACACCTTCCTCGTGTTCCTTTTTGGGAGATTTACATATGATCCAACATTCGTTGCAAGGGTTGGGAAAAAACCCAAAAAACCCAACCAGACCATTTTACTTAATATTAAACAAAGTTGTTACGATAAGTTAATGTTTTTTTTTTTTAAATATTAACTTAATCCAAGTCCATTTCTTAGCTCCATAAATTTTATTGCAGGTAATGGTTTTGTCAGTATGTCCGCTAGTTGTTCACCTGTTGGAATATAAATTAAATTTATTTCATTTTATTCAATTTGTTCTCTAGAAAAATGATGTTTTATATCTATGTGTTTTGACCTTTTGTGGCTCGTTGGATTACTGGCTATACTTATACAACCATTGTTGTCTTCGTATATTACGATTGGTTTGGATATATCAATTTTTATACTGATAGCTAAGGACTTTAACCATAATGCTTCTCTAACACCCTCAAATAGAGCCATATATTCAGCTTCAGTAGATGAAGCTGCAACTGATAACTGTTTTCTTGTACTCCAAGAAATTGTACAACGTTCAAAAAGTTTGAATAAGTAACCTGTAGTACTTTTTCTATCTGTTACATCACTTCCTCCCCAATGGGAATCAACGTAACCACATAACAGATCATTAAAATCACCTTTTGTATATTTTAACTTAATATCGATAGAGCCTTTTAAATACCTAAGTACTCTCTTCAATTTCCAAAGTTCTATGTTATTCTTATTCAAAAATCTACTTAAAGTATTTACAGCTATACTCAAATCTGGCCTTGTACATAACATTACTTACATCAGGCACCCTACAAGATTTCTACAGGGGCATCATACTTTTCATCTGAGTTTAGAGCTATAAAATTTAATTTACTTTCAAATGGTGTACTAGTTGGTTTACAGTCTAACATGATATATCAATTTTTATACTGATAGCTAAGGACTTTAACCATAATGCTTCTCTGACACCCTCAAATAGAGCCATATATTCAGCTTCAGTAGATGAAGCTGCAACTGATAACTGTTTTCTTGTACTCCAACAAATTGTACAACGTTCAAAAAGTTTGAATAAGTAACCTGTAGTACTTTTTCTATCTGTTACATCACTTCCACCCCAATGGGAATCAACGTAACCACATAACAGATCATTAAAATCACCTTTTGTATATTTTAACTTAATATCGATAGAGCCTTTTAAATACCTAAGTACTCTCTTCAATTTCCAAAGTTCTATGTTATTCTTATTCAAAAATCTACTTAAAGTATTTACAGCTATACTCAAATCTGGCCTTGTACATAAGATTACTTACATCAGGCACCCTACAAGATTTCTACAGGGGGCATCATACTTTTCATCTGAGTTTAGAGCTATAAAATTTAATTTACTTTCAAATGGTGTACTAGTTGGTTTACAGTCTAACATGTTAAATTTGTTCAAAATTGTTTTTATATGTGAACTTTTTGTAATCTTAATTCCTAAAAATAGCTTAATGTCCTTTAAATCTGTCATACTAAATTTATTCATTAGATAATGTTTAAACTTATGCATTGTCTCTATGCTAGCTGTAGCAATCACTAAGTCATCTACATATAGTACTACATAAATATTCTCTGATATATTTCCCTTGTCTAGCATATAAATACACCTATCAACTGGAGAATTTCTAAATCCTTTTTCAATTAAAGCTCTCTCAAATGTTTCAAACCAGCATCTTGCTGCTTGCTTTAAACCATATAAAGCTTTATTTAATTTACAAACTTGATTGTCTTTACAAATAACACTTTCAGGAACCCTAATATATATTTCCTCTTTTAATGTGCCGTTTAGGAAAGCTGTTTTCACATCCATATGATGCACTAATAAATTATTTTGGTTTGAAAAAGCTAATATGAATCGAAAACTAGAAATTCGAGCCACTGGTGCGAATGTTTCAGTGTAATCAGTTAAATATTCCTGACTAAAACCACGAGCTACGAGCCTTGCCTTATATTTGTGTGGATTTCCATATTCATCATTTTTAATATTAAAAACCCATTTACAGCCAACAATATTTTTATTCATAGGCTTTGTTACTAAGTTCCATGATTTTATTGATTAAAAGTGAATTGATCTCATCTTTTATTGCCTGTTCCCATTTAACTCTATCACTACTCTCTATTTCTTTATAACAAGTGGGAATACTACAAACTATAGTTTTGGCACACATTAAATAATCTTCTGGTATGTCACATTCATTATATGATACAACAGGACGGTTTCTGATCCTTTCACTTCTCCTATTATCGGGACATATTTGTCTTTTGTCATAATTAGTATTGTTTGAGTACTCTGAAAGCTTATCTGTTTCTATTACAGATTTATTTATTTCTACGTTTACTCTGGCATTTTTCTTACTAGGTTTTAATTCTTCTGATTTATACTTATCAGAATTCTGCTCTCTAACTACTGATTTTGACCTTAGGTCAGATGCATCGGTTTCATTTTGGGATATTTCAATATCATTCCCTTCAATGTTAATTGCAGGCCTAGTTTCCATAAAATTAATCTCATCAAATATTACATCCCTAACTACAATAAACTTCTCTCTCACCACATCCCACACTTTATAGCCATTTGGTTCATATCCAAATAATATACCTTTCATTGATTTTTTATCAAATTTTGTTTTTCTAACTTTATTGTGTATATAACAGTCGAACCAAATACTCTTAAATATTTTATTTGTGGCTTTTTACTATGCCACATTTCGTATGGTGTTTTAATCATTTTCAAAGCTTTAGTAGGTGACAAATTAAATAAATATGTTGCAGTAAGAACTGCTTCACCCCAGAAAATTTTATTCAATTTTGCACCTGAGACCATTGACCGAGCTTTTTCAGTTATCGTTCTGACCATTCTTTCTAATACACCATTTTGTTGTGGGGTGCGTGGAACTGTTAGGTGAAAAGTAATGCCTTTTTCTACACAATAATTTTTCATTTCAGCTGACAGATATTCTCGACCGTTATCTATGTACAAGTTAACTACTTTTGAATTAAAACGCGCCTCACTTCTTGCAATGTAATCTTTGACAACTGAGAAAACATCAGATTTATGCATTATTAAATAAGTTACACAATAATGAGTGAATTCATCAATGAACAATACGAAGTAATTTTTATTATCTATTGTTGTAGGAGTGATTGGACCAGCAACATCTGAATGTATATTGAATAGTGGTCGTGTGACATAATTCTTATCTTTTGTTTTATTAAACGGTAATCGTGCCTGTTTACCATTACACATAAATTATCATTAGGTAAAATATGACTAATTTGATCTAAATCTTCTACCATATTATTATTTTTCAATTCTAAAAATTTGTTTTTACTAATATGGCCTAACCGTCGATGCCATAATTTATAATCGGTTTTACTGATAATTTTGTTAAGTTGAGCAATTCTATTTGTATCTACTGTGAAATTAACACTTAGTAAGTTATTCTGTATCTCACCTGTCATGATGACCATACCCGCTTTATTGATACAAACACCATTTTTATCGAAATAAATACCCAAACCAGCTTCTTGCATTTTCCTCACAGACAACTTCTGGGCAGTAGAATACATTTTTCAATACCACAGGTAGCCCTAAATTGGTAATAACATCAATTGTTCCACTCTTGGTTTCATGGACGAACACGCCATTCTTCGCCACTGATATTTTAATCGCAGGCTGCAGGTTGTGGAAATTGTCCACAAGATCTTCTCGATTAATGATGTGGTCTGTTGCTCCCGAATCCAGGATGAATGTAATGCTGTTTTTATCTTCAGGTTGAATTTTCTTCTGGTATTCTGCAGTCATAAATGCAGTACTATTGCATGACATTTGTTGACTAATTTCAACTGTTTGAACGGTTCTATTTTGTTCAGAATTTTGTTGATATTTGAGGGCCTTTTTATAATGAAAGCAATCCTTCTTAATGTAACCCCTTCTACCACATTGATGACACTTAAATTTGGTTGAATATCCACTATATTTATTATTGACTTTTCCACCATTTTTATTATGATAATTTCTAAATTGTTTTCTATCATAATTGTTAAATTGTTTTCTTTTAGTATTGTTATTACTATGGTGATTATCTCTTTTCCTCACAGTTTCATAACAACGTTCCATTTGAAGCACTTTTGCACTGGTATCACTACTTTCTTCTTTGAACTTTGTTTCATAATCAATCAGCCTTGTTTTAACAATATCATAATTTAAATATTTTTCTGATATTGTCTCAATTGCAACAATAACACCATTGTATGATGAAGGAAAAGTATTCAGCAACATCGCTATCTTCTCGTTTTCTGTTACAGATGAACCAGTTGACTTGATTTGATTGATTAAGTCTTCATAGATCGTAAAATGATCTGTTAATGTTGTATCCACCTTCAGTTTTAAATTGGTTAATTTTCTTCTCACTGATAATTGTGATATGGCACTTTTTCGTTCGAAAGTTTCATCTAATTTGTTTAGAATTTCTTTCGCAGTAGTGTCTTCTCCAGCAAAACTAATATACGAATCACCCAAAACCGAAATTATTATCAATATCAATATTATCAATCAATAGTTTCCGGAATCGGTTTATCAATCACTTTGATCACTTTGAGTTCAGTTAATAAGGCATGCACTCTAAACTTCCACATACCATATTTTTGCCCATTAAAAATAGGAACATTTCTCTGACTCGCTAAGCGATCCATTATATTTTCACTTTCTTTTTAACGAGAAAAAAACTTTTTATTTAACAATAAAAAGGAAAAATTAAACACTAATTTTACACTGTCACTATCTCACAAACACAATAACTTTGCTATGTATTTTTTTTTAATACTTTATGAATTTATTTTCTTTTTTTTTAGGAAGAAAACAGTCAACCGAAAAATTCATTAAATAGCGAATAAAATTATTTAATTATAAATCAGAGTAACCTGGGCAAATAACCTATTGGGAAGGGTTACTAGAAATTCAAACCAACTTTTTTATACTGAAATTTTATATGAATTTATTTTATATCTTAACTCGACACTAGGAAGGCGCACACGATCTTTGCTCGAAGAAAAATTACACAAGACAGAAAGATTATTCTTAGACTCAAACTTATCCTACCTAACTGTACCCCTGAAAATATCAAATATAGCTAGCAGATTTTTCAACGAATTTCGAAGAAATTATTTCGGTAGATGTCACTTTTGGAGCTGTTATTTTTGATAGTTGACAAGTAGAAACTACGCCATTAATAAAAATGGAACGATACACGATTCAACAACGCATTGAAATTGTTAAAATTCACTATAAAAATGGTGAAAATGTGGCAGAGACGGTTCGTAAAACTCGAACATTTTTGGGTCGTCGTGAAGCACCTTCTCGGACCGCAATACAGAAATTGGTATAAAAATTCGAGCTGTCGGGACAAGTTAGTGATGTGAAGAATAAAACCCGTGCACGTCGCTCAAGAACAGCCGAGAATATTGCTGCTGTAGCCGAAAGTGTTGAAGAAAACCCAGGTTTGTCCATTCCTCGTCGTTCTTTGGAATTAGGCATTCCACAAACGTAATTACATCGTATTTTGCATAAAGATTTGGGTCTTAAGGCTTATAAAGTTCAGTTAGTATAAGAACTCAAGCATCGATCATCAACAACGTCGAGTCTTTGCTGATTGGGTCCTTGAAATGCATGAAAGTGATCCGGAATTCCATCGAAAACTCATCTTGAGTGATGAGGCCCATTTCCACATCGATGGCTTCGTCAACAAGCTAAATTGTCGCATCTGGGGCTCGGAAAACCAAGAGTTATTGTTGAAAAGCCTCTGTATCCTCAACGTGTGACTGTTTGGTGCGGTTTATGGTCCCGCGGGGTCATTGGACCTTACTTTTTCGAAAATGAGGCTGGAGCAACAGTGAATGGATTGCGCTATCGACAGATGATTAATGATTTTGTATGGCCGGCATTGGATGGTATTGATCTGGATAACGTTCACTTTCAACAAGACGGCGCTACGTGCCATACAAGCAACGAAACCATTGATCTTTTACGGGAAAAGTTTCCGGACCGTGTTATCTCTCGAAGAGGTGATCACAATTGGCCACTGAGATCTTGTGACTTAACACCTTGCGACTTCTTCCTTTGGGGCCACGTAAAAGAAAAGGTCTACGCCAACAGCCCAGCGTCGATTCAAGACCTCAAAGATGGAATTCGTGAGGCTATCGAGGACATAGGGCAACCACTTTGCGATTTATTTATGGAAAATTTCATGAAAAGGATATGGTCCTGTAGGCGTGGTCGTGGTGGTCATTTGGCTGATGTTATTTTCCGTTATTAACGGCATACCTTCCTCTTTATAATGAAATAAAGATCCGATCATTTATCTCAAAAAATGGCATTTTTCTTTGAATATCAAAATAACACCTCTTATTGGATAACCCTTTATATGATTGAACTACAAGCGGTACAGCTTGATTGATTGGAATTCTTATCAGAACTCCCTTAATTTTTGGAAACAATTTATTTTCAGCTATTTGGTTTACAGGTATATTAATTCCTATTTTTAGAACCCCTAATTTGATTGCTGCGTCCTTTCCTAAAAGGCTCCTTGATCCATTTTTTATTACATAAAATGATGCTTGCTCTTCTCTATTATTTATTACAAAGAAGGTATTAAATCGTTCCAAAATAGTTAGTGGTTTATCGGTAGTGTAAGCTTTAAAAGTTTTATCATCTCTTTTATCTTGCTGAAGAATTTTAATATTATTTCGTTTCAAATATTGCCAGGTTTTGTCTTCTATGATATTACTCTTACTTTCTGAATCTATTACTAAATCGGTTTTCACACCTCCAATGCTGCATGCAATCGAATCTTTGTTGTCAAAATGAAATTTATAATCAATATCTTCATCTAATGATTTCTTCTTAATATCTCCTCTTGTTTTCTTATGCATTTCATACGGTTTTAAAGTCTTCCGTCGCCTTGATCTGAAAAATTTCTTGTAGTGTCCTTTGAATACATACTTATGACATATTTTATCTTTATCTTTACTAAATAGATATCATTTATGAAAGCTTTTCCCAGGGATAAACCTGTGTTTGCAGCTATTTAATTCCAATGCTATCATACCTTATATAAATCCTTTTCCAGGGATAACTCTATGCTTGCAGCTATTTAATTCCAATGTTGTCATACCTTTATATTCCAAGTGTTTATTTTTGTTTTCAGCAGCCTTTATATATTAATTAATAAAAACTAAAATACAAGTTTACACACCACAATTTCTTCATCTTTATTTGAAACATTTTCCTCTTTTTTTATATATATTCGAATATAGGATATAAACTCGTTTTTCGCACGAAAACAATTCCACGTAAAAGTGTGGTCACATAAGGGAATAATACCTTACCTCTCACCAGTAACGCACCCAGGATTTGGCTTTGGGGGGAGGGGGGGAGGATAGGTGTTCCAAGTCCTTACAAGTCAGAAAAAGGCTTTAAAGTCGCGTCGTGCACTCATCTGAGCACTTAAGGACTGCTATTGTACATTAAAAGGTTTAGTATACAGACCACATTTTATACGTAGTTTGTAAATTATGTTCAGAAAACTGACATTCTGGAGGGGGACCAGTCCCGTTCATCCTCCCTCTCGGTGTGCCCCTGCCTATCACCAATACACTCCAGAACAAAATGCAATGTACCTAATTATATTCACACATTAGTGGTATCCTACCCTCATTTCTACGCTATGTATGTCTTTTCTTTACATTACCTATTATTTCCAGGACTTTTACCTGTGATCATTATAGAATTATTTTAATTACACGGGAAATATGAATATGTGAGGTCATTTGTATATATATATTTTTAAATCACCATTTGCTCACAAATAATATTCTTAAAAGGGTAAATTCTTCCTTCTCGAATTTATTTTTTAACTTTTTACCTACTCCGTCTCCAATATTTTTAAATCAAGACGAATCACTCCACACATTTAACTATTACGCCCTTTTTTTTAACTTAAATTTTTGTTATATGTTAAGATGTAATGCTATTTTAATAAAACGCTATGTTTCCTTAATTCCAATAATTGTATATCCTTATTTCTCGGCTTCTTATACATGAATGAATCCCCTCTACCAAAACCCTCGAGAATACTTCACATACACAACACAGGGGTACGTTTTTGGTTTGTTCTTGAAAATATGTTCTTTTGTTTCCTCTTCACTTGATAAATGCATGGATCTTTTATCCAATGAGTTACAGTTACCGATATTCCGCCTAATTAGTAAATGAATTATTTATCATACAATTCAGTAAATCCATTAACTTTACTAACGATAACGAAGGCTCAACTTCTTGTTACCAAGTCTTGTTGCCAGTACTTCTGAAAATGAAGGTGAAGCTTTAGCAGCACTAGCAAATATTTATCATTAACTAACAAATTATATCAAATTAATTTTTACCTTTCTACTTTCTCGAATATAGAAAAATATCGCTTTCTACTCGGCAAATTCAATGTTCAAAATATTTAAAAATTTGCGCAGTCACTACTCACTGTCAGTTGTCACTTCACGGCTAGAACTTAATGCTGTCTCATACCTCATGCACTAACAGTATCATATATTTACGCCTGGCATATGCGAGTTAAGCGTAAATATACAGTTCTATATTTGTGTTATTATTTTGCCTTAGCTTTTGCTTCTTCTTGATTATTATGAAGACTTACGCATGCCAAAGTCTTGTTTCACAAACGTAAAGCATGGCGCAAAGGTTGCATTCAAAAACATATCCGTCGGCTTGTTTTTATTTGGAAAAAGGACCGAAGTAGATTTCGAAGTAGATTATAAATACTCTCACATCGAAGTAGAAATCTTTTACTTCGCACTAGATATTTTAAAAGACTTAAAAGAAGTAGATCTACTTCGATCGAAGTAAAGTGGCAACCCTGTGAGAAGACGGTCACAAAAATAGAAACAAAAAGTAAAAAAGCTAGAATTGGTCTAAGACCCTAGATGAATGCCCGTATTAAATTTCGTATGGTCACCGATCTACTCAAGTATTGATTTTGAAGTTGTTTTTCGCATATATTTCTAGAACAGTTTGTCGCACAGAAAAAATGGTAATAACCAATTTTATAGGATTTCGTATTCTGCAGAAGTTCTTAGTACAATAAAAATGTCTTGGACTGATCGTTTTCAAAGTATACGTAAAAAACCGAAATTTTTATATGGCAACACCAAGAAGGAGTTGCCCGATTTAGTCCATTTTTGACATTTTATTTGCTAATGTAGTAAAAACATCATATACGAATTTTCAGCTCTCTACGTCGATGCGTTCTCAGGCAGTGTCCAAATATATAGCGGAAAACGAAATTTTTATATGGCAACCCCACGAAGGAGTTGCCCGATTTGTCTCATTTTCGAACTTAATTTTGCTTTTTTTTTTTAAAGTCCGTGTACAAAATTTCAGCTCTTTAAGTATATGCGTTCTCGAGTTATCGTGCGCACAGACGGACAGACGGACGGACGGACGGACGGACGGACGGACGGACGGACGGACGGACGGACGGACGGACATGCAAAAATCGAAATAACTTTTAATTTTATGAATGGGTGGCCAATCCCTTTTGCTCTACCATCATTATTTCGAGGTGTTACAAACGGAATGACAAACTTAGTATACCCCTATGATTTCATCTAGGGTATAAAAACATAGACTGTGTCCTGGGTTAACGAATAGAATCGATTTAGTCTTCCCTATGTCCAATCCTGTGTCACAACCAATGCGGTTCGAGCAATTGGAAATTTGTTCCGGAAAATAGTGTCCTCGGTTTCCGGATAAATTTGGGATTGTAACACAGCTAATGTGTCTCGATAGTTTGAAATGGTGTATGTACTAGGTAACTAATGCAAATGGCAGTGTGGGGTTGCGATGGCAATAATTAAGTTTAATCACACCTGCAAAATGTCCGCAGGTGCTCCGTGTAACAGGTGTTGATAGATGTTAATGGTGTCAGCTTGATGAAAGAAAATCTTCCTTTATTTGTAAATGAAGGCAGCATTTGCGAAATGTAATTCTAGAAAATGTTTCGAATTATTAAGTAAGATGATCAGGAATCGTCGTCTGACAGAACTGTCAGATAGAAGCA
The DNA here is from genome assembly GCA_963924295.1 of Dioctria rufipes. NCBI lineage: Eukaryota > Metazoa > Arthropoda > Insecta > Diptera > Asilidae > Dioctria > Dioctria rufipes. The sequence goes on along the minus strand of OZ002742.1, from coordinate 112,230,783 downwards.
GGTTATAAAAAGGGTTAAAACCCTAATTGCATCGAGCGTGAAATTTAAAAAAATATGCTGACATTAAAGGCTAAAGAGATTAACTTTAGTGAACGATCACAACAAAAATGAAATATAATTCGGAAAACTCAAAAAGTTAGAAGGCGGAAACAAAGCAGAAACGGACACAGACATTTCTTCCCCAATCTAGTTATCTTAACTGAACCGACTAAGCAAACTTTAAGACTCAGACTGACAAAAAATTGAAAACTGTAGGACAAGCGAAAGAAATGAAGCATTTTCAAAGCTAAAAAATGCATTATCTACTGACAAAACGTTAGGATAGCAGATGGTGATGTTGTGTTTAATTTCCACAACACTGGAGATGTCCTGCGCTTGTCAATACACAAGATGATCAGTTTTATGTAGAAATTATATATCGAAACAACGACACTTGATTTACGTTTTATTGCGCACTATGTATGTCGGTACATTTATAGTTACTATAACTAGAAACAAGTAGTACAAAACACGACAAGTAATGTGACACTTGTCACAGCGCGAATGGTCAGAACAATACTCCATTTTACTACTTGCCTACCTCTGCCTCGTAGCTTATTTTCTTCTTTTTATTTTGTTCTAATTGAAACAATCATTGAGTAATAATTTCTCAGACTCACTGGCCACAGGGGTACAATTACAAAACAGTGCCGCTTAAACTCGTGGTCACTGTGATTACATATATATTTTACTTAGTTCCTCAAATGCATTGCGATTACCTTATAGCTACATAATTCATAGCGGCGCTTAATGGGTCATCATGAAATTGTGCAGCAGATGAGTGTCATCACATTGCATTGCGTTCGATCTACAAATATTACTTTCACAACATTCCTCCCCCTTGTGAATACGCTGTCGTCGTGATAGAGGCGTTCGAGAAGCTCTGGACCATTATAATTCTGTTTTGTTTACATGCATATTATTACATATTTGTTTTTAAATTTTTTTTTCTACCCAAATTTTCTAACCTTAATATCCAATTTGACATAGTCTCTATTATTTATTTCTTAATTACGTACATATAGTTGATAAACGAAAAAAAAATCATTAATACATAAAATTAAAACTTTTAAAATGCTATACACATACAATATGAAATCATTATTTCTAACAAAATTCTTGTTTTTGTTTTGTTTTTGTATTGGCGGTCAAATTTCTTACTACGTCAAAAATTTCCATCTTTTTTTTTTTTGAACTTGACATTGTACATACTGAGTGTTATTATTACATATACATAATTTTTTTTTTTTATTTCTTTTGAATGTTGATGACTAATATTATCGGCTTTTAATACATTCAATTTAATGGTAGTGAAAAAAAATAAAAACAATTTAAAGTTGGTAAAAAAAATGAAGTAATAAAAAAATTTCTCTATAGGCAGTGATAATTGTTTCAAACCTTGTGAAGGTTTGATTCGTTTGGGTCGTTTGATGAACGCGGATTTTCAATACTAGGATAGGGTGTTATTGTTTGATTAATGTTTGGGTTTGGCTCGTCCGTTTCTGGGATTTGATTAGAGATGGTACGAATTTCATGTATGGGTGGTCGTTTCCCATTTTGACTTTTGACTCGGGATTTCTTTTTGTCCAGGTTATGTGTGTCAACTCTACTTATAGTGAAGGTTTGCCTGTGAATGGTAGGCTGTCTTCTGCAACTTCCTCACTTTGAATAGTTTGCAAAGTCGTTTAAACAAATTACTGGTGAAATTTGCTCCCTGATCAATGACGACAGCTTTGGGTATCTTATACTTCATCATTAATTTGTAAAATGGCTTCTGCATTAGTCAAGGGTATGCAATCGAAAAATCTAGTTGCATCATCCAGTAGGGTAAGTGTGTACTTATTTTTGGTTTCTGCTAACGGGCCCACAATGTCGAGATAAAGCTTATCGAATGGCCTCGCTGCAATAGAATTTATTACCATCGGCATCTTGGTGATTCTAGTATGCTTATTTTTTCTACACTTAATGCAATTTTTATATGCTTGTGAATGTCTTTGAGCATTCCTTTCCATTTAAAGTTTCTTCTGATACGTTTATAACTTTTATAGACTCCTAGATTATCTCCCAAAGGTACGTTATGGTAATCCCGAAGAATGGTCTCGATCTCATTCCTGTTACTAAGTATTTGTACACTTTCGTCTATCTTCGAATCTTGGGAACTAACTGAATTAGTTTCGGAGTCCTCTCCTATACAACCAGACTTCTTTTTGGGCGTATCATCCGCGTCATTTTGTCTTTCAGAAAAACTTGTTTGGCCTCCTTTAACTCCATTTTGCGCTCTGGTAATGACCACGCATGTGGGATTGGGTTTATCTTCCTTGTCATCTCTAACTCTTTGCTAGTAGACTTCTGCCTTAGTTATCATTGTCTGCGGAGCTTCGTTCTTATTGTACTCCATCTCACTGACGTCTGACCTAGAATCGATTTTGGTCTCACACTGCCCTTTTTTTTTATCACTAACACAATTTAACACAATATCATATGCAAATCAAACAAAATGATTTCAACACGTACTTTGCGAATGGATAAAATATATATCACACCTAAAGTGGTAAGGTAAGGCTACCGCGTGAAACATCTACCAATTTTCCGGATTAATGAAATTTCAAGGAAACAATTAGTTATTTGTAAACCCTATGTATGTAATTCACTTCGGTTGAAAATTGACTTTTAGAAAGGATTCAGAATTATAGCATCGTTTGTATTTTAAGCATGTCTTTTTGTGATTTTTTTCGCAATTGTGGAAGTGCGACCAACTATTAATTAATGAGATATCGAACCGCCGTCTAGTATCTAGTATGAATTAAGAAAAATCAACAGAAAGATGACAACTGACTAGTGTCACATTTAAAGTGACTAACTTGATCTATAGTCATAAAGGTGAATTACACAATGTTTTTTTATCATCACACCTAATATCAATTCTTGCCGTCCTTAATTAAATATCACTCTTAAAACCGATCAAATTGAAGGAATTTTCAGTCATAAAAATCTTAAATCTATACCAATTGTTGTTTTAATTTGTGTTATAATTTAATAGTATATACTTCTATATACGTGTAGTAAAGCTTAATCTAAGTATATTTTTCAAAATAGATTTGACTAAAGTATGAAGTGAATTTTTATCTTAATTAACTTAGAGCATTTATTGTTGCCCATCTCCTCGTACTGATGACTTTCCTATTTCCTTATTGTCCAATTTACTGTAATGTTTTCGTCTGTTATTGTATCTCTGCCCGGGGGTCCTAGGCCTTCTTAAATTCCCCTGGATCCGCTCAAAGGGGAGCTTAAAGCCGTCTTCGTTTTCCCTTTCAACACAGGAACGGAGTATTTCTGCTACTGATGAGTTTGTCTGCTGCTGATGAGATTGAGTTGGAGGTGGCGTTGACTTCCTCTGGCTATGATGTGTTGCTGGCCAGAATTCCATGTTGCCTTCTTATCTAGCAGGGGTGAACGCTTGCCCGCCTGGAGCAGAGGAGCCTACAGATGCTACCTACTCCGAGCGTTGGGGGTGACTTTGGCATTTTATATGGCTCTTTGTCACAGGTACCTCTTTTTGTTCCTATAGGATCAAGACTTTTAAAGCATTTACGGTTGTTTATTTAACCAAGCTTCCTTGATTCTACCGGCTCCGCCAATTTATGTTGCGTTTAATTTCCACAACACTGGAGATGTCCTGCGCTTGTCAATCCGCACCATGATCTGTTTTATGTAGAAATTATATATCGAAACAACGACACTTCATTTACGTTTTGTAGCTGTTATATATATTTTGGTCGAACGCTCACCTTTTTTTCTTCGTTGCACTGCTACTCCAATTGGGGACTCGTTATACAAACACAACACAACTATTTCCTTTTTTTTTTTCTTTATTTGTAATTTTTCGTTTAAAACTGCTTCTCTTAAACTTTTTTTCTTTTCACTTTTACCACAATTCGGGTAGTTTTACATACAATGTTCGGATAATAACACTTATTACTTTATAATATTTTTGACACTAAAACTTTTTCACCTTTTATGGCTAATCGCTTATTACTTTCTAATCTTTTTTATACTCAAATTTTTTTCCTTTCACCCCAACCGGGACCGCGCCGAACCAAGTGCAAAAATTCAACTCTTTTTTCTATAGAATCCTAATGTCACACCGCCGTGTATAAAATTTAAATCACAACTCGCGTGCTATAATTCGACTGCTTTTTAAAACCGACTGCGCTCTTGATCACTTTAATCGCGATCAAGAGTCGTCGTTCAGGGTAGAAAATGCATAGTTGCATTTCTACCCTGAGAAAAATTTTCATTTATTCTGGACTTGATTAAACAAGTCCAGAATATTTTTCGTTGGACGGTGGCTTGAAAAATGAAATTTGATGTTTTTATAAACATCAGCCACCGTCCCGTCGATTGAAATTGCGGCGCGCGTATACATGTAATGTATTTTCGCGGCGCGCATTTCTTATCGCGAAAGCTTTTTTTTGTGATATGTATGTACATTCGTACATACATATTGTAATTTTCACGACAAATCGTACTGAAGGTACGATTTGTCTTTTGCTTTGTTTTTTAAAAGTAAATATTTCTACTGGCAAATTTTGCTGAAGGCAAAATTTACCATGGGAATAATTTTGTTTTAATTTATGGAGTGTGAAGAAAATTGCTGATGTAATTTTCTTCACTGATCCAATAGATAAGCTAACCATTTTAGGCATGGTTAGCTTATGTTAAAATTTTATGTATGAAACTTTTTTATATATTATATATATTTGTATACCCTTTTTTAGGAGGTTTTAGATATATAACAATCCTTCCCCCCGCAAAAAAGAGAGTTATTCTTTGGAGAGGAATAACTCTCGGGGGAAAGGGTTCATTCCATTGAATATTTTTATTGTTTTGGGACTCCTTATCTAGGGTTTTAGATTACATTTTGTTTTTGTTTGGATGTTGAATACTTTGTTGCGGTTATTTATTTCGGTGTACTGTTTGAAACAATCCGTCGCATTCGAGTGTAATCTTTACCCGTGGACACTTCGCGAAGTCGTTTCAAGTTCTTTTTGTTTTTTTTTTTTGTACACTAACATAGGAAAGACAGGATGTTGATCACCATAAGGGTGGAGCATCAACCGCCATACCATAGCCCTTCCGGGATCACCTCGATGGCGTATGGGATCACCATTGTTCATGTGAACCCTTCGTGGCGCGGTCCCATTCGCCTGATGCTTTTGAGGCGGGGGCATCGCCCTTTCACCGCCTGGAGCGCCCCGGCTGTGGCTGGGGCACATCACCGGACAATGATACCTCTATACCCGCATCGTGGGCAAGCTTGGGTTGCTGCAGGTAAGGGCTACTGTCCGCTCCTAAGATATTTATTTTTTATTTACTTATTATCTTGTTTTCAGGAGGAACCCTCGACATCATTGGGGAGTATGGACTATGCGCCTGTTGCCATCCCATATTTAGCCCTGCATTAACTGCTATTGTGCGACGCCTTACGGCTACTCCACCACCCCCTGAAACTGCCGCTGACCCAGGCCAACCGGCTGCGCTTGCTGTCGCTGCTCGGGAGAATGCCGCCGACCAGGACGAGGTTTAAGTGCGAGGCCACTCCACCATATCTTTTTTCCTTTTTTTTTATATATTTCGCGGCAATCTATCCTGTCTCTCCTTCTTTTTTCTATTGCTTTTTTTTTTAAAAAAAATTTGTATTTTAAAAGAAATCAAAATAAAAAATAATAATTGTCAAATGTATCGAAATGTTGTTCTGTTTTCGCCTCTATCTCCCTTCTCTGCTCATTTTGTTTTGGTTTTTAGGTCTATTAGGTCTGGTACTAATTTGGCGGGTCGGGTCTCGGTCGAGGTTTACAACATTTTTGATTTAGCTATTTTTTTCTTTGAAAAGTTCTTACCTTTCTTTTCTTATTGTTGGCCTGGTGGGGCCTTACAAAATTATATTGGGCTAACAACTAGTTTGTTTTTGTTTGTTTTCCTGACATATTTATTATTATTATTTACTAGTTTAATTTGAATTCTATAGCTATTCCTTGGTCGTGATCCTATAAAATTTTGGTTGTTGAGAGTTGTTGCCCTTTTTTTTTTTTTTTGCCTAATTAAAAACTATTTGGTATATGATGCTCTATGCTATTCCGGTTTCGGTTAGACATTTTTAATCGCTATTTATTTATCTTATTTATTGTACTACTCATCTACTTATGTCTTTTAATTTGCAGTAGCCTGGTAAATTTTTGTTTTTATGTTTATTACGTACTTCTTTTCCTTATATATATACATGTAAAGCCTATATCTAGCTTAATTAAAAACTATTTAGCCCATGATGCTCTATAACATTCTGTATTTTGCTCTATAGTTAATTATACTTTATACTATATGCATAATTGCTGGGGTGTTTTTTTTGTTAAATCGTTTCATATATATAGGTTGTTTTATATATATATATAGATTTGCTTTGAATGCTTTACCAGGTCTACCTTTCCTATAAATTCTACTTTGATTAAGTGGCTCATGTTGACAGTGTCCGTGTTCCATTTTTTAAACGATTTGGACTGATTTTGTTTTCGGGAGGCTTCTAGCTCGCCTTAAACTGGGTTGGGGAGCATTAGCTCGCTCTAGAGTAGCTTGGGGAGCGTTAGTTCGCTCTTCCATAGGAGTTCCCTCTGATAAAAATTCGGGGTTACCTTGTGGGTGTTTTGACCGCTGTTTCATTCTTGTGACAACAGGGTGTACATATTTCACTGCCACAACAATCATTATGGCCAGAACTAATAGGCTCGTAAATGATAAAGAGGTTGTGGACAGGATATGGGATTGTCGGCTTGATACCTTTTCCTGGTATTTAATGATTTTGTTTTGGATTTCCTCTAAGGAGTGTGTACCCTGGTAGACTGATTTGTGGATATCGTCTCCCGTTAAAATCTCTATTGAAACTTGCGTTTGGTTTTCAGATTCTGGTACAATGTCAGCCAGACTCAAACTAAATAAGGAATGATTAAATTGGGGAAATTGTTTGGGTTGAATTATTTTCAGCGGGCGTTTACTTTGACCTTCGTATTTGAGCACCTTGTCACTTATTTGCACTTGACATGGTTGCGTTATCTCTAATATCCCTTGTCCTTCTAGTTTCGAGATTACAAAGTGATCTGGACAAGTGATATGTAACACCGGGGAGGTACTAAATGCAAATAGCCACGTATTGGGCTTGCTTAGTTTGATCAGCATGTCTTTTTGGGGAGCTTGTACTCTGGTCCTACATTTGGGCACTTCATTTAAAGGATTATATAGTAATTTAATGGCACATTCGTTGGATGTCGTTGCCTTTATTATGGGCGTATTTAGTCGGCCTACATACGTGTTTTCTTCCAAATTACTTGTTATTTTCTTAAAGTTTTTCATGTCCTCGCCTTTTAATAGGAGAAATTCCTGAGTTTTTGCGCTATTGGCTATGTATGAATAACCAGGGTCTGGAATTAATGAATAATTTGCTGACTTGGGTACAGGATAACATTGAATCTGTTGTAGCCTCATTCTTGGCAGATTAAAAATTGGGAGAGTGATTCTCATCACCAATTTATTTTGCATAAGGAGTGATTGGGCCCCTGCTGTTTGGTAGAGGATGGCTAAACAATTCTGATCGTTAGGACAATACGAAGTTGTTTTGCGATATATCTCCAGTAGATTTTTGGGAGACATTAGGAGTGGATGAATATGATTGGTCCTACTAGCCATTATTATATCCAGAAGGGCTTGTTGTCGATATTCAACTTCGATGATTTGGAGCAATAAGCTTGATATAATCTCTTGTCTTAGCTGCCTTTTAGTTAAATCATCGGCCACATGGTGGAGATCGTTTATCTGGTGTGCTATTTTTTGTTGTCTGTCTATTAACATGGCCAGCGGTTTTTGAATCTTTTCCAAGGTTGTTTTAACAACACTGATTTGTTGTTTCTCTAGCTCGGCTAGGGCTTGTGTATTCGATTCAAGTTCTTCTAACCTGCTGTAAATTTCTTTTTCGTTATTGCTGTCCATAGTGCCAAACAAATAGTGCATGGCATTGCCTATTCCATCAAATAGCGATCTGGCCTTGCGTTTTGCTGGTGCTAGTTCCTTTATAGTTTCCGTGCGCTTTCGTACGCTGTCTATTATAGCGTGTATGTGTAGTTGCTGCACGTTACACAGGTCTTCTGGGTTGGTTACATTTATGCAGAGTTTATGCACTAAGTGCTCCGCATATTCTGCTAGCTTTATCTGGGCATCTAATTCATCCAAATCTATTTCGGTGAGGACATTCCAGGTGTCATGATATACCATGAGGCTTCCTAGGTCCTCGAAAAATATGCCCGAGCCATTTAGTTGGGTCCTTATATAGGGTTTGTCAGCGATCTCTCCTGTTGCGTATTGGATGAGGAGGGCAAATACGAATAATTTTAGCGCCATTTCTGTGGACAATTCGGAGGAAGAAAACAATTCTTTAAGTATATTTGTACTTGCATTGTGCCGTTTTAAACTGGGCAGTGGAGTGACTCCACCGCAAATGTTTCTGGGGAGGTATTGAAATGACGTTTAATGGACATTGAAGTAGGAATTTTAAGTCAACCTGGTTCATTTTTGTACAACCTGCTTTTATTCGAAATATGGTTTTAAACGATTATTATGTACCGTCACCATTCGCTTACCAATCTTGATTGTGGTATTCACATCACTTGGTATTGCTATTACCTGATAAGGTCCTACCCAGATTTGAGAAAGCTTATGTTTTCTGCTTTCATTCTTGATGAGGACCTTGTCTCCTACATGGAAAGTTAGGGGCCGTACTGTCTTATCGTAGTACCCCTTTGAGCGCTGTTTACTTGCCAATAAGTTCTTTCTTGCCGTGGCATATGATTTTTGGAGCTTATACTTCAGTATATGATAATAGCTCTCATGATTGTAAACGGGTTCGGGATCCCGTTTTAAATTTGATGGGACATCCGCTGTGAAGCCGTATAGGCAGTCCATCGGGGTAAGTTTAGTACCCTCGTGTACACTATTATTATACACGAATGCAGCGGTTCGTAGGAATTGGTCCCATGTTTTGGGATTTTCGTCTACGATTGTTCGCAGGTATTCAATCAGCGGTCTGTGGGCACGCTCTAGTGCTCCGTTAGACTGCGGGTGGTATGCTGAAGTCTGTAACTTCTTTACCTTTAGAAGCTTACATACTCTTTTGAATAATTCACTCAGGAAATTTCTTCCCTGATCGGTGAGTATTCTTTTGGGTATGCGATAGCGCGTAACGATTTCATCAAAGAAAACTTGCGCTACTGTGACTGCTTCGGCATTAGGTATTGCATACCAGTCGACAAATTTTGTTAGATTATCCTGGAAGGTCAAGATATATTTGTTACCTGATGTCGTCTCTTCTAATGGACCTACAATATCAAGGTAAACTTTGTCGAACGGTTGTTCTGCGATGTCCGTGATAACCATTGGCATTTTATATTGTGGAGAAGCTTTCATCGTCTGGCACTTTGGGCATTTTTTTATGTATTTCTTGATGTCGCTAAGCATGTGTCTCCACCAATACTTGCGTCTTATACGTTTGTAAGTTTTTATGACACCTTGATGGCCACCAAATGGAGAATCGTGATAATCTTTTAAGATTGTTCGGATTTCCGTAGGGCTCGTGATAACTTCGGGTGTCTTGCCTATACTTACTTTTTGCTCAAGCGATGCTGGGTTTAGTTTTTCCGCCTCCGTGTGTTGAATTTCGTTTTGGTCCGCTTTCGTGTGCTCTTCTGTCTCCACACTGGAGCTATTTATTGTCTCTTGAGCCTTCTGCTTCTGAGCTCAACTCACGACGAAACAATGAGCGGATTTCTTTTTCTTTTTGTTATTTGTGGGGTTGTCTTCCTCCACATCTGAGTCCATCGTGTGGTGGACTAGGGCTTCTACCGTTAAGGTATTGCCTAAACTGTCTTCCTTTGATGCTTGAGGGATGCGACTTAGTGCATCTGCATTAGTGTTGTACTTCCCTGGTTTATATTCGATGTTGTAATCGAATTCAGATAATTTGTGGTGAAATCTCACCAAACGGGAAGTAGGGTCTTTCACATTGAAGACACCTTTGAGAGGTTTATGGTCAGTGTAGACCGTGAATTTCCGGCCTTGAAGATAGCACCTGAAATTCTTGGTAGCCCAAACAATAGCCAATAACTCTTTCTCTATAGTAGAGTAATTTCTTTCGGCTTTGTTTAATGTGCGGCTTGCATAGGCAATGGGCTGGTCCTTTCCGACTTCTCCTTGAGAAAGAACAGCTCCTAGAGCCTCGTTACTTGCGTCAGTAGTAAGATTAAATGATTTTGTAAAATCTGGGTAAATTAAAAGTGGTGGAGAAATTAAAGCACTTTTTATGCTCTGAAATGCTTCTTGGCATTTCTCTGTCCAAGTGAATTTTACATCCTTTCGGAGTAAATTCGTAATTGGACGTACAATTTTGGAGAAGTCTGGAATGAATTTCCTGTAGTAATTGGCAAGTCCTAAAAATGACTGAACTTGCCTTACTGTTCTTGGAACAGGAAATGTTTGGACGCAGGCCGTCTTACTTGGGTCTGGTAGGGCTCCTTCGCTAGAACATTTATGTCCTAGGTAAACAACTTCTCTTCGTAGAAACTGGCACTTCTCTGGCTGCAGTTTCAAGTTGTTCTCTCTCAACTTATTGAAGACTTTCCTCAACTTTTCGTTGTGGTCATTTAAATTTTTTCCATAGATGACAATGTCATCTAGGTAGACAAAACATTCGAGGCCTTGTAGGCCTGTTAAGACGAAATTCATTAGGCGTTGAAATGTGGCGGGGGCTCCTTTGAGCCCGAATGGCATACGCTTGAACTCGTAGTGCCCATAGCTTGTGCTGAAAGCAGTTTTATGTCGATCTTTTTTGTCGACAAGAACTTGGTGATAGCCGTTGGCCAAATCGAGTGTGGTGAAATACCTTGCGTGACCTAGTTGGTCGAGAATATCCTCGATTCGGGGTAGCGCTTTCTTGGGGACAACTAGTAGAGGTGAATTCCAAGGGCTTTTACTAGACTGAACTATCCCGCTGTCTAGCATTTCTTTTAGCTGCTCGTTAATTACTTTCCGCTGTGTTTCAGGTAAGCGGTACATTTTTTGATTGATTGGTGCTTGATCCTGCACCAACGGAATATTATGCGTTATCGCATTTGTATAGGTGAGTTTGTCACCTTTGAGGAAGAAGATATCGTTATACTCTTCGCAGAGTTCCGATATCGAAATTTTTTCTTCCGCGGTTAAATTAGGGTCTAGGCTGAGTTCTTGCCCTAGCCTAGCAATACGCGGGTATTGTTTTGGGTCGTCCGGAGTCTCCTTATCCGGGTATAGATATCGTACATGTTGTAATATCGCCGTTTTGTCGGCTGAACCTTGGTTTGACTTCCTATTCCTTGTAAATTTGTGTCCTGAAATTGGATTGGATTTAATGAATTCCTTATGAGGCTTTATTTTGTTGTATTTAGCATGTAGCAGGGTACTTGCTTCCTGCTTCGCCGACGGCTGAGTTTGATACCCCTGTGCGGTCTTTGCCTTAGGTTGTGTGGAATACTCATGCGCGCCGATGCTAGTATTTTTTGGCCATGTAGGATTTTTTATGCTAGAAGACGGTGGAGTAATATGCACCTTTAATATAGGCTTTAGCGACTCGCTCCCGTTCTTATATGGCCGTTGTTTGTTTAATTGTGATTTATGCCTCGGGATTTTGGACGGAAGAGTTATATGCACCTTTTTGGCAGGCTTTAGACACTCAGTTCCGTCTCTTGTGTTGTTTGGTATTGCCTCTTTATTTGGTATTGGAATGTGCGTATGGTTGTGGTTTTTTGTGTGTATTAATGGGACTATGGTGTAGTCGTTTATGGGATATAGCTGTAACTTTAAGCTATGTATGACTACTTGATGACTGTTAGCGTTGAGAATACTAACCAGCACTAATTCTTCTCCAGATGACAGCAAACTGTTTGCCAAGAAGACTCCATCGCTTATCTCTTGGGATAAACAGAGCATTTCTTCTTGAGTTTGTAACGGCACTGGGGCCACAATTTGAGAGCGTGCAGGTATGCAGATTGGTTCCTTAAAGGTAACCAATTGCTGCCTGCCTTCATCGGTCTCTTGTTCGCCCAGACAGCTTTTTTCACATTCCTTGGGCCCTTTTGGAGCTTGGCAGCCAGCTTTTCTCGTTTGAGAAGCCTTGAAGACACTGCAGGTGGATAGTTCAGCCTGTTTAGACTCTACCTCTTCTGCAAGTGTTCTTACTTCGACTGCTTTTTCAGAATGTAGCTTGTCCGTGTCAAACTCTAATGGCAAAGCAAATTCGTCTGGATTAGTTTCCGTGCGAGGAAACCTTAGTGCCTTATTAGGACCCTCAACGTTGCAGTTTTTTGCTAGGAAATCATTTCCTAGAAGTCCATCGTCGGAAAGGCCAGGCAAGTTCTTTACGACTTGAAACTTGCAGGGAATTTTGTTTTTGAAAACGAAGTTTCCCTGGCAATTTCCCAGCGTCTTTCCGGTACCAAATGGGGTCTGAAGTGTACATGCCTCATTGTGGTTAATTTCTTTGAGGTCTTTTAATGACCTTTTCTTTATTATACTAACCTCAGCGCCTGTGTCTACTACTAGTTTAGTTTGGCCGTTCAGGCCTATGTCTAAAGGAAGTTTTACTGTAGCGACACTGGAATCGGGCTGCTGAGGAGACCCTATTTTATTAGATGGGATATTTATAGTCGAGCCGGGGAGTTTTGGGTCGACTGTACGTCGTTTCCCTGACTCCGGGCTTCCCATTTACGTTTTTGTTGGCAGTTATTTACTGCATGTCCAGAACGACCACAAAACTCACACTTTTTTCGCACATTATAAACTCTTGAGCTGTTATTGGGGTTTTGCGGCTCTCTAGGACGTTGGATTGGTGCTTCTCTGTTTTGGGGTCTTTGAAAACTATTGTTGTTCCTTCTGCAGTCACGCACGTCATGATTATACATTTTGCAGTTCACACAATAAGGCGTATTTTTCCTTTTGAGGCAATCGACATATGTATGGCCTCTTAAATTACAAAAACTACAACTGATTTTATTTAAATAATTATTTTTATTTTGTACATTATAATTTTTATTAGGAGATCTTGGCTCCTGTTTGATGTATGGTAATGTGTTTGCCTGTGTGAACTGCGGCTGCTGAATGTGACTATTTGTGTTTGGCAGGGTCTGAGGAACTTGAGCGAATGGCATTATGCCGGGAGTAAATACGCTGTGATTAGCTGATGAATTAAGTTGGTTAAAATGTGCGTTATTTGGTGTTGTTGTACTTATGGAATGGGGTAACGTATTTTGCATCACATTTTGTTGAAATTGCCCTGAAGGTTGCAGGAATAGGGCACTTTGCTGGAGACGTTCCATGTCAAGTGCTCTTTGTACGAGGTCATCCACCGTGCCGTCTGTCATGGTCAGAAGGTACTGGCACATATATGGGTTATTTACGCCTGTTTTCAGTGCGTTTTTCGCGAAATCTTCCAACTGCGTTTTAACAGCTGGTGCTGCTGTGGCTCCGTATTTGGATTCTGCTGCTTCATTGCAGAGTGCCAGCATTTGTTTTACTCGTGCCGTGAAGGCTGTGAGATTCTCTAAAGGATACTGCCTGGTAGTGATTAATTTATTTACCAGTTCCTGGTAAGTTTCTCTAGGCAGGTATGTGCGATTTAGCCGTTCTTCTACTTCTTTGAAAGTAGTGGGCATATTTGAGGCAAAAAGCTGGTAAGCTTCGCCTCGAAGTCTGGTGGGAAAGATTTGCAAAAATGCTGTTAGTTCATCCACCGAAATGCACTGGATTACCTGCCTGCAGCATCCTAGGAACGTTTGGAGCTCAAGGCTCAATTTTGGGTGCTGCTCTCCCGAGAATAGGGGAACCAGCTGGGCAGTTAGCTTGGCGATTTTCGCGTAATCTGCCATGTTTATATTGGGGATTCTGAAGCTAAAGTTTGACACTTTTGGGGAGCTAGTTTCTTCTAGACTGGTCTCCAGAAGGGAGTCGCCCAGCCAATTCAAAAGGACCTCACTTACGGTGGAATCACTGACACTGTCTTCAATGGCACCTTCTCTTAATTCTACACTGTTATTTGTAATTTCTGTTTCGAGAGAGTGCGAGAGTTCCCCAAACTGCTTTAAGCTTTCTTTAAATTTTTCCGTACTTTCTTTGAATTGCGCGATTTGCTCAAGCCGCCGTTCACGGGACTTTTTGAGCTGTTTATCGATGGAATCGCACTGTATAATAGAAAGTTCGGAGGAGTCTCGCACTTTCCCCTCTAGATATTTTAAATAATTTTCTAAATTTAAAGTAGAAGGTCTTATTTGTTGGGGACCTGTAAGGATTGTCCCACTCCTGAGTGTTACCCCTTTTTTTGTTGAATTTGTTGGGGGTGTTTGAGTAGCACCCTCTGTTGCGGATGTTGCTCCCGCGTTGCCTCCTTCGTACCGGGACGGATCTTCCTGTGCGTCGCCCGGCGAGGAAGATTGTTGAGGAGTTGATGGAAGTTGGATTTCCGGCGGTATTTCTTGGTGGGAGCTTTCCTCGCTCATGGACCACCGTGTGTGAAATTTGCAGCTAGGGGGGCTTCTGCCGTCTTAATTCCCTTGGTTCAAATTGAGAGGGGGGCTTATTGCCTTCTTCGAGGTCCCTCTCAATTCGGGATCGTTGGTTCGGTTTCTTGAAGTTCTTTTGCTGCCGGGGGGGCCCGTGGCCTACTTAAATTCCCCTGGATAAAAGCTGAAAGGGGGGCGCGTTGCCTACTTCGAAGTCCCTTTCAGCTCTGGATCGCAGATAGCGGATGGTTTGCAAACTTCCTTCCTTCAAGTGTAAATTTTAAATTTTTGGAATGTGGACTTCTTTATCCTGGGCTGGGATGAAGCCCGCTATTTTCCCACGTTGGCACTTTGTGCTTTGATGAGGGGGTGGCTGCGTGTTTTTTCAAACAGAGGCAGTTAAAGCTGTCCGACCCCGAGCGTTGGGAGCCGACAAGATCGAAATACTCCTGAAGCCAGACTCAACTTCAGGCGAAGGGTAGGGTGTCTTGCCCAGTATTCGATCTCGTCCTAAACTCCTTTTAGATTCGTAGGATAGAGGGTTTTCGAGCGCTTATACTTTTTTTGTTTTTCAAAGTAGGCTTCCTCTATCCTACCGGCTGCGCCAATTGTTATATATATTTTGGTCGAACGCTCACCTTTTTTTCTTCGTTGCACTGCTACTCCAATTGGGGACTCGTTATACAAACACAACACAACTATTTCCTTTTTTTTTTTCTTTATTTGTAATTTTTCGTTTAAAACTGCTTCTCTTAAACTTTTTTTCTTTTCACTTTTACCACAATTCGGGTAGTTTTACATACAATGTTCGGATAATAACACTTATTACTTTATAATATTTTTGACACTAAAACTTTTTCACCTTTTATGGCTAATCGCTTATTACTTTCTAATCTTTTTTATACTCAATTTTTTTTCCTTTCACCCCAACCGGGACCGCGCCGAACCAAGTGCAAAAATTCAACTCTTTTTTCTATAGAATCCTAATGTCACACCGCCGTGTATAAAATTTAAATCACAACTCGCGTGCTATAATTCGACTGCTTTTTAAAACCGACTGCGCCCTTGATCACTTTAATCGCGATCAAGAGCCTTCGTTCAGGGTAGAAAATGCATAGTTGCATTTTCACCCTGAGAAAATTTTCATTTTATTCTGGACTTGATTAAACAAGTCCAGAATATTTTTCGTTGGACGGTGGCTTGAAAAATGAAATTTGATGTTTTTATAAACATCAGCCACCGTCCCGTCGATTGAAATTGCGGCGCGCGTATACATGTAATGTATTTTCGCGGCGCGCATTTCTTATCGCGAAAGCTTTTTTTTGTGATATGTATGTACATTCGTACATACATATTGTAATTTTCACGACAAATCGTACTGAAGGTACGATTTGTCTTTTGCTTTGTTTTTTAAAAGTAAATATTTCTACTGGCAAATTTTGCTGAAGGCAAAATTTACCATGGGAATAATTTTGTTTTAATTTATGGAGTGTGAAGAAAATTGCTGATGTAATTTTCTTCACTGATCCAATAGATAAGCTAACCATTTTAGGCATGGTTAGCTTATGTTAAAATTTTATGTATGAAACTTTTTTATATATTATATATATTTGTATACCCTTTTTTAGGAGGTTTTAGATATATAACATAGCGCACTATGTATGTAGGTACAATTATAGTTACTATAACTAGGTACAAGTAGTACAAAACACGGCAAGTAATGTGATACTTGGCACCGCGCGAATGGTCAGAGCAATACTCCATTTTACTACTCGCCTACCTCTGTCTCGTCGCTTCTTTTCTTCTTTTTATTTTTTATTTTGTTCTAAGTAAAACAAAGAATTAATGTATTACCTTGGCAATTGAGTAATAATTTTTCAGACTCATTGGCCATAGGTGTACAATTACAAAACAGTGCCGCTTAAATTCGTGGTCACTGTGATTACATATATATTTTACTTAGTTCCGCAAATGATTTCGGTTACCTCATAGCTACATAATTCATAGCGGCGCTTAATGGGTCATCACGAAATTGTGCAGCTGATGAGTATCATCACATTGCATTGCGTTCGATCTACAAATATTACTTTCACAACAGTGATAGCAGATGAAGCCCAGTGGGATTAGGTGCAGTCTTACTAATAGTGGTTACCAGCCAAGATAATCGCTTATGTCAATAAAAGCCAATGAAATCAAAGCCGTGTGCACGCATTGAAAGGTGGGTACTCAGGCTGCAATCTTTCAACTTCAGGGTAATTTACAAACCACGTCAATCAAACATTACTGATCCTCCTAAGACGTTCGACAATAAAGAAAACATTAATCAGTTACTAGAGTACACTCGTCCCATTGCAATATGGAAAATAATATTTGGACAAATGAGATAAAGTGTTTCAAAATCTTTCAGACTGAATTTTGCTTCTATGACAGTATCTTACTGAGAGGAAATAAAATAGTCGTTCCAAAAACTTTACGACAAAAAGTCTTAAAAGCAGCTCATGAAGTACACCCAGGTATCGTTTCAATGAAAACACGACTTCGTACAAAAGTCTGGTGGCCGAAGATAGACAAAGATGCAGAAGAATTTGTAAGAGCTTGTAAGGGATGAACCACGGTGTCCGTCCAGATCCCACAAACCCAATGAAATGTCGTGAAATACCGTCAGGACCATGGATTGATATTGCAGTGGACTTCCTGGGACCATTGCCAAGAGTGGATTATATTTTTGTAATTATTGATTACTACAGCCGCTACAAAGAAATTAAAATCATGAGAACAATCACTGCACTAACAACTATTAATGCTTTGAAAGAAATATTTTCCAGGTTAAGCTTACCTGAATCAATTACAGCAGACAATAGGAAACAATTTTCATGCAACGGCATTAAGGTTTACTACAAGGAAAACAACATTAAGCTGTACAATATAATACCTTACTGGCCACAGTAGAATGGAGAGGTCGAAAAACAAAAGCGGCACATATTGAAACGTCCAAGAATTAGCCGTGCTTTAAAAAAGGACTGGAAGGAGGACATCTTGGAATATTTGTCAGTGTATAACAGCACTCCACATTCTACAACAGGTAAAACACCAACAGAACTGTTTTTTCAACGTCAATTTCGAGATAAGATACCGCAACTTACAAACAATTACTGGTAAAACGGAGAAATAAAAGACGTAGACGGCTTAGAAAAGAAAAAGGGTAGAATATACGCGGATAAGAAGCGCAAAGCCAGGGAAACCGTTTCGAAATAAGAGATAAGGCCTTGGTAAAGAACATAAATAAGTATAGTAAAATTTGCCGAAATTTTGGTGACGTTCCTCACACAGTGCTTATGAAAAAAGATGGAGATGTGTGTATAAAAAAAGATGAAACGGGTCAGCAATTAAGGAGAAATATAGTACACTTAAAAAGAGTAGGAAACGGGTGGAAAATGATACAAGATTAGATTAAAGTAGATGTAAGTAGATTTGAATGTTCTGTATTTTATGGGTTCAGAATGTAATACAATATTTTGATTTTTTTTTTTACCTTCTAATAAATATACAATATACTTAAAAAAAAAATCAAAATAAGAGAGATGTAGTGTATACGCACAGAACAAGGCAGGATCAAATATGTATGTATATGTATGTATTTCAAGAGTAGAGCATAAGGAGGTAGAGTAGAGAAGATTCATTCATGTGTAAGAAGCTGAAGAATAAAGGATATTCAATTATTGCAATTAAGGAAACATAGCGTCTTATTAAAATAGTATTACTTTACAGTACGTTTAATGCATATTTTCTGTCTAGCTTTGCAAACTTTTCTAAATACTAGCAGAACCACAATTTTTAAAAAATAATGGGCGCTGCAATTTATTTTTAGGAAAGTCTTTAATGAGCTTTTAATCTAAAACTAGCTTAAAATTCATCCTCATTTTCAAAAATGAATATTGTTAGTATATCAAGCTTTTCCGTTACATTTTCAGCTATTTATGATAGATAATTGTGCGGATGATTGGAGAATTGCAATGACGTGGCAACGAATTAGTCAAATAAGCTTAGAGCTACTTATTTGTGCTGTACATCCAATTCCGGGTGAATATTATTTCCTTTGGACGACCAAATTAGCAAATAGGAGCAAATCCTTTGGAACAGAGAATGTTCCATATGACGTAGCGTTATCATTGCCTATGTTCCTTCGCTTGTACCTGATATGTCGCGTTATGCTGCTACATTCGAAATTATTTACCGATGCTTCTTCTCGTAGCATAGGAGCTCTTAATCGTATAAATTTCAATACAAGGTAAATTTAATATTACAAGATTTTTATTTTATTCTTTATTTTTTATACTAATTTTGATTTTATAGATTTGTGTTGAAAACTTTAATGACAATATGCCCAGGAACTGTCTTATTAGTTTTCATGGTTTCCCTGTGGATTATAGCATCGTGGACCTTACGGCAATGCGAAAGGTAAGAAATAAACATATAAAGAAGGTATAATGTACATTATGTGTGCGGCCAATGTAATTATGAATTGCTAAATTATTTTGCATGTATCTATTTCATATTTTTACATTAATATTAATTTGTTACAGATCCATTAATTACAACATGTTCATTAAACTTGGCATTATTGGTATAACAAAAAATATTACTATCTTGCGTTTAAATTTAGTAACTTTTTAAACAGTCTATTTTATAATAAGCTTTCATTTTATAACTACAGCTTACAAATGGAAGGCCGAACCTTAACATATTCATTTATCAAGTAAAGCATGTTGCTCGAACTTACACAAGTACAACTTTTTGGAAAGTGTTTGTAAGACAATTTGTTCGCGCACATAATGGTGCAAAGCTGTTTTTTAAGCAGTTGAGCATATTATGAAATATTAAAACTCATATGTAACTGAGACTATCTTAACACTCGCACTATGCATAAGCATCTACAAATACGATCGTGTGTACCATAAAAAATTTTAAGTAGGTAGTTGATTTTTGAAAAAAGCTTATTCTCATAATATTATTAATGTGGGTGCTTTATAGATTGTACAGTTGCCAGTACCAGGCATAGCACGCTGTGTTTTAAATTACACACCATAGCTTGAGAACCAGCGAGTTTAATTTTAGCCATGCATATTTCAAAATTGCATCAATTAAGGTTGGGTGCATTACAAATTGTACAGTTGCCATTACCAGGCTGCAGGCATAGCTCACTGTATTTTAAATTACCAACCCTAGCTTGAGAACTAGTAAGGTGAATTTTTGTCATACATTTTTCCAAATAGCGACGAATAAAGGAAGCAAATTATGGCTATATCTTGTTTATCCTTAAATATGATTTTAACTATAATTAATTATTCAAATGTTGCTTGTACTAATGTATGGTTTAAAATTAATGCCTTAAATAAAAAAAAAAGCTAGTAGTACCTACCTACTTTCAGAAATTTCCGCAAAGAAGGGATAGTTCCTACATTTGCAGCTAAGCATTTTTATATGTATATTTATCTTATTTGACGTAGAATGCAAACGAAGCACATTTTTGTAGCAGAATTTCAAATATTGCATAAAAGATTACATAAAAATTGCGAAAATTTTTTCGAAGCTTATCTCGAAAGCTTAATTTTCTCTTTAAAAAAACAAAAAAAATTTATTAACTTTATTGTTAAACAATATTACTATTTCACTCGTTCGATTCATTTAAAATAAATCTGATTTTTTAATTTTGTTTAAATAAATTTTTCAATTTTTTTGTTTCTTTCCTTTGCTATATTTTTCATTTTTTTCGAGTCAC
This sequence comes from Dioctria rufipes, assembly GCA_963924295.1. Lineage (NCBI taxonomy): Eukaryota > Metazoa > Arthropoda > Insecta > Diptera > Asilidae > Dioctria > Dioctria rufipes. Next base: position 112,210,344 of record OZ002742.1, on the reverse strand, counting down.
TTAATTTCGCTAATTGGGACTTGCTGATAGCCAAACCTTTCCACCTAAAATCAAATGGGTTGTGTGATGGAATAACAAATAACAATTTTATTCGATTTTGCTATTGCGCCGGAGAATCCTTGTTCAACAAGCATAAAGTTTATTGTTAAAGAAAAGTGAGAAGGAAACATTTTTATGAAGACGTTTATAGGTTATTACATTCATGATGATACTATTACAATAAAATTGAAATTTATTTTACCAAACGATCTAAGCTTAACTTTTTTATATGTTTACTCATATGTAATCAAAAGTATCAGTGGGGAGAAACTGGAAAAATGTATTAAAAATATACTATATTTCGAACTTAAAATTAGTTTTTATTAAAACTGAGTTTCAGGACTATTAAACATTCACTTAAATTCTGGGGGAATTATATGTAATTATGTAATAAAGCCAAGCACATTCTTGGTTTCATTGATTTGATTGAAACGCAGCTTATATGGAGCTTGGAGCACATAAATTTGTTAAAATGCCTTAAATGCTTCTTAAGTACAGAAGTCCTTATGGGGTTTAACGTGGGCATCTGCCAAGTATGGCTGAGTGCCACGGTGTTCTTCACACTCGTATTGTTTATGTAACATCAAACATCTTCCGCAAATATTTCTGTTTCTGAAGTATCAGTCAACGCCAAGAGCATGCTTGGCGTCCTCACTGATGAGAGCGAGACTTATTTACTCTGCCGTTCTCTGGGTCCTTGAACCCGGTATTTTAAAGGCAACTCAACGCCGACCTTCTGTCCTAGCTGTGTGAGAAGATATCAATGTTCATTCACTTCATGAATCATCGTTGAGATAGACCACAATCGTCTACGGTATTGCACTCTGCCCACAATCGCCACACTACTCCCCGAAGGGCAGCACAGATATCAGAATGGAAGCAAGTCGTATGGGCAATCGATCCCGTGGTACCAGCAAAACCTCCGGTCAAGATTTGTAGCCAAGGCTACGTCAGTTAGGCTTTATGCAAGCCCGAGATTGATGACCTCTCATCTCTATACTTCGTCTTACTATCATTACTATTCTGTTCTACTTTTGAAGATTTTTTTCACGTATTCAATCATGCATTAATGCTGCTCTCTGGTGATCAGTACATTACTACAATCATACCTTCCATCCATTCTTTCCACGCCCATACTGAGCAGTACGTGAACCCACTCCTAACAACCATCTCAGCACGTACACTTCTCACTTCTAGACAGACCCATCTAGTGCAAGAATGCATTTATGGATCCCTAATCAGTGAAGGAAGTCCATGCAAAGATCGAATTCAAAGTTTGGATGTCCTTCAATGAGGGACACCTGCCTCATGAATCGAAATGGTACTATTCCCTTTTCTCTAGAACTCCATTTTACCATAATACACTGCCTTTGTGCATTTTCCCTCTCTATCTTATTTAGAACTTCCACCTTTCCATTCAACATCCGGGCAATTCCTCAGGGTCTCTCAGGGCAATTCCCCTCTTGATCCTGAAAGATGAGCTCTTGCTTATCGCTCAAGCTGGCGGCCCCATTAGGACATATAGGGCCTCTGTCGAAGCCGTGCAGCACACAGCTAAATATAATACCATACATGTGCCCCATATATTGCAGAAGCAATAAATAGGATCTCATAAATCACCCACATCGCTCTTCTGCTTATGCCCCAATCGCCTAGCAAGCCTAGCATCTGCTTCTTTAGCTCAACAAAGTAACAGTCAAAGCGGATTCACAGAAATACTTACCCTGAAGTACTTAACTTCGATCGAATATCTGAGACTGCCACCTTTTACCCTCACCCTTGGGGACAATTTAACCACATTTTGCCCTGGAGCAGCATCATCAATGTGTTTTCCCTTGACGCACGTGTCAAGGTACATGTGAGCCCAGCCAGTCACCATACTCATTAGCCTTTCACTCTTGCTTTGTATGTCTAAACGAGAATGTGCTTCTACTAGTAGAAGCAGGTCGTCTGCATATACGCAGCACTTTCCCTCACACCCAAGTTGGTCTAGAAGCGTGTCCATCATCGAGTTTTATATAAAAGGACGAAAGATGGACCCTTGCCGGCAACCTTGAATCAGATTTTACATACGGATTCCTTCATCCCAACAGCATACGCTTTCCTATGTGTGAAGTAGTTACTCCAAAGGCCCACTTCCTGGCAGGCAACTTTCTTCAGCCTGTCAAGCACCCGACCCCACCTCAAGAAGTCGAAAGATTCCAAGGACGTAGCGACTCGCGCTAGACTCCACACTTCATTTTACATACATCCAGGCATCTTCCACACTTTTTCCTTTTATGAAACCTTACTGCCTCCCAGACATCACTTTCAGTGTTCGCTGCTAAAGCCTCTTGACCATTATTCTCTCCAGTACTAATTCCTCCAGGGGATCGAGGTTTGTTTGCGATTTGATTAGATGACTTGAGCAGAACAACTACTCTGTCAGACTTCTATTCACGGGGAAAATAGTCTTCCCTTAAACACCTTTTATACACAATTGGTAGATAGTCTGGTGTGGCCCGCCAAATGCCTTTACACATCTTACCTGTCATTCAATTCAACCTCGGCAATCTTTTTGAGCGAAACAAACCAACGCTCTCAGATATCTCAGCTGCCTCCATATATGGACCGCTAATTATCTCACTGTGGGGAGAAGATAGAGATGGCTGCGCACGTAAAACGAAATTATTCATTATCGTACTCACACAATCATTCTTCGTAGTTAGAATAGTTTCCCCCAAGCGAATGCCACTCCTAATACCAATATCATTCTTTCCCCTGCAGATCAGGTAAACTTTGCACCAAGGATCGTTCCTGTTTTGCCTGACACAACGCTTCCAGTCAGACTCGTTTGTGCGCCCCATCATGTTTTTGTATTCCCGCACGTTCCACTGGTACGCTCTTCTATGTTGCTCTGTATTTTCCTCCTCCCTCTGCTTGACTCTCTGGAATCTCCTACTCTTACCCGCTATATGACTCGTCCACCATTTCACCGGCTTATCATTCATTACAGTAGCTCTTGCGGACGTACTGTCATTCACACTAATCATCTACTCATTAAGAACACGCACCTGCATATCCACGCTTATGCCTTGAAAATCATTCACGGTCATACTGGAAGCTGCCTTGCGTTTAATGACTGTTTACACGAAGTGTCCGATATTTTTAGTCTCTTCATGAAGTGCTACAAATCTTTATGCCGATAGTGTAATACCAACCGATATAATCGAATACTAAGAGAGGGGATGAGCGATGAAGTAGGGGGCCAGCCTTGATGCTCCACAGCGATGCAAGTGCCTCAGCGGCATTGATCGCTATTGTTCTCTGCGGTCATCAAACGTGAAACATTCAGTCAGTTCGTTCAACACATGCATCGTTTTCACTAAAACGTATTCTGACAGCTTCGGACCCCGATAGTGTCTCTCATAACTTGTGGAATATCTGGTCATCTTATTGAACCAATTCGAGCATGATCTGTTCGCATCCATCTAGAAAATGACTGATTTGCTACTCACCAGTACTAGCACCGCATCAAAGTACGAAAGTTAAGGCTCCAGCGACTCATTGTACAGGGTGGGCCAAAAGTTACCATGGGGTTTAAAAATTAAATTGGTAACATACGGTAGGATGAAAAAAAGGAGGGGTAAGGTGGGGTGGGGAAACATGCTTACCTATGAAGAACAGACAGTTGGCTATCATGTAAAAAAGGAATGAAGAGAAACGGTCAACAAGGTGTGGAGCAATGTACAAACGAAAAAGTTAGTTATTTTTAAACCCCATGGTGACTTTTGGCCCACCCTGTACTTACAGAACATAATCATTAATAACATTTCTCCTAGTGGACCATGCACCCAGGCACATGTCCATATTCGTTTAATAATTCACTCATAGCCAGACAATCGACATTTTGATCATTTACTATAATTGCTGCATTCGCACGGGTATTGAGAAATACACTCATCGCTGAAGCAAGCCCCTTATGCTCACATCACTGTATATGGCTCTTTCAACAGGGTAAACTTGATATTGTTCACTTATCAAGATACTCAAATCGCATATTACGGCGTATGTCCTCTAATAGTTCAGTTGAAAAAATTCTACCTCCATTTCAATGCCTAGAAATCGCCTTCGCCGCCATGCTACCGCAGACAGTTCATGCCATTGACAGCACGAGATCTCCTGCGCAATTTCGGCAATATGGCTTATTACCACATTCAGCCACTCTGTATCCTTCTTGCTCACAACGGTTACATACGGCTTTCTTTTCCTTGCATTGACTGTAGGTGTGGTCGCACTTTGAAGAAAAACCACTTAATATAACAGCGTCCAACCTCCAGCAGAGTTTCAGTCACTGTCGCCGAATCTTGCAATATCATCCTGACAGTTTTGTCTTTCTCAGCTTTCCAAGGAGCGTTCCCCAGGCTCATTTCATAAAAACAAGACATGTACTCCTCACAAGACATCGAGCCGACATCATGCACCGCAAGAACCGATTTCACATTGTCAGTGACTTCTAAGCAATATTCGGTGACATTTTCATTACCCACCAGTTTCGTTCTCTCTTTAACGTAGGGCGCGCGAATAATCGCTTCACATTTACGCAGCGGTTTCACATCATTAGCCCTATAATACCCAGTGTTGGTCCTACATGCTTCACCACCTTGTTTATTACCCCGTAACCACCACCCAAGTTCTACTGGTTTCACAGCAGCAAGACTAGACTTTCAACAATACCATTATCTAGACCCCTACATTACTCATTACGCCACTTTTTCCACCAACATTAGTACTTTTCCTCCCTAGATCCAGCCTCTTCAAATGCTCAATTTTACCCAGTATTTTAGGTATTAAAACTTCGTACTGACTTGATATTTCCAGTATGTATACGCCGAGCTAACTGCGATGAGAATCCATCTGCCACAACAGTATTCTGCAGTTTATTCTATTCATCTCTGCGAAATTTTCAGTCAGGTAGCGACCCTCCTTTTTATCACCAAATATCATTTTCACTCACACTTCTTTAAATGTGCTATTTAAGCAACTGTCACTCTCTGATACGCCAACTAAGTCATTAGAGCTTGCCTTCGTTCTCCTCAACGGTACTGCATGCTTCCACCCGCTTTTCGGGAGAAGACTCCTCAGATTCACTACACGACGAGGAAGTGTTTCCAGTACTCCTCAGTTTCCTAGTTTCAGCACTTTTCACTTTTTAATCATCGGCTTCAATAACAACTAACGTGCAGGCGGCATATTCTCCCCCTTTTAATTCCATTTACAAGACAAATAAAATGCATTAAAAAATTTTTAAAATAAAAAACTTCCATAAATAAATTACACTAAAAGTAAAAAATATTTTTTTCTTTCTCAGTAATACACACAAGAAAAGTTTCGTTGCAAAATTATAAATGCTACAAATCGGATTAAATCTTAACTATAAACTATTCATAATAAATTAATTCGGGTCACACTACCTCAATTTTTTAAAATAAAATCTAAAAAAAATTCTCATATTTGCCGAAAGTATATGAGAATCCAGCATGAGTTTCTCCCACTTAATCTCTTCAGAGCAAAACGAATGTAAACAGAAGTACGTGCTGTTCAAAAATATCATAGGAATAACACCAACAAACATTGGTTTTGCTATAAAAAAATTTGGATAATTCTCACAACATTCCACATAAAACCGGTTTTTACAAAAGAGCGGGAACATTTTATGAGTAAAACAGGATCTTTGGGGGCACGCGGGACACATGCCCTGGGCGCTAGTTTTTTAGGCGGCGGCAATACGACGGACTTCTGAACCCATAACTAAACTAAAAAAAATCTAATTATAAGAATAGGAAAACTTTTTCAGACCATACTTAACACTTCAGTCTTCTTTCCAGAATCTAATAGCTCCTTTGCTGATATCATACTTTCAATTGTACTTATACTTATACAGTCAATCAGTTTACTGTCTATTAAATTTAAGTTTGTAAGCCTCTGTAAGCTAATTAAACTAAAAATGAAATTAATTCAAAAATTGTACAAATGTGGCTGGCAACCCTATGTTCCCCATCATCCGTCAATACTACCTCGAATGTAGACAGAATGTACGACCGTAGACACAAGCACAGAGATAAAAGGAAATTATTATTATGCCAGCTAAATTTAACCATTTTAGCCAGAGTTAAGCCCTTTGAGTCCGAGTAAAAAATCGGATAAGTCCTTTCGACCTGAACGGCAGTTTGCCAGAATTTAGAATTTTGCCGAGAAGATTCATATTGAAAAGCGGCAAAAATAAAAAACTAATTTCTAACATAATTAAATTTTGAATTTGTTATTTTTATCTTAATAATACCGGAGACAGACTTACAATTTCAATATTGCATTTTGCGCTCAACCGCAAGTCTTTCTCTATACACTGAGAAACAGCTCGGTATATGCTCGGTCTACACTCAGTACGCCGTACATGGGAACTCAATATTGAAATTGCGAAAAATGTGCGCGGTGTACGAGTTTATTGTAATATGACCCTAGTTATAAACCATAATCATTTCATAAACGAACCTTTTAGAATCGAATTTAATACTGCAATGTTGGTTACAACTTTTTCTGACATTTAATATTTGACACTTGTCAAATTGGAGTGTCTATTTCGTTTTTATTTTACATATAAACAAGTAATTTCACAATATTTGCTGGGGTTTTGTATGTGCGCGGCCCTTTCTTAAGTCAAATGACAAATCAAGTGATAAATCAAATGTAAGTTCTCTAATTAAATTCTTACTACCATAAACCGCAAGTGTGTCTCTGGAGTTTAATATTGCAATTGACATAATTGCATTATCAATATTGAAATTGCCAGTCTGTCTCTGGTATAAAATAAACTTTCATTTTATTTTAGAACAGTTTGAGATACAAACGGCATTTAAGATCTATAATGGACCTTTTGTTTGAATTTAAAACTCTTTTTATTTAACATTCATTTGTTTCAAATTCAAATTGCTTGCAACAATTCTGGTTCTAGTTTTAGCGTATGCAGTATAAGTAGGTCATTTATCATATACATATGATGCCTAGTATGCCCTGAACTGTAATAAAATTTGCCCCAAATAAAGAACGTAGCGGTAACTCACGTCTGAAAACTCCGCCCCCTCTAATTTATTGACGAAAATTAATCATTTGCCATTGTTTCGTTGCATGCAATCTGCGCTTTCACATTTTTTATCTTTATTCATAAAAGTTTTAAAGAGAGTTTTATTTTTATTTTTTTATTTTGTTCTTCGTTCTTTCTTCTCTTGCCGTGTGCATTTTAAATGTAAACAATCGGAAAGCTCTTCTGTGTCGAAACTTGTCATTGGTTTCCGTCAGAGACACTCTCTGAGTAAACGTGGCCTAAACAATAATATATAGTACTTATTATTATATATAACCCATTTATTTTGAAAGTGGTGCAAGTGCATTTCAGAATAGCATTTCTATTTTCTTCAGCTTTCTTTTATTAACATAATTGGTTAATAAATTCACACTACCTTTAACTTCAAAACACACAAAAATTCACTGTTAGATTCTATAAATATTTTTAAATTATTTTTTAAATGAATTTAAGTTAATATACCTATCTCAATATTTCGTCGTAGAAAAAAGTTTCAAAATAAGCAGGTCGACATGCAAATTTGCATATTCCCGATAATGTTTTTGAGGGAAAAGTTGACTCTAGTTAGAAGAATGATCTCGATTTTCGAGAGAAGTTGAAACATAGGGTTATTTGTTTAGTTAGAAAAATTTACATAATATTTAGACACGAGTAGTAAAATATATCACTTGATATTTGTCAGGCACGGCTATTGCTCCTTACTCCCTGATGGTTAGTAGCTTGTTATTTTGTGTGTTTAAAAAGAAGAAGATTTTTAAAGATTAAGATATCTGAATTTTTAAATAAAAAAAAAAGTAGCCCAAGATCAACTTTACTTGTGGAGGGACATGGTTGGAACGTCTGTAAATAAAATTGTAAGGAAAATGAGGTTGAAGGGTTTATATAATATATAAAGGCTTATAAAAATCTAACTCCGCTATATCATAAGGAGCAGTATAAGTTATATAACCAGCACAATTCAGTTTCAGACATAGAAAATTGGTGGATGGTTCCGTAGACTTTACTAAGAACATTATTAAATGAACGTTCCAGTCAAAAGTCCTATTTTCAAGGTATGTATCCATCCTCTGGCAAGGTGGCTCGGATACCAATGAGCGCAGCTTGAGCGTGGCTTGTTCGATGTGCATTTGAAGTGTATCTACCCAGTATGTTGCTTATCAGTACGCCCACAGACCACTTGGGCGCAGATAAGCTACTGCAGTGGAGACATTCAAAAGTTACCAGGGTGTTGATTGCAACTTCTATGTTAACCATTTAAAATGGAAAACAAATGCGCATTCAAAATATTTTTCAGAAGTTTTTCGTGTTTTCTTCTTAGTTGAGAAATCTAGTCGAGTATATCAAACTAATTAGTCGAGATAACATTTAAACAAAATTCTACTTCATCTGACCGAAGAAATCCACAGAAGTCTTTCGCAAACTGCACTACTTCTTTATAATAATTCTTGCCTTTTTTCCTAAGCAATCATGCGAATCATCTAGAAATTAATATATAAATTGCATGACATAATTTTTCATATAATGAATTTATTTCTTAAAGACAAAATTGCTTATCATTATAAATATCATCTTACTTGCCCACATTTTGTAAAGTCGAACACTTTACTTCTCACTAAGAGGAAACAACTTAATATCGCTGGATGCAACCACAGCAAGAAGAGCATTTAAAAGTTGGGAATCAAATGAAATGTTGTGCATTCTGTGGGAACTTTTATATTTGTAATAAAGTAAAGTGTTCTAACCAGCGGAGTCTTTTTTAATTTTGTTTTCGTTTTTTTTATTTTTTTTTTTTTTTTATTAATTTAAAGTGGTTAGAAGTCGCTAGTCAAATTTAAATGTTTTAATTGTGGCCGTGGATTTTAATTTGCTGATTACGGGGGATCGGGTTATTGGATTCTTTTCTGTCATTTTTCAAATTATGGGTCTTTAAAAGAAATAAAAAAATTAAAAATTAAAAAAAAAAAGGGTGAGAAAAATTAAACTTTTACTAACTTTGGTTTTTTAACTCCTTCCGGAGGAGAAACACCTCCTAAAAAATATTAGTGTTAAAATGCTCTGACATTAATACATATACCAAAAATTTGGGGATGTTTTTATTTTCCTCCCATATGAAAATTTTCGACATTTACTCAAAATAATCATTTTTTTTATTGTTTTTGAAATTCAGTATTATTATTTCATAAATTTTATAATTTTTAGCACAAAACAAGTTTGATTTTTGAAGTAGTTTTTCGCATATAATTTTAGAACGATTCGTCGGACAGTAAAAATGATTATAACCTTTTTATAGAATTTCACATTCCAAAGAACTCTTCAGTAAAATAAAATCTTCGAAGACTGATCGTTTTTACAGTATACGTTAAAAACCTAAATTTTTATGGCAACACCAATAAGTCCACTATTGATGCGTTATTCTCTATTACTATGACAACACCGTGTACAAAATTTCAGCTCTCTACGTGGACGCGTTCTCATGCAGTATTCAAATATATGGTGACAAATGAAATTTTTCAATGGCAACCCTACGAAGGAGCTATTCGATTCGTCCCATTTTCGAGCTTAAATTTGCATTTTTTGAAAAATCTGTGTAAAAAATTGCAGCTATCTTCGTCGGCGCGTTGAGAAGCACTATCCAAATATATAGTAAAAAACAAAATTTTTGTATGACAACGCTAGGAAGGAGTTATCGGATTTGTCCTATTTTCGAAACGGAATTTTAATTGTTTTTAAAAAGCTCTTTTGCAAAATTTCAGCCCTCTACGTGAATGCGTTCTCGAGTTATCGTGAGGCCGGACAGACGGAAGGACGGATGGACAGACGGACATGCAAAAGTCAAAATAGCTTTTCTTAATATTAAGCATGGGTGTCCAACCCGTTTGTCTGTACTAGCATTATTTCTGTGTGTTACAAACGGAATGACAAACTAAATATATCCTATGATTTCATCTAGGTTATAACAAGTTAAAAATAATAAGAGGCTCCGATTACTTTCTTTTTAAATGTTAACAAGTTAGAAAATGAAAAAAAGTAGAGGAAAAAATAAAAAAACCCAAAATCGAGTTTTGTGCGAAAATTTAACGAATAAAGACAAAGAAATATAATGTTCCGGCGCTTTTGTGAAAGCACGTTTTTACTGAAATATTGAGAGATGACACCGAAATTGGACCCAAAGTGGTTGACAATGACGAAGAACAGTTATACGATAAAGCCCCAGAATTTTATGTCGTACCTTCTCTACAAGAACAAGCAAGTTGTTGGAAAAATGGGAAAAGGCCGCTCACACTTCAAATGGTTATTCAAAATTATAGGTTGAAAAATTCTTAAGAATTTTTTCACCATAGCCAGTGTGGCTAGTTGTAAGCGGAGCTTTTCCCAATTAAAATTAATAAAAAATTATCTTCGTTCCACAATGAGTGATTTGAGATTGAGAAATCTAGCGATACTTCACATTTGACACTGTACATTAAATAAATCCCAGTCACCCCCAAAAAACCTTTAGACATAGCACAGACTTTATAGCATTAATAAAACACAAGTTCTTACAATCATAGACAAATTCTCCAAATTTGCTGCTGGGTACACGTTAACTGCATGAAATAGTATTACGGTTGTTAAATCTTTACAACATTTCATAAGCATCATGGCATTCCAAAATAACTTATATCAGATCTAGGCTCTGAATTCACAGGTACCATGATTCAAGACTTTTGAAAGCCATATGCTATTAACCGTCACACAACTTCATTCCAACAGACTGGTAGTAACTCCCCAGTAGAATGGATGCAATCCATTTTAACTAACAAAGATATACGACAATATATCGAATAATATATGACAAGGAAAAAGACAAAGACTACGATGATATATTTGACGACACAGTAATAACCTCCCAGCGAGAAAAACTGTGAGGCCTTCCAATGGAAGCCTTGTGAAAGCAAGTATTTGTTCGCAATTTCCATGTTAGTCGCATTGGAGCTTAGTGGAAGGGAACTCTGCGGAAAGAATTGTCAAGCCTTCCAATGGAAGCTTAGAGGAAGCGGTAGAAAAGCTTTTCTATTGCTTCCTTCTAATGACATGTAATGTTAAAAAGAATTGAGGTGTCTGATTAGAGCTTCTGCTTGTGTCCTGTGATACTTCCAATTCCCGCTGGGCTATAATAATCCAATACACTTAAACACACCCCCTGAAAATTCTTTTACGGCAGAGCTTATAAATTGTTCCTGACGTTTGTAATAGTCATTTCCCCAACGCGACTTTCAAATCATGTACACGAAGCTCCTCCAGTGTCCCATTTCTGTAGTTAACTATAAATTATCTTCCTGAGCTTTCACTTAAAGCAGAAAATTTCACACAATTTCACAAAATTAATAAACTCTTGTTAAGTCAAATGTCACCACATTATTTCACGAATTTATCCCACTTATGACACCAGCTGTTACGAGCAATGCTTTAGTTCGTTATTCAGAACACAATATTTCAAATATAATTCACAAGTTCTCTTTATTATACTCTACTGTCTACTTTTTAATAAAATTCACGAACAATTATCAATCAACTCTACTTTAATTATGGCTAGTACAATACTTCAAATTATCGCAATCCAAATAGGGCACCTTCGACTGTTTATTACGTTCACTTCACTGCCATAGACAAGTCTCCCCTACGCACAGAAAAGTTCTGTATTTATACTATACAAATTGCCCAGAAGCTTTCTGAATATATTATTGTAGTGGTTGCAACTTCACCGAAGGGCTGTTGGGTTAACTTCTTACTAGGGGCGCTGCAGTAGACTCGACTACTATACATATCAGAGGAGGGATTCATAGGTATCAAAGACACAAAACTTCTATATTCTGCCATTGTGTATACATATACAGAATGCAAATTAATGAAACAAAGAAGGAAAATAAATAAAGATTAAAATTCACTTAACTAACCTGACCTATAGATCCAACTACTATTGCCGAGACACATTCCCCCTAGGATCTATTACTAATAGCCAAAAATTCCAATAATTTCCTCCGAAATGCACCAACCATCCACGTTCGTTGAATCTCAACTGGTAGAAAATTCCATATTCTAGGTACAGAACAAGAATACCCATATCATCTTTATGAAGCACCATGCGTATATCTGAGTTCACTTTTAATAAAGTAGTTTCACAACTGTAATATTGTCGAAACCCAGATTGCAAAAGTGATAGTAATGAATGTTCTTCAATATAATTAAGCGTTTGAGAAGCTATAAGTTTTTCAATTGCCTTGGAAAGCGAACACAACAAATTGATAGGACGGTAATCAGATAAACTGCTCGGAGTGTTATTTTTAGGAATAGCAATAGCAAAAGCTTTCCTTCAATTAATAGGGAAATTAGAAGATGTTAAAATTGTGTTGAAGATATGAGTTATTACAGGAAGCACTATAGGTACAAGTAGTTTTAAGAAGTGAGGAGGAATGTCTTCTGTACCGATGTCACTCGACTTAATCGAATTAAAGACGATACATATCTTAGTAACATACCAGAAACAAAAACCATCCCATACATATTGCAGAATATCCCCATTGTTACTATCAGCTCGCTCCGATGCATGAGGCGTGGATGAAAAGTATGTATTGAGTTCATGGGGATCCAGCTCACAGACATGATCTTCCTTACCACGTGCATATGCATATACGTATTTTTAGTGTTACAATATTTCGTAATAGTTTATTTAATCGGTGTGACTCATCAGTTCTTAACCTCTTATATCTCCAATATAGAAACTCCTGGTCTGCAATTAAGATTTAAATTTCTTCAGAAAACGATGGACTGCAAATGCTTACGCGCCCTAGCAGAGACGCACGCTTATCACGGAAATAGTAGAATAGTACAGCAAAAATTTCCACGTGATCATTAACATCAGTGGACTCATAAACTGTTGACGATGGGAGCTCTGAGCAATCATTTAACAAAACATCCGGTTTATATGACTGTAATTGCGGTATGATTACAGTATATAAGTATTTTTAGTACTATAGTTAATGAGAATCTAAATGTTAAAAATAATAAATCATAGTTCAGAAAACTTGGTGGGCTAAGCTGGTTAAAAATAAAACCTTATTTTCTGCTGTCACTAAAAACATGTCAAGAACGAAAGAATTCGCAACGCCACAATATTTCGGCAGCATATTGATCCTCTTCTTTATTTTGTTGAAACTCATATAAGAGATTTTCAGTCACAGCATTATCAGATAAAATGTTCATATTACAATCACCAGCAATAATCACACTATTATATTCGTGTATAATTGAAGCTATGCAGCTCTCAAATTCAAGTGCATTCTCCAGGCTAAACATAATAGGAGGGAAGTAAGAAGCAACAAGAGCGCACCTATCAGAAGTAGACCTGACTTCCACACATATAATTCAGTTTCCAGCTGGCAGAAGCATGCTGCTTAATGATTCCCACATAGACGATATGCTCATAGGTACTGACACCTAGGCCGAAGGTTACCAGTTACAACAACAGTTCGATTCTTTATTAAAGAGAGGATGTTTCAATCTTTGGAAATAGACATCGATTAGTGAAGAACTGTTAAAAATTATTCTGGAGGAGCTAGTAGAAAAGGGGATTCTAGAAATAGAAGACCAGGATATAATAAAAATGCTGGGGATACACTGGAACCCCAAGCGAGACGAAATACAGTTTAAACAAATATTCAATACCACCGATACCTAACGAACGAAATGGGTATTATTATCGAAAATATCGACAATTTTCCTATACAGACAAAACAATAATTTAACTTATACCTACATATATTTTGTTTATTTAACCAGCTATGGAAATTGTCAAAAGAGAAGTAGCCCACATAAATGCAGATTTTTTTTTTAAGATTAAAAATCTCATTACAATAGTTATAACTGAATAAATTTCTAACAAAACAAGTATAGTTCGAAAAAATTTTCGAGGACGTACTTTTTACCATGGTTTAATAAAACACTTAATTGTTTTCATAAGCACCGCCACTTTTCGTTATAATATTTTTTTTTTTAAAATATTGAAATTAATTATATATCTTAAAATATCAAACAAATCATGTTGGAAACAATTGAATATTGCATGGCTTTGGAAATGAATTATGTTGCTTTAGCTAATCGAGAAGTTTGTGAAAAATCGATTACAAAATTTGGACACAAAACCAAACAAAAAAAGGCAAATATAATAAAAATAAAACGTGTAAATGCTTGTCTGGCTTATAAATCTTTGCAGAGGGCTGGTCATGCGAATCAATACAATCTTTAGGATCATTCATTATACCCTAGATGAAATCATAGGGGTATACTAAGTCCGTCCGTCCGTCCGTCCGTCCGTCCGTCCGTCTGTGCGCACGATAACTTGAGAACGCGTACACTTAGAGAGCTGAAATTTTGTACACAGACTTTAAAAAAAAAAGTAAAATTAAGTTCGAAAATGAGACAAATCGAGCAACTCCTTCGTGGGGTTGCCATATAAAAATTTCGTTTTCCGCTATATATTTGGTCACTGCGTGAGAACGCGTCGACGTAGAGAGCTGAAATTTTGCTCGTGATGTTTTTACTACATTAGCAAATAAAATGTCAAAAATGGACTAAATCGGGCAACTTTTTCTTGGTGTTGCCATATAAAAATTTCGGTTTTTTACGTATACTTTGAAAACGATCAGTCCAAGACATTTTTATGGTACTAAAAACTTCTGCAGAATACGAAATCCTATAAAATTGGTTATAATCATTTTGTCTGTGCGACAAACTGTTTTAGAAATATATGCAAAAAACAACTTCAAAATCAATACTTGAATAGATCGGTGACCATACGAAATTTAATACGGGCATTCATCTAGGGTATCCTAAGAATTGGTCTTAGACCAATTCTAGCTTTTTTACTTGTTTTCAAATATAAATATATCGCCTGCATTTACGCATCAGGATTCAAATGCGTGGCGAATCACCACAACAACTGCAGGCTGATGTTGAAAGAATACCTCTTTCACAACTCCCGCTATTGCAGATCAAAATTTACAACAAGCATGCGCCAGACAAGCTTCTTAGAATGCAGTACGAGCGAGAGAAATTTCAGTGAAGTAATATACTTGCAACAGATTGCAGTCATCATAGAGCACTACTTCACGTGGAATTGCAATAGACCGGGATACGTCCACGAAACTCGGACTAATGGAATCACCAGAAGAATAGGGCAGAGACAAATGCCAAAGATGTCTAGCGAGAGGGCAAGCTAGAGAGCAAACAAGAGATTAGAAACCAAACATCAGCTCTCCTGTTGAGCAGTCGCAAAACATGTAAAGACCAAACCAACTTTGTGGGCAGGGTTGGTTGATAGAATCAACAGTCCCGCAGTCATCATTCATGTAGCTCAGTTGCAAAGAAATAATAGCAGATCTTCTCAAGAACATCACCACCATGGATGAATGCATTCTTGGAGTAGATGTCATGACTGTTCTCCGAATCTAATCTAATTCATTTATTTAATATTATATATATAAGTGAGTGTAGTTGTTGATCCGGCATCCAGTACGTAATAGAATTAATTGGTTCGGTCTTCTTTTAGTCTCTGTACTTCTATTCCAGGATGTAGGTTTAAGAGGTGTATATTTAGTTGTTATGACTGATGGTACTGACTGAGATGATGTCCCTATTCGTTATTGAAGCGATAGCTAGTAAAAGACATAACATCTTTCTCCTCCTAGTCCTGGTCGAGCGGCGTAGTACTGGTCTTGGGGTTTAAGATCAGTACTCCCTTCAGCACAAATGTTTGGAAGCGTTGAGTTTCTATTTGGTTAGCCCGTTTGAATCCTGTTTGGAGGAGATAACCCTTGAGTAGGACCAAAGATAACCTAATATTAAGAAGATACGAAACAGAGGAAAAAAATTGGAAATTTTTCGTGTTTTTTAGACCGAAAAAGGTAATGTCATATACTTTGGTCTTTTGCATGAATGGGGGAAAAGAACGTGGCTATGCATTATTGTAGTGTAACTGAGACAACGAGTTAAAAACAAAAATTCAGATAACGTAGGATTACCCGAATGACAAATTCTTATTGAATCCCTCAAAATCCTATCAAACTATTCATAATAATGTACATCGGGTCACACTACCTCACTTTTTTAAGAAAAAGATTAAATATGCCACCATACAAAAGGGCTGTAAATTTTAGTAGAACTGAAGTTGAGTTATTGCTTTCTCTAGTCCATTAAAGAAGGCATATACTTAGTAAAGTGCAAGAAAACGGACAAGTATAGATTCGAAAACAAAGTGACAAAGTTCTTTATTTAAACGGAATCCAGCATACAAATCAATGTCATCCCACTCATTAAAATGATTTAGCCGATTTTTAATTACTCTCGATCATCGACAGAGCTTTAAATTTTACTCAAAAAGGCTTATTCATCGTTAAAACTATCTAAATCTGAGTCCCTGATAAAATTATTTTGTTGATACAAACAAACAATGCTACTGTCAAAATAAAATGTCATGCATTTCAAGTACTTTTGTCATGAGTTTAAACCGCGGGTTGGCACGGTTTAAACTCTAGTTTAAACCGGGGTTTAGAGCTAACTGTGAAACCCATTCGTCGAGTTTAATCTAAATATTTGGTTTAAACTCAGACTGTGCAACTGGCCATTAGTCTCCTACTTGAAATACTCGTAATTTACGTGTAAATGTTTGATGTTTTGGTGTGATTTTCTTATCGACTCTGCGTATAATTAAATCGACTCAAGTACGAAGTGGACTAATTTCCGTCGTAGAATTTGGTACTTTTCGATATTGCACTAATAATCGATGCAGATTTTCATGAATATAGGCTTCCTCCTGTATCATTGCTCGTGACCTTTTATTTATACTATAGACATATCGCTCTGCCTCTCCATTTGTTGCAGAACGATATGGTGCGCAGCATTTGTGGATTACCCCGTTTGAATTAAAAACTCTTGAAAGTCTGATCCAAATTTCGTTCCATTATCCGAAACCAACCTTAGGGGCTATCCGAAGCGTGAAGATTTTCTCGCAATATTCTAATTGAGTTTTTGGAGTTTATTGATTGGTTGGTATAGCTCCGACCCACTTGGAATAAACATTGAAAACAACCAAAAAGTTTGTTTCCATGAACGGAGTCAGCATGTACTTTGTGCCAAGGTTGTTGTGGATATTCTTAAGGGTGAACTGGTGTTTTACTGGTCTCAGATTTGGTTGTCGCATACTTAGAACAATTTTGAACAAGATTCTCGATGTGTTTATCAATTCCGCGCCATATACTCAGCTCATAGCAAGGGCCGACATTAAGTTCATCTAATATTCGTTGACTTAGTGCCTTTGGTATCATTACGCGTATGCAGCATTGCATTTCGAATCTTCTCGCTTGAACTGACAGAGTGCTGATTTGTTGTAATTGAAAGAAAGAATCACAGCCGTACGTATCATTTGTTGCTGTGATCTTAGGAAATCTAGAAACATAATCAGAGTTGCAGTATATTTTTGTATTTCTATATTGTATAACGTAGCTAAAACCTGACACAAAGTTTGCATAGTGTAGTAATCGCAGATCTAGCCAGTAGTTCCCTATTTTGATTTAGAATGCTAACTAGGGGTTTGTGATCGGTTTTTAGAGTGATCTTCCTACAATAGCAGTATTGAAAGCATCCCCTTAGCCCACAGATTAGCTTATTTATCTATTTGGGAATATTCATCTCAACCTTTGTGAGCGTGCGGTTTCTCATTTCCATTTTTCGTAAGATTGGATATAACTGATCCCAAGCTTGTAGGTGAGGCATCAGTTGCAAGTAGTAAAGGTATATCTGGTGTGTACGGAATTACGGTTTTAGTACTAGTTATTTCCTTCTTTAAATTCTGGAAAATCTCTTCGCACTCACTAGTCCATTGAAAACAGATGTCTTTCTTACATAGACTGTTCAGTGCCCATAACTTTATAGCCAAGTTCGATAAAAATTTCTGGTAATAATTTACAAAACCCAAGAAGGTTTTTAGCTCTGATGTATTTCTAGAGCGATTACTTTTCGTAATGACTTTGATTTTCTCTGGCCTAGTATGAATTCCGTGAGCATCAATAATGTGTCCTGAATATGAAATTGAATTAGGCAAAAACTGTCATTTTTTCTTGTTTAAGTGTAGATAATATTTACGTAATCGGTTCAAAACTTTCAGGTTTTGAATAAGTTTGCTGTATGTATTGCCTTGTATGACAATGTCATCGAAGAAACAGGATATTCCGTTAAGGTCGTGTATTATGTTATCCATAAAGCGTTGCCACGTATTGGGTGCAACTTTGACAGCAAATATCAGTCGTTTCACTTTAAAATTCCTAACATGATTTCCAATACTTTGAACTCTGTTCGTTCAGACGAA
Organism: Dioctria rufipes; assembly: GCA_963924295.1. Lineage (NCBI taxonomy): Eukaryota > Metazoa > Arthropoda > Insecta > Diptera > Asilidae > Dioctria > Dioctria rufipes. The sequence continues at coordinate 112,191,784 of OZ002742.1, read as the reverse complement.
TAAACTTAGTAAACTCGGAAAACGGGCAAGTAGTCCCGAAATGCAACTTTCAGGGGAAGAGGAATATCAAACAAACAATGTATAAAAATTTATAAATTCACCGGTGATGTGCTAACCAAATGTTACTATTAAAGATGATTCAATACCTATCAAGAAATTCGGGAGCTATACCAATAGCAGTAAGTCAGGTGACGCAAAGTATTTTTGAGTAAAAAAAAAATATGTATCACAATTAACAATTAAGTTTATTATTGTGAAAGGTCATTCGATAAGTTAGAAAGCGGTGAAATTGCTAATTTAACAATTCACTTTTAAAATTCCCATTTCTTGCTTATGGAGTGACTTTGCATAAGAAATAATGCACACTAATAATATATATAAGGCGAAGAATAAGAGAATAAATCAGAGTGGATTCGCATGCCTACCGTTGTATTTCAATTCTCATTAATTCGACTATTTAGCCTATACTGCTTACTAGCACGGAAAGCTCTCAGGCAATAAAGCGGCAAATTAAACTCAGCCTAGAGCCAAACAGATACAGCAAATTCTGTCTGAAGAAGAATCTACTAAAGGAAAATCAACGTAAATAAACAAAAATTACATGGTGACCGTGACTTATGAGCCTACAAATACGGCCAAATGCAAAAAAGATTACTCTGGAGGAATATAGGCAGAAGGCATCAGCTCTACAAAAATAAATGCAAATTAACCCGAAAGCAGGGCCGCAACCACTTTCAATAAAGGCATTGCCGAACAAGCTGACGAAGAGGCCGAGTGTAGAAAAGGCGGTTAAAATAAGGCAGCAGTTAGACGAGATTCATCGCATGATTCCAATAACAACCTATGAAAAACTCAAGAAGGAACTACGCCAGAAAGATAAGCATCTGAAGAACGAGCAACGGAATCACCGAATGAATGCTAAACAACTGCAGCAGTCCAAAAAATTCACTATCTCTCAATCCAATCATGACGGGAGTTACAACCATATGGACATATAATTATAGTAAAAGTTTATAATTTTTTTTTTTCATTTGTAAAAAAAATAATCAATTAATTACGTAATTTATTCACTATTATTTTAAATGTATATATTTTTCTTTTATAAATAAATGTGTAGAGTAATTATAAAAACAAATGAATAAATAAAACAAGACGAAGATTTGAACTATGTCTTGTGATAAATTTTAAATTTTTATGGAAGATTGCGAAAGATTAATAAACGAAGTAGAAAAACTACACCTGTAAAGACAAGGCTCTTTTGTCTTGCCTGGAATTCTTTTGCCTTAAACGCAGATGGTATAAACGGCACTTTAACCGATATACCAAGGCTACTACCGTTGCTGAGTTGCTTGCTGTTTGATGGTGGTATAAACGGCACCTTAACCGAATGCCAAAAGCCTGAAAACTAAAAGGGTTATGCCATACGATATAAAACGTTCGATTTTTTAATAACAACTTATATATTTATTGATTCATCGGCGTGAATTTATACTCAAGTTTTGGTAAGCTAAGCTAACAGTAGACTAATTCTACCAAAAACCAAACAAAAAAAAAACAAATATTCAATTAGTAAATTCCCAATATTGCATATCTAGCAAAATTCCGAGTCGTATGCAAAATAAATTTTTCAGTTATTGCTGAGTGTCACCCTTTTTGCATTACGTTCATGACGTTCATTTCAAGCCAGGTGAATAAAAATACGTTTCATATTAAAATGATAATATGAACGTGTATTCATGCCTGACCTATATATAAGTTTTTTGTTTTTTGCACAATTACAGTAAAATTCCTTACAGGTAATTAAATTAAGACTAATCTATGATGAATGCAATATTTAACAGCACCAAACTTTCACCAAAAGCTCCCAAAGAAAATTCTCGGCTCAAAACCTAATTTAACAAAACCTCCTAAAAAATGGCTGCATTTGATATAGTAACAGCATTAAAAGTAATCCCAGAATTTGCTGGAGAATACAAAGAATTAGAAAATTTCCTAACAATCCTTGAATTATATAATAAAACATTAAAGGATGATTCCAAGAAAGAATTAATAAATTTCGTTTGGAACGCAAGGATATCCTATAAGGCAAAGAACAGAATGGTCACAGCGGAAATACCAATATCATTAAAAGAGTTAAGAACAACACTGAAAGCAAGTTTTAAACCAGGTAACACACCACAAAAAATTTATTCACAAATCTCTGAACTAAAACAAAGAAATACAGGAATCAAAGTATTTACGGAGAAGGTCTTAAATCTAATAAATGGCTTGAATAACCTACAAATTCAAGAGGTAGGTGAAGTTAATAGAGAAACGGTAACCAAGCTAAATGATAAACTGGCACTAAATATTTTTCAAAATGGTTTAAATCAAAATCTCAAACCAACAATATTTGCAGTGCAATGCACTTAATTGTCTGAAGCAGCTGCATTAGCTTCACAAATTGAAAAACCTCTAGAACCACAAATCTATTCGTACAATAAAAATTTCAAGGTAAGATTCTTTAATAGAAATAATAGATCATTGCCAATCAATAATAACTATAACAATTTTTCACAAGGAAGATACAATCAAAATAACAATAGACAAATATCAAGAAACTTTTCAAATAACGGAAACTATAATACACAAAGAAATAATTCAAATTTTAACAACAATAAAAATGTTCAAAAACACACTAACTATACATGATCAGGCAATAATTCCCAATACAATAGGCAACGTAGAGTAAATTTTATCCAAGACACCGCAAACATCAGCAGCCCACCAGGTAATACAGCGGCATAAAAAAACATATAAATAGGCGAATTCTTCAACTAAACAATAACGTGAAAAATTTTGTAACATTCAAGAACGAATTGTCTGGTAAAAACATTAACTTTCTATGTAATAGATATAGGTGCAGACATATCGATCTGCAAATTAAATAATTTAAATGATTATTATTTAGATGAAGATGAAACGTGCAAAATTAAGGGTATAACAAACATTGAAACATTATCTTTTGGAACTACAATCATGAAACTGATGTATGAAAACTTTAAGTTGAGTCACAAGTTTCACATCGTAGACAATAACTTACCATTATTGACTCATTATATAATTGGCAGAGATTTTTTAATGAAGTACCTATGCAAGATTGATTATAAGACATTTACACTCGCCATACATACGCAGAATAAAGAAATAGTGATACCAATAAGAAGCAATTTTAACAGCTTTATCACTATTCCTCCAAGATGCGAAGTAATAAAGAACATCAATGGAAGACAGTGTAATTTGGAACCAAGAAATTTTCAAAGGAGTATTCATTGCCAATACAATAGTCCCTGCTAAAGGCATCGTTCATATAAAAATCTTAAATATGTTAGGTTTGAAAGTTAATCTAGAAAATTTAACGCCTGAAATTCAACCATTAAAAAACTATTATTTATTAAATCCAGATTTTCAAAATTAAAAAGAAGAAGAACATCAATGGAAGACAGTGTAATTTGGAACCAAGAAATTTTCAAAGGAGTATTCATTGCCAATACAATAGTCCCTGCTAAAGGCATCGTTCATATAAAAATCTTAAATATGTTAGGTTTGAAAGTTAATCTAGAAAATTTAACGCCTGAAATTCAACCATTAAAAAACTATTATTTATTAAATCCAGATTTTCAAAATTAAAAAATTAATTAAAATAGAATAATTCAATACTACAGTTACAAGAAATAAATAATCAAGTTCAAGTTCCGTAAAATTCACCTTTATTAATAGTACCCAACTACAGTACGGATGATACAAAAAAATGGAGACTTGTAGTCGACAGCTCAACAAAAAAATTGTTGATTAATTCCCATTAACTAGACTTGAAGATGTCTTTTACCACCTAGGTCGAGCAAAATATTTATCTCAACTCATGACAAGTTGATTTCACCAAATTAAAATCAACCAAAATTCAAGACATTTAACAGCCTTCTCGACAAATCGAGGACACTTTCATTTTAAACACTTAAAGATTTCGACAAACAGCTTCCAAAGAATGTTATCCATAGAACTCAGTGGTATAGAATCTAATGCTTTTATATATGTTGATGAAATAACTGTTTTTGGATGTAGTCTTCAACATCATAACAAAAATCTTGAAAAAAAAATTTCAAAAACTTCAAAAATATAATCTAAAACTTAATCCCAGTAAATGCAATTTTCTAAAAAGAGAAGTATATACCTCGGTCATCAAATAACAGAAAAAGGTATAAAAACTCATGCTTAAGCATCACACTATTCAAAATTACCCTATTCCTAAAAATGCTGACGAAGTCAGAAGATTCATCGTATTTTGCAATTATTATAGACGCTTTATACCAAATTTCGCAAATATAGCAAAACCCGGGATTTACTTCTTAAAAAGAACAAACTTTTTGAGTGGTCAGAAGAATGTAAAAACTCATTTGAGAATCTTAAAAATACCAATTCTCAAATATCCTGATTTTGAACAACCATTCATCTTAACCACAGACACCTCAGATCAAGCCTTAGGCGCTGTTCTTTCTCAAGGAACAATTGGTGAAGATAGACCAATTTGCTATCCGAGTCGAACTCTCAACAAACACGAAGTAATCAAAGCAATAATTGAAAACGAACTTTTAGGAATCCACTCGGGAATTATTTTTTTTCAGACCATATTTATACGGTAGAAAATTTGTAGTAGTAACTGATCATAGACCTTTGGTTAGCTTATTCACTCACAAGAATCCATCATCCAAATTAACCAGAATCCCACTTGACCTAATGGATTATGACTTTGGCGTTATATATAAACAAGGTAAAATGAATACAAACGCAGATGCACTATTTCGAATAAAATTAAATTCGCATCTTTTAAAAGAAATGATCCCAAAAAATATAAATATAATCACGAGAGGAATGCTAAAGGAAGCAAAAGAAATTAACTCCGAGGAGACTACAGAGATATCCAATGACAAGTGTGGCCAACTTTATGCATGGGATTGTACGTCCATCTCAGATGTTAGAAATGTAAAATAGATTAGATTTCATATAAATGAAAATAATGAAAATATGCGCTCAAACAAATTGCCAAAAATAATAATAAAAGAAGATGAAGTATCGATACAGTGCAGCGATAATCTGGAGGCAAATTTAGATTTAGTCTTGGAGAAACTGTTACTTAAGATGAAGAAGAATAAAATATATGAGTTAGCAATATCATATGACGATAAAATATTAAAATATATAGATTCAAACCAATTTAAGAAAAACTTTAATGAACTGTAGTATAAGAATAATTCAAGTAATATGGCAATACCACTAAGAATGTTATTATATACCTCTCCAAAAAGATTAATGGATCCAAAAGAAATAGAAGATTGAACAACACCATGCCTCACCATATGGAGTACATGCTGGAATAAAAAGACGCATTGCAAAGATAAAACAAAAATTCATTGCGAAAAATACGAGAAAAACAATAAAAGATTATGTGAAAAACTGTGAAACCTGCGCACGAAATAAAATAATAAAACATACTAAAGAACCATTTGTAATCACATATGCGCCAAACACTAGTTTCGAGACTATTTCAATAGATACAATAGGCCCATTACGAATATCTAATGGTTACAGATACATATTAACAATTCAGTGTGAACTCACAAAATTCGTCGAAGCTGTTCCAATCGAAGCAAAAGAAGCTGAAATAGTAGCACGAGCACTAATAGAAAAATTCATACTAAAGTACGGATGCTTCAAAACGCTTAAAACTGACATAGGTACAGAGTTTTGTAATGAATTATTTAGGAGTATATGCAAGATATTTAATATGAACCACATAACTTCAACACCTTATCATCATGAAACACTTGAATCTCTTGAATGGAACCACAGAGTATTAAATGAATATCTCTTGTCAGTCACAGAGAATTATAATTGAGATACCATAATATATATTTTACTATAATACCACACCGCACACACATACAAACTATACACCATTTGAATTGGTCTATGTAAAAATAAAAACCTTGCCAGTGGAAACAATTAAATGAACAAATGATCTATGACATAGATAATTATGCCAATGAATTAAAACTCAGATTACAAAGAGCTCATGATAGAGAAAAAGAATGAATGTGTCAAAAATAAAAAGAAAGTCTCAACAGAAAAGAAATGTAGAAGCCACAGATTTCAAAATAAATGATTATGTTTACTTAAGAAAAGGAGCTAGAAAAAAAATGAGAAAGTCTATACGAAGGTCCATTTAAGATAATAAACAAAAAAGAAGTAAATTCCACAAAAAAAGCATTATTTAAATCGATATAAATACCGTACATAATACATAATATTTAAAAGTATGTAATACAAGTAGCAAAAATAGAATAAAAGAACGCATAAGCATGATAGGATATGTAGCATAATGAATATACACACATTTATACATAAATAAATAAAATAAGTAAATACCTAGATAGAAAAAAAAATTCATCCTATAAGTCAAATTTTCTTTTCCTATAAGGGGTATAGAGAGCATAGAAAGAAGCGCCTATCAATTAATCATTTAAATAAACATAATGTTCACAGCTGTACAAACATATATACAGCATGCATAATAATAAATGTAATGAGGCCATTCATTACCCAATATCATGCATCACATTACGTAATATGCAAATGAATTAAGCTCCTCTCAGTATCGTACATATGTACATGCATGCATAATAATACGCACATCCAAAAATAGAAAGATCTATTTCACGCTTTCACTTCATACACTTCATGCAAAACCTAAAAACCCATGCATCTCAATTTACATTTCCCATACGGCTAACCAATTCTTATTATACCCTAGATGAAATCATAGGGGTATACTTAGTTTGTCATTCCGTTTGTAACACCTCGAAATAATGATGGTAGAGCAAAATGGATTGGACACCCATTCATAATATTAAAAGTTATTTCGATTTTTGCATGTCGTCCGTCCGTCCGTCTGTGCGCACGATAACTCGAGAACGCGTATACTTAAAGAGCTAAAATTTTGAGAACACACCGACGTAGAGAGCTGAAATTTCGTACATGATGTTTTTACTACATTAGCAAATAAAATATCAAAAATGGACTAAATCGGGCAACTCCTTCTTGGTGTTGCCATATAAAATACGAAATCCTATAAAATTGGTTATTACCATTTTTCTGTGCGACAAACTGTTCTAGAAATATATGCGAAAAACAACTTCAAAATCAATACTTGAATAGATCGGTGACCATACGAAATTTAATACGGGCATTCATCTAGGGTATCATAAGAATTGGTCTTAGACCAATTCTAGCTTTTTTACTTGTTTTAAACCAACTTTCTCTGTTGTTTTTTTCCTAGCTAGCCGACACTAGCACTCAGAACAAAAAATCCAAACGTCACAGCACGAGACCGATTTTGAGCATGGCACTAGGCTAACCCTGACCTATCCCACTGTCAGTATATGCTGTTTGTTTACTTGCAGTTCGTTTACTTGTACATAATTGGGAAAGCCCATGTGTAAAGTGCATAGAGCCCTCTTCTTTCTGTTTGAATTATTTCCTATGTACTGAGAGGTGAAGCAATGACTGTAGAGAATTTCTTTAACGCAGGGGAAATGGTTTGTTGTAATGTCCCAATATCGCTCATATAGGCAATATTGGTTATTACTGATATATCGGGGAGGCGTTCCCGATAGTCAATTCTAAAAATTCCAAAATTTCCTGAATAGGTTGACCCCCCACCAGTGGTAATGAAACCTATTCTAAGCTAAAAACAAAAACCCGTACTAATAAAACTAAGTAAACGTACTAAGTCGGGAAAATATAATAACGGAGTTTTATTTGTCATAAGTTATAATAATGAAAGTATACTTTAACGAAGCAGCAGAATAAAATACAAGTTAACCTAACGGATGTTTTTTATTTGAAATTGGGCTAATGGTCTTCGCTCTAGCAAGCACTCCTAGTCAAAGTTACGGAAAAGTTAACCCGTAACAAAACATTGGTGGCAGCGGTAGGATCGATCACAATATTCAATAGCTACCTGTGCGTGCAAAAATTAACCTAAGCCAGGCGCTAAAGGTATACCCAATATTGTGTCTACACAAGCCGATCACAAAATAGAAAATAAAGGAAAAGAATATCAACAATCAACCAACAATGGAACAAATGAGCTCCAGAAGGGAAAAAGTATCCAACGTAATCCAGGAACAGATCATGGAATATAAAAAACCAGCTGAATCCGATGAAGATGCTATGGATTTTGAAGATTACCAGAAGATCATCTCAAAACTGCAGACCATAAAAAGCCTTCGGAAATAAGCTAAGTTTTTCCGATTAATTATTATTTTATTAACTATATTATATTATATATATATATATATATATATATGTATATAAAACACACAAATTCACATATTTATATATTGAAATGCAAATTTAAAAGTGGAAAAAATTGAGAACAATTTTTACTTTACAAATTATATTAGCTACATATTTAAACGCAAATTCTTTCAAAATTGAAAAGTGAAAAATTTATTTCTCTCTATTTTTGAAATGCCAATTTAAAAGTGAAAAATTTAATTATTGAAAGGTGAAATATTTAAATCCTTTTACGCATTACAAAGTGAATTTTTAGTGACAAATGAACTAAATATGTGCTAGGTTTGAAAATCTTTTTCTTAAAAGTAATTTGTTTTGTGAAGTTTCTCTCTCTTCTTTATCCCACAAAAGGGTATTCCACATGACTCGCGTTTAGTTACTTGGTCAGACAAATTTTGTTCGAATAATTCCTATCGGATTCCCCTCTTGTGTTAAGAGCTAATTTCTCTGGGTCCTTTCGATTTTTTATATTTTTTTTTCCTTCTGAAAGGTGTGTATACTTCAACAAAATAGCTACTACACGATTTCGCAATTATTCTGCCCGGTTTGATAACCGCCACAGAAATACGGCTGACCGATTGGGTCGCGCCTCAACTTATCTACGTGCCTTAAACCTAGACGGAATGACTCAGCCTTCGGGTTCCATTTCAGGATCATCAAACCTCAAAATAACCTTAACAGATGCACGAAATATGAACCCATAGTTTGATGGAAACTCAGGTGATCTGCATCGGTATCTCGCGTGTTGCGATATGGTACTTTTAACTTCTAAGAGCGATGTCGACAAGAAAATATTGCTCAGCATCCTCAAAATCAAACTAACTGGTCCAGCTTACGACATCTTTAATATAAAGAAGTCTCAAACTGTGAAGAATTGAAAACTGTACATGTCGAGCAGTTTCAGCATCATAGACAACGCGTAGCGATAAAAGGAGAACTATTGCGGCTTAAGCAATCTCCACGAGAAAGTATAAATAATTTTTCTTCAAAACAGCTAGTTGATTTGAATAGCGCCATAGTTAATGAAGCCACTGAGTTTTCAGCGCGGGCATACCTCATTTCTGAGAATGAGAAAAATGCCATTAGTGCATTTGAAGATGGCCTTAAAAGTGAGCAACGCAACTAAAAATTATCCTATAGGCACGATCGGAGACCTCATAACTTTCACTTCCGAATATGTTCAACGCATTGAGGAGTCGCAACCTGGCATCCAGAAAATCACATCAAATGTTCCAATCTGTGAGTTCTATGCTAAAAGAGGCCAAATCAAGGAGAACTGCTTCAAAAGGAAACAGTTACCTTTAATGCATTCTTACCCAAGTATTAAACGGGAAATCAATAGGATTACATGCGATTACTGCCGTAAGCCAAATCACAATGCGCCGCATTCAGTATTCAAACCGGCATACTCGATTTGGAGCTCATCCAAGTTCATAAAAGCAGCAAAGTTATCCCAACATTGGAAATGGTGACAGAGATCAACCTCTTCATATGAAACATGTACGATGGACAACTCCAGAAACCGTTTCTTTGGTAAACGATTACACGCAATTACTCAGGCCGTTGTCCACTAAACCCACAAATAAATATAGTTGACACCCCAATGAAGGTGTAAAATAGTGTCCTAGTAATTTCAGTCAGTATAAATATATCCCCGAAACATAAAGTAAATCTTATCATAGTACAGGTGCGGAAATAAGTATACTTAAAGCTGAGGTCACTGATGATTCAGCACTCATATATGAGAACGAAAAATGCAGAGTAATTATGGCTCTGTCTAGAAATTGCTTTCCTTCATTCGGAGTCTCCTACGGAATAATAACCATCAAAAATAATTGTGAAATAGAACACCCCTTCCACATAATACCAAATGATAATAATATACCCTATGACGGAATTATTGGGAATGATTTCCTATCTAGATACAAATGTGTTATAGATTATTCTAAAAATATCTTAATATTGAATACTTGCTCAAATCAAGAACATCAAAATCCACCGAATCAAATACTTGTGGGTTGAAGAGAAAATAAAATTGGTAAGGTAGATATCGAAAGAATACGATAGAGACAAGTCCCGAAATAAAGAAATCCATAAAAATAAGTAATGGGCAAACCAATTACTCAAATATAGTAGTAACCTTCTTTCAAATTCTCTATTATTTTATGATCTTAATACTAAAGAAGCCAGCGAATTCATTAGATCGAAAAGTTGATACAGATTCATGACGCTACCCCTGTGATCTATATACAGCTGATCGAAAAGTTGATACAGATTCACGACGCTACGACTGTGATCTGTATACAGCTGATCGACAAATTTATACAGATTCACGACGCTACGACTGTGATCTGTATACAACTAATAACGCTAATGAACCAAATAAAATCAAGGGTAGAAAATCCCGATCAATATCTGAGCCGAGCGATAATGATAAAACTAAAGAAAAACTTAATAAAGTTGGAATAAAAGCCAAAAAGGTTGTGCTACCTGCGCGCTCAGAAGTAATCGTCTCACTCCCATCAAAAGGAAAAGAGGGTGAAATATTATTAAATCGCAATGAAGTAAGGCCAGGTATATGTATGGAAACACTTTGTCAGGAACCAGTAACAATATGGTAAAGGTATTAAAGAGGGTACCAATAAAAATAACGTAGAAATTTCCACTAATGAAATACAGCACACTTGAGATTACGTACAAAACTAAAAGGTGATTTAGCACAATTATAAGTCTCATCCAATACAAAACCGTCTCAGAATATTTAAAAATAGCTTAAAACTAGAGCATTGTAACTAGGAAGTAAAGGCATCGCTTATGCATATCTGCAGGAAATTCAACAACCTGTTCTATCTGGAAGGAGACGTATTAACATATACCGAAGCTACGACTCATACGATTCCAGTTAAGATGGATACGACACATATTTATGTCAAGCCATACCGACTACTGGAATCCCAACGAACTGAGATTAATAGGCAGATTAAAGATCAGAATATCATAAGCCCTAGTAAGAGTCCATGGAACTCTCCCTTGTTACTGGATACCTAAGAAGCCAGATGAAACAGGACAAAAACATTGGCGAGTCGTAGTGGATTTCAGACGCTTAAATGAGGTCAGTCTTGGAGACGCTTACTCATTACTGAACATAACGGATATCTTGGATATATCAAAATACTCCACAACCTTGGACCTGGCCAATGGATTCCACTAAATCCCGACGTCACAGGAGGACAAAGAAAAAACTGCATTCAGCACTCCATTTTGACATTACCATTATAATATAATGCCCTTTGGACTGAAAGGAGCACCTGCTACCTTTCAGCGGCTGATGAATACCGCCCTAACGGGACATCAGGGTATTCGCTGCTTTGTCTACCTGGATGATACCATGATCTAAGGGCTTTGCGAAACTTATGTTGAGGAAGTATGGGTTATTAATGATCTGTTGTTTCCCAATGCTACTACACTTCATATGGGCGTACCTTTCTGCGGTTATCCGGTTGCTGCTATACAACGAGACCACCGTACCCATATTGTCGGGGAAGCACGCTGTTTTGTTATGCCGATTTGCTTGTTTTTCCTGTTCTCGTCAATCCGTTCCTTCACTTCTTGCCTGATTTGGTTTAAATCTAACGTTGAGTATTTTTCTACATCGGCTTCAGTCCAATCGTTTAGGATAACTGCTAATTTGTTATCCAGTAGATTTCTTGGCGTATACCCCTCAACATTTCTCGCGGTGTCCTTTTCGTAGTGGAATGCTTCGTACTGTTGCGAGCTATCTGCATTCTTCGAACGTTTTCAATGTACGAAAATATCTTTCGGTTTGACCGTAGGCACGGGGTACTCTCACTGCGATTAAAGTTTGTTTAATGGTATTATCTTGGCAATACCTCTCGAATTCCCTGACATGCAGGCTGATCCTCTGTCCGATATTATGCGTGTAGGCAAGCCATACATTGAGATATTTCATCGAGCAATGGTATTACGCTTTTGGTTGCCGTTGTCCGAGTTGCCTTGAAAATGGCGAACTTTGAAAATACGTCTATGGGTCCTATCAGTGTTGTGTACCGACTTTTGTCGCTTCCAACGTTGCTCTCCATTCTTTCTGGATGGTGCTGATGATCATTACACTTACTGATAGGGTTTCGCTTTCCTTCTTCGCCAGCTTGGGTAAGATATTTTCCTGGTCGAAATGTCAATGCAAATTCGAACTCTTGAATCTTAAGCCACCATGTTCCAATTCTTGGAAAAAGATTTAGTTTTTCGTGAGTTCGTCTCAGTGAATTACAGTCAGTCACAATCCGAAATTTCTTTTGCAATAAATAATGCTTAAACGTTTCTAAGCTTGTTACCACCGCCAGAGCTTCCAGCTCATAACTGTAGTATTTGGATGCTACTTCGGTGGTTGCGAGACTAAAGTATGAGATGGCGGGTAATTGCTTGGTTCTTTTTGCATTAGCATACCAACTAAGCCATGACTACAGGAAATTCATGCTCAGTATTGACATCATATGACGTAAGAACAGGCCTTTGTATTAACGCAGACTTTAACTTTTGAAACGCTAGTTCTTCTTCGTTTTCCAATGGAAACTTTGCATCTTTTTCCAATAGTTTATTAAGAGGCACCGCCATGCTAGTAAATCCATTAACGAAACAACTAAACTGTCCCGTAAGTCCGAGAAAATGCCTTACTTGCATTATCTGGTTGTTTGAAATTATCGGCAGCAGCTATTTTCTGTTTTATTCCACCACCAGTTATTTTTTGGTGTGAAAATTCTAACTTAATCTGCATTAATTTACATTTTTTCAGGTCAGAGCTGCTTCACAAATTTCAATCAGTAATTGACGAAATATTATTATGTTCTCGAGTACACTTTCTGGTGGAATTAGTATATCGTCCATATATTCGACAACTGATCCGGGTTTGAGAGGTCCGAATTATTTCGCCATCAAACGCATAAAGGTAGCAGCAGAATTAGTTAGCCCAAAAGGTGCGCACATAAACTCCTAATGTCCTTCAGATATTGTCAAGACCGTATATTTACAATTTACCTATCCAATTGGTATTTATAATACCCACTTCGAAAATCTAAAGATGTGAAAACTCTTTTATTCGACAACGTATTCAGGGTTTCCTCAATATTCTCGTTGAGTTATTAAATTTAATTGACGATAATCCACGCAGATTCTGTATTCCCCATTCTTTTTCGGAATCATTACTATTGGACTATCATATTTCAAAGTCGAATAACGGATGATCCCCAGAGTTAATAGTTCATTTACTGTGTTTCGTAAAGTTGATTCTAACCCATACGGAACTTTCTACGGCTGATACTTAATGACCTTATCTTTCTAGAGCTTAATTTTCATTTCAACTACTATGTCCGATTTCGTTAGTCCTGCACGAGAAACATTCGCGAAATTTCTTTGTTAAATTCACTACTATGTTTTCTAACAAACTTCTTTTGGAATAAACACTTCGTCCTCATTGATAATCTTTCGCACATGTTTTGGTTAGTACCTATGTCGTATTTTAGAATATAAAATATTCCCGGAGTTTTAATAAGTTTAACACCTGGTCGGGCTGAGAAATTGTTGCCAATGATAATTGGAGTAAATTGGGCATCATTAGGAACAACAAGAAGAGTGATATTATCTTTAACTTTGTTTATTTCCATCAATTTTTCTATCTTTCCAAAAATCTTATACTTACTTCCACCAAAACCCCAAAAGACTGTATCATATTGTTGAATTTTTCATAAATTTTCCTCAGCCACCTTTTCTGTGATTGTTGTTACATCACTACCGAAATCTAAAAATGATAAAAACTCAACACCCTCTACAGGGGCGGATTTGATCACTTGGCCGCCCTAGGCCTGTGGAAGATTGCCGCCCCCCTACTCCCTGTAAAACACGAAAAATTGAATGATCTATATCCAGTGAAGGGACCCCAGGCTAGAATTAGCGGAGTAGGCTGCCTCATAAATCGGAGTAGATTTGAAAAAAATGGAGTAGAATTAAAAATAACACTTTCCAACGAATTATTTTATTTAAAAAAACGAAAAAGTATAAAAATGTAATGAAATACCCACAACTACAAGAAAAAATCGCCGCCCCCTAAATCCGCCGCCCTAGGCCCGGGCCTACTCGGCCTATAGGGAAATCCGCCCCTGACCCTCTACAAGGATTTCAGGATAATATTCTTTCCCATTAATTTGGACTGCTGTAATAATATTCCTAACATTTTTCGTTACCTTAGTACAATTTCTCGATAAATGATCAGCCTGTTTACATATATAGCAAAATAGTTTTTTTATAATCTACGGTACATACCCAAGCAAGATGACCTATTCCATTACATCTGTATCATTGCATAGTAGACTAACCTTTTTGGGCGTTTTTGATATTTCTACCTATCGCTCGATTCAAATCGTTGTTCATTCCTTCCTTCTAGTTGCCTCACGCTTATACTTTGATGGTGTTGCTTGGCGGTTGGATAAGGCACCGCGGCGTTGCTCCTATCCATAAATCTTCTCAAATAGTTTTATTTACTCTAAGAGTTGTGTTTAGGACTCACATCTTGCAGCAGTTAGAACATTTATTAGATTTCGGTCTCCTAACCCAGAGAATGTATTCGATTGTAGCCTCCTTTGGTAACTTTATCCTTTTAGCCAATGCTGTAACAAAATAAAAGTAAAGGTCAATGCACACATACCGGCAGAGCACGAACCGGCACAGCCATACATCGACCGGCACCGGCATTTCTCATGCACATATAACGATATAAAACTGAAAGGAAACTTTCAATTAAGGCAAGTATCGAGAGAAAACTATAGAAAATGATCCCATGTTAGTTT
This sequence comes from Dioctria rufipes, assembly GCA_963924295.1. Classification (NCBI taxonomy): domain Eukaryota; kingdom Metazoa; phylum Arthropoda; class Insecta; order Diptera; family Asilidae; genus Dioctria; species Dioctria rufipes. The sequence goes on along the minus strand of OZ002742.1, from coordinate 112,176,533 downwards.
CGAAACTAGGCCAGCAACCGACAAATGTCTGTCTTGTTTCTACTCACCGATAGCGACTGGCAATGAAGTTTCCATTACGTGTTGGTATCTGCCCGTGCCCGTTGACGTGAATTAGCTAACCTTGTTACATATAAAAATAAGTTGCCTATCTGCGCCGGTATTACTAGCTGGGACAAACACATCTAGCATTTCTTTTATCTCGCCTATTCCTATTCTGATGGACGACGATACACATTCATGGTTAACTTCAAATTCGGTTGACGTACTTCCCACTTGAATCTTTTAATGTTTCCAACCTCTTTACTAATGCACCATCTCTTTTATCAATAAGTCTACTTCTTTCCTTAATGAGTTTATCACTTGATTTACATCACTAGGCACCACTTCTCTGATTTCCGGAGGATTCTTTTCATTTTTATTCACATTCTTAACTATTTGACTACTTTTCCATTCAAGGCTCTGTCGTCTTGACTTGGAATTTTTCCCAATTTTTTCATACTATCTTCAGTAACGAATTTAATTGATTATTTGTATGCTATACTATGCACTTAAGCTAGTTCTAGACAGAAGTTAATCACAGCCCTCACTGTTCAATATTAACACTATCCACTGTTTTATTCACCGTATATATGATCTTCAGTGTATCATGTACACACGGAAATGTCACTATCATAATCTTTCCTTTAATATCTTGAAATATTAAAGCACGACAAATAGCGCGAAGTTCTACCCCACACATGAATTTTGTAAAAGAATTCAAACTTTTTCTTAATATTCACACAACTTGCCGACTCGACCGAACACGATTTACTGTCTAACTAATGTCAAGAAGACCACATAATTTTGAACCAAGAACTCCAGGATAGAATTTTTATTGCAAATGCCATGATACCAACAAAAGGCTAATTACTGTACACACAAAATCTTTATAAGGAAGGTAAAAGTAATAGATAACGAAAAAGGTTTTGAAAAACAGAATTGAGTGTAACAAATTTATAAGAAAGAGGGAAATTTATAAAAAATATTCAGATATATTCTACTTAACGGGTGACATCTATACTAACGATGAATAATTTGTGAATGGTAGTGAATTTTCGGCAATTAAACAAAAACATAATGACTCTTAAATTTCCACTAACTAAACTTGAAGACATTGTAATGTCCGCTGCTGCGGTATAACTATTTTTTTGGCTAGTGCTAAAAACATCATTTCAATCGAATTTGCTAAAACGAAACAAAGAGAAATCAAACAAACACAATCATCTCCAAAGACAAAACAAGAGCAAAATGTATTATTAGTCTAAGACCATTAATATTATAACATAGATAAAAATATGTGTTAAATCAAGTGAATATCCAAAGTTTGTACGGAAATACTAAGAAGGGGTTGCCCGGTTTAATTCAGTTTTGAACATTTTTTTTGCTACTTGTATGGCACTCTGCGAAATATTTGCCCGATTGGTCCCATTTATGAACTTAAACGACAGACGGACATACAAAAATGAAAATTATTGTTAATGTTATACGTGGGTGTCCACCCATTTTACCCACGAGCATTATTTCTGTGCCTTACAAACGAAACGACTTCGTCTAGGCTATAAAGTTTTAAGTTGTTGCAAAATCATGTTTTTTTTAGTATCCAGGCATTTTAAGTGACTATCTTGAAGGCAATAACAAAAGTCAAGTTGTGTGCAAAGGCAAAATAATTACAGAAGTCATCTAAGCTTCTGTCAGCACACCTTTCTTTAAAGCTAAATTCTAAAACGCATACCTAATATTTATAATATATGTCACAAGAAGTAGATGTCGCAAGCAGTACCAAAAAAGTATACAAAATTTATATGGCTGGGTGGTCCATTCCGGAATGGACCACAACATTTGAAATGATGTGTATGTCGAGTGATTCATATTTTTTCGTATCTGAAGTGTTGAGGAAGTCGATCAAATGTATACAAAACTGGTATTATAAAAATATTCGCTTTCGGCATGCTCTAAAACATGTTATGGTCCATTTCAGAATGCACTACACATTTCACAATCTGTATGCTCTGCTCTAGTATGCCATGCGATACCTAGTTCTTGTGCCATCTATGGTACTATTTAACCAGTGTCTGTTTTAATTAAAGGAACATTTTTATTGAGGGAAGGAAGTATTTGTTTTACAGCTGTAAAATTTTGTATTACATATTCCACAGAAGTTTCTCGATTACATACATTGATTAATAGAATTATTTTTCACGAGTGCTTTTTTTTTCATTTCTTTTCTTTGCTCTATTTTTTCATTTGTTTTTCAAGTCACTGAATTTCGTTATTTTGGACCTGTTGATGAGTCAAAACCAAGACTTGAAACTTGTCAACCAAAATCAAATGAGTTGTGTGATGAAATAACAAATAAATTTTTTTTTAGCTTTTGCTATATACCGAAGAATCCAAAAAAATGCCTTCTTGAAGAAATATAAGTTTGCTCCGGTAAAAAATCTTACAGAGTAATATCCACTTTTATTTCTTCCTCCTTGGTGTAATTTTTTTTTTTAACTATCAGAACCAGCTTAACACAAGCTCGCTGCATGGACACGTTTAATAAAATAAACGGTCAACAATAAATGCGTTTCATCACTTCGTCGGTGTTAGTATTAGTATGTTAAACTAAACATAGCCCAAACACCGAATAAGATGACATGCAATGCGACATGGAAATAGAAAATTAAGTATTAAATAGACGTTTTTTTTAAAATATGCTTGGATATGCCAACGTCAAAATGCTCAGCCTAATATAGGAGTTTTTGCCTCATATAATTCACACCCAGAATTTATTCTGAGTTTATATGAATGGAGGTCAATTTGATCTGTTTCAAGCGTCTATAGCAGGCAGAAAGCCAAGCCGTACCGATGAGTGTAAGGTTTTCTGCTAACACGAAACGCTTCTCTTTTTAGCCCACTGCGGGTGAATACAGGTTCGATTCGTTTCGAATGAATCTGTTTTTTTTTCTATTTTTCTCAATTTTTTAGTTATTTTCATTTCTTTTTTTCTACTTTTTCATTTGTTCTTCAAATTACTCAATTTCGCTATTTGGGACCTGTTGATGAGTCAAAACCAAGACTTGAAACTTGTCACCCAAAATCAAATGGGTTGTGTAATTTAATAACAAATAAAGTTTTTTTTAACTTTTTCTGTATACCAGAGAGTCCAAAAAAATGCCTTCTTGAACAAATATAAGTTTGCCCTTGTAAAAATTCTTAAAGAGTAGGTATTCTCTAATATTGTTTATTTTATTAAAGTCAACTGCTATTAAGTACCTAATTTTTAGCGAAGTATGGATGTACATAGGTACATTTATTTTGATTGAGATTATATGGTTTTTCAATTTAGGTGTAGTAGTATACTATATTATTAAGTCAAGCTCAGGGAATACGCTATGATGCTAGTGATCATATACTTAATATTAGTATTTAGTAGTCATTAAGGTAGTGCGGTAATCTTACATGGTTAGTTTTTTACCTCTCAGAAAAATGCTCTTTTATTAGTTTGATTATTCAAATAATTATCTAAAATGTCTTTTGACCAAATAGCCAGTTGTCGTAGAGATCTGAAATAAAATATGATATGATATGTGGTAACACTATGATATGATATGTACCGGTAACAGTACACCATGGAAGGTAGATGCCTATGGTTGGCCAAACAATTAAAGAAGGAGTCAAACGCAAATCCTTCAACACTCATAATAAAATCACAGCTACATAGATCCAGACTAGATCTAAACTGGTTCCTGAAGGAATTTAACGAAAACTATTCGGTCAACAAAACTTTTTATAGTGGGCCTCATTAAGTAAGGAATTTCTGATAAAACCGTTGAAAATAATTGAAATTTAAGAAGCGAATAACATTCCTTTAAGGGTTTAATTAATTGAAAATGCGAAAGATTGGGTCGTCGGCTTGAGACAAATGAGTGCAAGAACTGGAAGTGGAAGCCCAGTCTTGTGCAAAATAGTAAAATATGCTATATAAGCGTGTTCGATGCCAGGATTGAGAATCTCAATTTAGAAACAGAAGGGCCCAATGTCAAATTCACAAACACAAACTGAATCAATTCCTAATGTCGAAACTCAAATGAATGCGTCCGATGAAGGAGATTCAAATCATATAGAGTTCCTAAGAAACTGTTTTCAATACACCGACTACCTCCCAATCTTTATAAATGGGATATAAAATTTACCTGGCATGAGTATGATTCAGCATCTTTTTTTTTTGCACCATGTCGCTGATTATTCTCAGTCGAGGTATGTCACCGAACATGATGTTTTGCGTTCAATTTCAGACATTTTGGACTATTGTGCAGGTGGTACGGCAGAAAACGTAGCACTTTCTTGGCCTATCCGGACCTCGTAAAACCATTTATATATCAATTCGATACACTTACTTCAGACTGATCAAGAATATTTAAAAGATCGTAAAAGCTACCGAAACCAATTATCCAATTTCTATGTAGGATTAATGTTGCGTTTATCCTCTGAAAAGGATTGGGTTAAAATTATTAGAAATAACTTACTTCCGAAGTTCATTCGCGTCTTTGCACTAGTAGATTTTGATTCGGAAAATAGCCCCGAAGAAGCTTATAGAAGATTAGAAGTAAGCGAAATGCAATCTATACTCGTCCAATGTCTATTCGATCCCACTTTACTAATCTTGAACAGGACCGATTGAAAGTCTTTCCTCGCACCAGCAAAAGAGTGCAACAAGGTTTGTTACAAAAATTGGAGCGGAGAGAAATTTTCTGATAACATTCTTAAAACCACTAATAACTCTATATCAAGAAAGGATTATCCATAGCAATTAGCTGGATTTATTCCTCAACTCATGGTACAAGTGTTTGTTTTCGGATTCATATCCTTCCAAAAACGATAACAATGACGATAACATAAGACATCGATATATTCTTCAGGATGAAGATCGTCCAGGAAATATAACGCGAAGCTTAGAGGACGAAGACATTGCACAAGCCTATACTCCAATACAATACAAGGCAGCAGACCATTAAATAGTTTTCCGGAAAACCACTCCTAATTCCTATCAAAACTAATTAAACGCATCATCTTAAAATATATGTGGGCAATTTCCGCCAATATTTTAGTGTTAGAATTCTTGATTTATTCGTCAAAGAACTTGTAGATACAGGTGCTTGTAGTTCTATAGGTGGTGATGGTGGGATCAAAGCATTAAAAAAGTTGGGACTTTCTCTGCAAAATAATAAGTCTTCCACAGTAAGATTCGTTGATCACTCACATCATGACAATGTCGGGCATTTTAATATTCCTATCAACTGAAAGTTACCAAAAAAATCCTTGCTTACCTTAGAATATTTCAATTTTGGAATTGAGGTAGCTTTGAAGAACGAATCTAGTTTTTCATGATATCGCAACGGGTGAAGCTCAACCCATCGTTCAAAGAGGCTATGAAGTTTCTCGTGCCGTTCAAGCCAGGTTTGGAAAGGAGTTGGACAGAATAAAACAATTGGGTGTTACAGATCGATCCATAGATCTTTGGTGCTCCTCCAGCAATACTTGTAAAAAAATGGAATGGCAAGGACCGGCTTTATATCGACAGTCCAAAGTTAAATTCTGTGATAAAAAAAATGGCATATTCCCTTCCCAGGACTTCAGAAAGCCTCAGCCGCCTTAATAAAGCAAAGTGTTCATCCTCCATAGGTTTAAAAGATGCCTTTTGGCAAATCCCCTTGATCCAGTCTGCAAAAGAAACAGTGGCCGTTTCTGTACCAGTGCATAGATTGTGGCACTTCGTTGTAATGCCTTTCATGTTTACAAATTTTCCAGCCACGCAGCAACGCCTCATGAATAGATTATTCGGTTCAACTGAACAAAATATCTTTACTTATTTGGACAACCTAATTATAGCCACTGAGACGTTTAATGAACGCATTCAAGCACTTGAACGAGTGGCGAGGCCACCCTAACAATAACTAAGGAAAAGTGCATTTCTTTCGATCCAGCTTAAAGTATTTACGGTTTATCGTCGATTCTAAAGAACTACGTACTGGTCCAAAATAAGTACAAGCTATGCTTGATTTCCCTCGTACCAAGAATTACACAGAGATGAAACGTTTTATAGAATTGATCTCCTGGTATAGAAGACTTTTCCGATTCCACAAAGCTATTTTTATACCCTGGATGAAATCATAAGGTATACTAAGTTTGTCTTTCCGTTTGTAATACACAGAGATAGTGGTCGTAGAGCAAAATGCGTTGGACACCCACGCATAATATTAAAAGTTATTTTAATTTTTGCATGTCTGTCCTGATTATAATTCGAGAACGCGTTCACTTAGAGAGCTGAAATTTTGCACACGAACTTTCTAAAAAATAGTAAATTAAAGTTGTAAATGGGACCAATCGGGTACCTCCTTCGTAGGGTTGCCTTAGAAAATTTTCGTTTTCACCACATATGTGGGCACTGCTTGAGAACGCGTCGATGTATTGAGATTAAATTTTGTGGTATTTTCAAAAATTAGGAAAATCTGCCAATTTGTTCTTGGTGTTACCATAAAAAATTTTTGGGTTTTTACGTGTACTGTGAAAAGGATCAATCCGAGACGATTTTATTATACTGAAAATTGTTCTAGAAATATATGCACAAAACCACTTCAAAAATCAAACTTTTACAGATAAGCGATCATTCGAAATTACATATGGGCATTCATCTAGGATAGCATAAGAACTGTTCTTAGACCAGTTCTAGTGTGGGGTAACTAGGTAAAGCCGAAAACCAATTAACAAATTAATTAAAATGCAAAAATGCACAATTGGCAAAAACATAATATCTAAGAATTGATTCAAGAAAATACCTCCGATAAAACAGCTATAATAACTGTGATACAATAATAATAATGCATTCTCAGCAAAATATGTAATCACCCAAGTACATGTCACAGTTAAATTATTACGACAACTCTAAGAAGTGACTGCATTTGTTTACATGCTTTGCGACATGCTTAAAACAGGTAAAGCCAATTGCATCACATCAAGCAATATTAAGCACATAAGTGCAAGTAACCCAAGAAACATGCCCAGTCTTTTTCGGGTCGAATTTACGCCTATTTAATTATTAATTAGTTATTTTAGTATTTACGGCCGATTTACATGAGTGAAGAATGAGAGGACGCTGTGTCGGCTGTAAATATGAGGTAAATTAGGGAATATTTCCATATAGGGCAGAGGACACATTTCCTTGATTTGGTAAATTTAACGTAAATTTCACGTCGAATTTACGCACTTTAAAACGATAACAATTTTATTGATAAATATGGAATAAATTTTTGCAAAGCACAAACGTGTTTTAAAAATATTGAATATTTAAAAAATAATAATTTTGAAGTTTTATAAATTATTCTTTGTTTTGCCATTTAGAAGCCTTAAATTAATTTAAATGTTCTTAAATAGTTCTTAAATTAAGAAAAGTTCATTTATTCGCGTATTTTCTTCAGTAACTACGGAAAATATTAAATTAAGATATCGGGCGATTTTTCTATTCATCCTTTTAATATATGTGCATGTTTTGTTAAGTAAATATAGCGCATATTACATTTCTAGAACTAAAAGTTAGCTTGACTTAAAAGTTTCCTTTATACGACGACTTTCCTGTATGGCAAGGCGAAATAACAAAAATCTTCGACTTTGAGAGAAAAAATTCCTGTTTAGGTAATTTTGTGTTCAAAGGCAATGAAAGTTTTTCCTATAAAGAAATTTCGACTTAAGATAGGACATTTCGCCCAAAATTATGGAATTTCGTCTTAAACAAGAAAAAGAGATTTCACAATTAAAAGAAGTAATAATGTCATTACGAGTAATGTCATTACGAGTAATGTCATTACGAGTAATGTCATTACGAGTAATGTCATTACGAGTAATGTCATTACGAGTAATGTCATTACGAGTAATGTCATTACTTCTGAGAATCTTCTTTCATTATTCTGTCATTATGTTGAAACTTCACACTATCATTAAAAATGACAATATTTGTTTCAGTACATCTCAATTCATCGAGCCGCGAGTTCATTTATCTTGTGTAAATTAATGTAATGGATCTTTACAGAAAAGTTTGCATTGCTATGCTATATATGTATGTTGACTTGCCACTCACAGGTTATATATCCAAACACTGAAGATCTATATCCAAACAACCTTTTTTTTCGGCACTTTTATTTTATACTAATACTTTTTTCACACAACTCTTTTTACAACTTAAATCATATCCGACTCTTTGTGTATACAACAATTACCTTTTCAAATAACAGCCGAGAAACAATTCGTACTGTACCGTATGGAATCAATCGCAATCATGCTCAGGTATCGCACATGGAAAAAAACCCGGGGGTGATTCTGATCTCTTTGTCGTAGCTTAGGCGTATATTTTAGTCACATATTTTGATATTTCACCTCAAATTTGTCGTACGTTTAAATTCACCATATTCATTTTCATTTATCCTTTTCATCAACCACAAAACAAAAACTAAAATGAATTTGTAATGAATTAATGTCATATTATACACCTAAAAGTATGACAAATTAGTCAACTGCTTCCTAGGTTGTGAGAAAAATGTTATATTGTGTTAAATTGATATTCTTAAATTCTAAATAATAAATAAAATAAAATAAAATAAATAAATAATAAAATTCGGAATGTGAAGTGTCATTTTCAGTTCATTCTACGTAATGCAAGGCTTACTGAACTGAATAAAAACGCGAAAAATCAGTGGAAAAGTTCATTTCATTTAGGCGAATATTTTGACATTAAAGTACGACAAAACATCAGAATCACCCTCCAGGACTCAATTTCACCGTGTCGACCACTAAAGACACGGCAGCGTACGCCGAGATCCTGTATTCACGACTCTCATTTGAAACATACTGCTCTCGCTATTTTAAAAACGATCAAGTCCCGAGTCCAGGGTAAAAAATGCTTATTTTACATTTTCTACCCCGAGAATATTATTAACGTTGGACATGTTTGAACATGTCCACATTTATCGCGACGGACGATGCATAAAATACCCACGAAGATGATTTGTACACGTCATTGGCTTATTCCCGATCTTTTCGATGATACGATCTTTTTAAGTTCTTTTCGATAATTAAACTAGAGAGTGTTTGTTTTTCCTTTAACATTTGCACGTTTAGAATCTGGTGTTATTTCCATATAAATGCTTAACAGTTTATCTGCATCTAAGTTCCTCTTCAAAGGCCTCAATTAAGTTCTGAAGAAGCTCCCTCTCTTTTTTAATACACTCAGCCTCAACACATTCCGCCGCAGAGATTAATTACAAAAAAGCTCGCTGTCACTATCCATCTTTAAACTACATTATACCTCTTCAAAAATTAGAAACGCACACCCTACACTTGCACTGTAATAATAAATGACAGTATCTCCACTATATATCAGTAATGATGCCTAAATATTAGATGTAATCATTACTAACTATCATTAAAATTTCTGTGAACATTACGCGATCTTTATTAATGTCATTCCGATAAATTTATGGCATTATTACTGAACTCCTACATTTCATTTGCATGTTAAAAATAGTAAACCTTCTCATTAGTATCATCATTTGGATACACGATTTCTTAAAAGGCGGGTAAATTCACACGCAATTGAATATGCGTATATTCCCCATGGTTGGGTGGCAAATAATTAAGTGTATTGGCCCAAATCAAGTGTAGAATCTTTGAGAAAAGATGTGAATGGTATTCCATAGTCTACTGATTACGATATAAATGTGTCGTAAATAGGAACAACATTAATAATCTTGAAGAAGCGATTCAATCTGATGAGTTCATTAATTCCATTGATACTGAAGCGAAACAAATGTAAAATAACTTCTGGTTGTATTATTACGTAATTTCAACTATTAGAGATTTCGCTAAACGTGCCCATTTAGTCCAGTATATCTTGAGGTTAACTTTTTTCGGAATTTGGATCTTGAGGGCAAACAGAATCGAATAGGGAATTTGAAGTCCTAATTTATGGAATTATTAAGTAAAATATCCTTCCTAATATACATTAAAGGAGGTAGTCTTTGAAGTTACATTCTTAAGTCTAATTTACGTAATTTTAACCAACATAGGTCAATCAGCCCCCATGGGAAGTAATTTAAGCATATGTATACCATGAATATTACAGCATTGTATCCTTCTATAAATAATTTGAAGAAAAAACAACAGAGAAGTTGTGCTACCATACTTAGTCGTGTTAACTTAGTGTCTGCTTGTAGCTGTTGTAGCTGTCTCCTATACGTCTACTGCCTTGTGGCTGGCTCCGTCCTACCTAGAAAGTGATGTATAGGAAAAGACAAGTAATACGATACCAATAATCTTCCAAACGCTTATAATTGTAATAGGATGAGCGAGTGAATTACTTTCTAGTGCTAGTCCTGACAAATTTCTTTTACCAGACAAGATTGCACTCTCAATCATGCCCTTCAACCTATAATAAATAGTTTCCAAAGAATGCTTACAATTGCTCTAGCTGTTTTAGATTCCGAGACATTCTTATATGTCGACAACATAATAATCTCTGGATATAGCTTCCAAATCACAATTGAAAACTGTGCATAACATTCGAACTATAATCTCAAACTGAAATCACGAAAATACAACTTTTTGCAGACAGAAGTGGCTTACTGCAGTCAATTGATAACCAATATAGGAGGAAAACCCGATCCCTAAGATTTCAGGACGGTGACTAATCCGAACCCCACGGACAAATGCGGCGGAAACAAAAAGATTTACAGCTTTATGTAACTACGGAAAATTCTTACCCAATTTCGCATCTAAAGCTAAGCCCTCAAACCTTTTATACCGTAAACATACACCCTTTATCTGGACTGAGAAATGCCAAAAAGCTTTTGACACTTTGAAGTAAAAGCTAACTAATGCACCAATATTACGATATCCAAACTTCTCGAAAATATTTGTCTTAACGATGAACGTATGAAATTTTGTACTAGACCAAAACCCTCGAGAAATACTTCCCAAGCCATAAAACGGACTGTATCCCCACTAGATGAGAGCCCTAACTTAGTCCTAGCATTCTAAAGTATTTGCAGTGCTCTTATGTAAAACCGACAAAAGTTTGAATTCATAGCTCATGCGCCCAAAACTACTATTAATATAGAATGATGATGCTCTGCTTATCTTAAGAGTACTTTTTTATTTTCCCAACTGGAATTACATTTTTATATTTTTCTTAACAAAATTATTTAAAAATATTTATCTTAACCGATGGACTACGATTCCTCAAATAAAAGCTCTCAGCTGGAAATAATTGCATATATGAATGTGCCTTGGTCCGATGAATTCGAAAGAATTCTAGACGAAATTCCCCGAATTTCAACAAGAAAACTCCAAAAATATTCCTTGGTTTAAATTTTGCGTATTACAAACGACTAATATACCTACGTGGTTTGGCCAGACCAGAGCTCGTATTTGGGGACTCGAGTCGATCAGAATCGAATCGAATGTGTAAGAAAAATTCATAGCAAATTTGCTGGCTTAAATTTTTCGTATATCATTCAAACTTATTGTTTGGAAAACAATTGATCTAGCCAGACCATGTCGTATACAATACGCTATAAGAGTGTGCCGTAGTCACGAGAGTTGGTAACAGTCGTGTGATTTTATTAACTTTTGTGGATGCCGCGACCTCCGAATCAACTTTTTTTTTTGAAAAATGTTCAAAACTTCATTTTCAAACCTTTATTTCTAGAAAACAGAATGGAATTTAAAAAATCTGGGTCGTTATCGTCTTACGCGATGTGTTGTAATTTAAACGCTTTCAACCATTTTTAAATAAGTTGAAAATTATACGTGCCGCGCCTTAGAAACCCTTAAAACATTTGCGAAATTTGTTTGGTTTGCCCAGCCTTAAGTTTTATTCATTCAGGAACATTTGAATATGTATACAGGTTGTTTCCTCCATGGTCAATAGAGCAGGCGGTGATAGTACTCACTTAGACAAACAGAAAATTGAATGGCAGGGGAGGAGGCATATCAACCGTTTCAGAGTTACAGGGTGATTAAGAAAAAAACTAGTTTTTCACAAAACAACCCAGTGTCTTCAAAAGGACATGGAATACGGTTACAGTTAAGAGCATACAATGGCCAACCAGCACCATACTCCTCTCCTCTTAGGAATTCTTGTGACCTTATCTAAAAATGTCACCTATATTTTTTTGCAAAAGGGTCGTTAACATATTTTTTTTTATAGAATCTGTAAAGTGTATAAACTGTAGACTCTCCTCTTTAATTTTTTGATATCTGTAGCCGTTAAAGAGTTATTAGTTAGTTATTAATCTCAAACACGTCAATTAAGTTGGGACCGCCATTTCATGGTAGAAAAGTTTTGAATACGTCAAAATTAGGGCTCAATTAGGGCTAATTTAATGCTACTTCCCCGAATTTAATGCTCTAGTACTTTTAATAAAAATCCATGGATAATCCAACTTTATTAACTGAGAATAGCTTAAATAGTATTGTTACAATAGTGTGCGCTGCGTAATATTTTAGGGCTCAGTTAGGGCTAATTTAATGCCACTTCCCCGAATTTAATGCTCTAGTACTTTTAAAAAAATCCATGGATAATCGAACTTTATTAAAAGTTAGGACCACCACTACTGAGAATAGGTTAAATGGTATTGTGACAATAGTGTGCACGGCATAATATTTTAAGGCTTAATTAGGGCCAATTTAATGTATTTTCTCCGAAAGTAAGAAATCAGTTAAGGCTAAGAAACCATAAATGTAAAAGTTTAAAAAACAAAATGCTCCATCGATGTTAACTTACACGCTACCAACATTTTAATAATACTGTGTTTTTCTGTCAGATTGAATCTGTGATAAACAAATAATACTTGAAAGGAGTTGAATACTCTAATCTTTTCCGAACTGATAAATGTTAGTAAGGCGTTATCCACAGAAATCTAGAGAAAATATAATTTATTTTACTGTTTTTCTATAGTATTTATTATGCGTAATCTCCGACAAACAACTAAGAAACCATAAATCAGCGGTTAACTATTGCTTAGTGCAACAGCGAAATGTAGATGCTTAATTTGGTGCCCAGATTAGAAATTGACGTTCAATGCCTTGAACACAAATAGAATTTCACTACGCTAAATTTGGGTTACCACACTTCTTGTTTTCTCTACGAATATACTCCGTTGTGCTGCTGAGTTTCATAACGTAAAACATGAGGAAGATTAGTTTTTGAACGCTGATGAACGCTTTTCGCTATTTGTCAAATTACAAAAGAATTTACGTTAAATTTATGTGGAGATACTAATTACATTTATTCTCTGCAATTTATTAAGTTTTTGTAGCTTTACACAGTGGTCAGTGCAAACTAAATTTGTTTGTCCTAAATTACCGTGTATCGTAAAAGTTTAAAATTCTAACCATGGTTGGCCGTTGATTTGTTGCAGATAGCTATTAAAACCTACGATTTTTGGGGGTCTTAAAAAACGTTTTCCATTTTAAAGTTGGTGATCCTAACTTTTAATAAAATTGGATTTTTTTAAAAAGTACTAGAGCATTAAATTCAGTGAAGTGGCATTAAATTAGCCCTAATTGAGCCCTAAATTTTGACGTATTCAAAACTTTTCTACCATGAAATGGCGGTCCCAACTTAATTGACGTATCTCAAACCTATTCTCAAAGATAATTAGTTCCGTTAGTGACTGGAAACACGTCATTTAAAAAAATATCTCCTAATTTCGGTATGACCCGAGCTAATACCTCCTTAAAGGCTGAGATAGCATGTAGGTGCAATAAGTCAAATTAAAGAGCAGAGTCTACAGTTTACAATTTTTATAAAATACGGTTATATTAATAGCCTTTTTGCAAAATCAATAGAGTTCAAATTTAAGAAAAATTTAGTGTAGTTTGGTATAAAGAAGTTTAGACCCAAATAAATCCTGAGAGGAGAGGGGTACGAGGCTGGTTGAGCAATCATTGGGAAATGCATGAAGTTCTACATACACAATTAACTCTCGACTGTGACGGTACGCACTATACTTTTGAAGATACAGGGTAGTTTGGGAAAAACGTAGCTAACTAACACCGTGCAACTCCGAAACGATTGATATACGCCCCCTCCCCTCTGCAATACAATTTTTTGTTTGTCTAGAGTACTATCACCTTCTGCTCTATTAACCACCATGGAGGCAACACCCTGTATATACTCCTATAAGAACAGTATTTCATGAACTTTAATTATTTTCCTACAAACTTAAAAGCATATCTTTGGGTTAATATTAAAGGATTCGAAGGTAAGGATACTTTTGTTGACATTCGCCTCTCTTATGTAATGCATTATATGAAACATATATTGGCTTAGGGTAAATTGTAGATAAAACTCAGTTTGAAACAGTTTTTATAGTTCGATAGTCTCTTAGTTTTGTGGAAAACACATGCTGATATTTCAATAGATCCCTCTTGCGTTGTGTTTCATCCCATATGAAATTATTAAGACTAATAAGGCTGGATTATTAATGACTTATTTTCTTTTGTAGAATAAAGATAACATCGTTCCTAGGGATATTCCAACAGCGGCTGCAGGTCAAAGTTACAAAAGCGACAGTCCAAATTTTCCTGTGCACCACCGAACAATTTTTGCTCTGTCGTGCTCTTTCTTTTCGGAAAATATCACATTCGTATACCTATTAATAATATGTTTAGAAGTTACATATACGTTCATACTTTATTCTTACACATTTAAATATTTTCAAAAGCGAAAAAAAATATAATTGTTATTCCATCACATAACTCATCAGGCAACAGGTCCCAAATAGCGAGATTGAGTGACTCAAAAAAACAAATGAAAAGTAGGAAAATGGAAAGAAATGAAAAAATTGAAAAATTGTGAAAAATAGAAAAATAATGTATTCAAACAAATTGAAAAACTCAGATTAATTCGAAACGAATTGAACCTATGTAAGCCCGCAGTGGAATTAAAAAAGAAAAAATAAGCGTTTAATATCGGCAGAAAACTTATACTCTTCAGTATGGTTTGGTTTAATTTATATAATATGCTTTACGAACTATATACACCACCCCTTCAACACTATTAACTGCGAAGCCAGAATGAGTAACTTGTGATGAATAACCAAACAGAAAAACGGTACTTTACATCAACACGATCAGTAGTGTGAAACAAATCCTAATCAAAGCTTTGAACGTATTTCTCACTTTATGTGTAACATGATTGGGGTTGCCACTTTATGACCATAGACACGAATCGACTACTATTTGAGCCAATATTTAATCTACCGCTCTACTATCCTGCTAAAAAATCTATGACTATTTGCCATAACTGCCACTAAAATATTATTCCCAGTTAGTTAACTGTTTACGAACAAATCCTAGCTTTAGTGTGATAGTGTAAAAGCTATCTATTTTAATGTATTAAATTCACAATGCAGATCATTGGTAATTTTTTCTAAAGAGAAATTGAATTCTAAGTATATATTGATGGGAATGGGGTTGAATTTTAGAAAAATATATGCAAAGAAATGAACGTTTTGAAATAATTTATGTTTAAACAATTGGCGGATTTTATGGGAATTTTAGCTACTTTTCAGCATAGCAATTCTGCTGTTGAACGTGTAGTTTTTGCAATTGATGAATGCTGTAAATTGTAAAAAACGGAATCGCTTAAATTTTTAAACCGTGGAAAATATTATGTATGCAAAATAATTAATAAATAACTCTTCCTCTGTTAGCCCTCCTCTCTAGACTTTATTAAATATTTTACTCGTTTAAAATTTATAAATGGAAAATATGTCACTCAATTCATTTGGTATAGAATGCACAATATATTAAGTTGTACCGAGAACAAATTAAATGAATATTAAATAAATTTTAAGTTAAATCTTATTTTTAAATAATTTTTATTGAAGTTATTAGTAATAATTCGATCAAGAAATTCACACGCACATTTGCGGCTATATCTTTATAACAAAGTCACCAAAAAACTTTGAAAAAAAAAAAAATTTTGGAATTCTTGAGTGTAGCCCTTTCAAACGATACCCCACCCTATAGAAGAAAAAACAGTTTGTGGGGACCGACTCACTCCCATAGCAAATTATAATCTTTGACTGGCGAGATGTGTGCGCGTCACAAAGATCTAACATTCTGCCAAATTTCAAAATAGTTCGTCAGGTCCAGTGCTGACATGTATAACAGGAAATACTTTATTTTCTTTTTAACGTGGGACGGATTTTGTTGGCAAGGGTGTCACAATTATCTTAATTTCAAATTTCATTTTCTATTTAATATTCATATTAGGCGAGCCCGTGGCAAAGTGACGAACGGGGCATAATGACGAAAGAACATTACCTGTAATCAGCTTTATTCTAAACTCGCTTATGATACCCAGTATGCAGGGTTAAGTATTGCCATCATATGGTAAACATTCTTTTCAAATTAGTCTATGTTGGTTGTACGAAAAGGGCAGTCGAGTTTTGCAATTAGAGCACCAAAAGTTTTAGATTTGTCAAGGGTTAGATTTGAGGAAATATTTTAGGCGCTTTGATTTGAATAGTGAGTAAGTCTATTTATGGTGTGCAGCAGTTTTACGGGGCATAATGACAGCATTTTACAAGACATAATGACGAGCTTATTACGGAGCATTATCATTTCCGATTTTCACATTCTGGTAAGCCGACTGAAGAGCGGATTCAAAGCAAATGACTCCAACAAGTAGTGTCTTTAGCATTTCGCAGACTGTGAATTTTTCGGACGTTGGTGCTAAACCTAGAAATCGGCATTTTGAAAAACAATATTTTTTCGAGCTCTATGAATGCAAAAGAAATATTGGAATATTGAAATAGTTATCCTAAAACTTCCGAAATCCAGGAATTGTCTTAAAGGTGAAATATCAGATGTTTGCAGTTTGCATTTTTCGAATTTGAAGCTAGAGGTATTCCTCATTTTAGAGTGTATAATTTTATTGTAAAAATCATATTCCGGCAAGCCATTATAGCCATTTATTAAAATAATGTTTTGATAAAAAGAGTTATTATGCCTCGAGCCCTTCGACATTATCCCGTATATGGGGCGTATTGACGAACTGGTCATCATTCCACTTAGGTCAACAGCGCACTTCATAAGGATGCTAGACAGTAATCACATTTTGTCCCTGATTGACCCTACTTGGTATTAGTATATTTAATGCTTCAAGAATTCGATTCAGGCATTTAAGAAAAATCTAGAGAAAAATCGTTTGTTATTATGGCCCGGACTCCCAAGTTCAACAAATTCCAAATACATTCGAAATATTTTTTTTTATTTGAAGCTAGTCTCCTATTACATCAAATATTCCTTAAACCCGATTTTTAAAGAAATAAAATTATTGTGTGCCTATTACTAAAAGTACGTATAGGGGACAGAAAAAATATTACGTATGTTGTATTACCATCTAGTTCTATTCTATATACTTATTTGGAAAATCCACAGACTGTAACTAGACCATGGTGGGTTTTGTATAATGACTATCAGAACCAGCTTAACACAAGCTCGCTGTAGTGACACGTTTAATATATAAATTGTCAACAATGCACACGCTTCATCACTTAGTCGGTCTTAGTATTAGTATATTCAACTAAACATAAAGCAAACACCGGATGAAATTACATGCAATGCAACACAGAACAAAAATATTTAAAAAAAGAAAGTGTAATAGACATAACGGATTAAATATAATATAGGCGTTTCTTTAAAACATGCTTAGAAACGTCAGCAACAAAATGCGCAGCCATATTATTAACAGTAATACATATAAGATTAATATAAACCTATTAACTAAAGCTCAAGTTAGATCTGGAGGAGTTAACATGCAACAGAGGTACACTTCTAAAATTGTGCCTACTTCACGTGCCTATTTCACGGATAGTGATTTTGTTAAATATCAACGGAGAATGCGAGTGTATATTTAAAAGCTTCAAGCGGTTCTCATAGGGTGGAAGAATTAATGCGTAGGTGTCTGACAGCAAATCGTAGGAAGTTCCGCTGAACAGACTCGATACGAGCGATGTGTGTTGCGTAAAGTGGAAACCAGACCAGGCTAGCGTATTCAAGAAGTGGTCTCACAAATCAAGTGTATAACCGCCATGTTATGGTAGGACTCAAAAACTCTCGCGACTAACGTTTTATAAAACCCAGCATAGAACTACTCTTTGATACCATGTAGTTTATATGGGAGATAAAATTCAATCTGTGGTTACATTTCTTACGCAAGTCACAGACAGAACCCACATGGCGAATCGAGGAATCTCAGAACTTATAATCGTAAGTTATTGGTTTCCGATTCCTGCGGAAAGGCATAACCTCACATTTGTCGATATGAAGTACCAAATTATTGCTCTTGCATCAATTGTAAAATTTGTGAAACTCGCTTTGTACCTGTTCACAATAGCTAAAAGATGTAATCTGAGCGAAAAACTTAACATCGTTATAATAAATCAAGACCATGTGGTACCTCACAACAGAGCCAAAAGACAGAATAAAGAATAACGAGCACAAGTGGCTCCCTTGAGGTACGCCAGACGAAGCCGTCAAAACTCTAGAGATGGAATGGCGGGAAAAGATTTGGTGTGTTCTGTTATCTAAATAGGTTTCCATCCATTTAGGAAATGGTGGGAGAAAATCATATTTTTCCATTTTAGACAATATCACGCAATGAGATAACTTGTCGGACTTTATTAAAGTCTGTAATTAACCAAGACTACTTCGCCTTGATTTTTATGCGTCAAACTTCAGAGAGGACCCACGGTACTTGAACCGTGATCTTGCTGGTCGAGTAATTAGTGCTAGTAATAATACTCGCTCTACTAGGTCGACGACGGTTATTAAAATGTTGATTTTCTGTACGGATGTGATCAACGGTGTTTGTACCGTAATTTTGTAGCGGGAGTAAACAGTGCTTGTACTGATACTCCAAATTATGGTCGATTGTTGTGCTCTTGGCAGCATCACCCAGAGAGAAGAAAAGAAAGGATTGTTTTCACAAAATTAACTCACCGCAGCTGTCTTTTATTCCAAAAATTCTCCTTTTTATAATAAAAATTGTCATCTGCGATCTTATTCTAGCTTACCTGAATCTATTGAAACGTTTAAAATGCAAATTTTTCCCGGGAAATAAAGTTTTCACAAATTCACTTGACAGAGATAAAGAATTTTTATCTTAAGGGTGTTGAATGGCTGGACGCTCTCGGTTAGAAATGTTTGTGTTGCATTTATACTGTTTGCTTTTGATAAAGAATTCCAAGGGAATTAAAACCGTGAGAATGTGAAATTGATATTTTTTGCGTTTGATTTTATTATGAAATATATGGATCATGAAAAAATGACCAGATGTTAACAGTCGGTATAAATACAATCTGTCTGGTAGCCTTTTGCAAGCCCGCCAATGCTATCCGAGACAAATTCCAACAAGTGGTTGTAGACCTGCCCGAAATAACCTCATGTTGGTTTGAAAAGAGCACATTCTTGCAGGAAGTTGATAATTTAGAGTAAATGATAGATTTGAATAATCTAGGCATGAAAGATAATTTTGGAATAGGTCTATAGTTAGAAATTTCATTTTTATTACCTTCTTTGTGGATACGAATGATAAAAGAATTTTTCCATATCTGCGGAAAACAATCACTATCAAGCGATTTTTGGATAATAATTTTCAATGGAGCTACCAGGGCAAGGTAGCAAGACTTAAAAATGACCGAAGGGATCCCGTTCGGAGCCATTCTGAAGTCATTTTGAAGCCCATTAATATGAACCAGTATTCCTCTTGTGTAATTGAAGGGATAGTGGATGAAACTTTATGACAGTCGTTCATATGCCTGAAATTGCTATTTTGAGGTTGAAGATTTGATGAGGCAAAGTCATTGTCAAAAAAAGAAGAAAACTAGTCGCAAATTTAAGACGAATCATCACTACCAGAATACTTGTACCTTATGGTATTGGGGTAGTTGTCCTAATTTTTCTTCATATTAACAAATGTAAAAAAGATGCGTGGGTCACTAAATAATTTCGTACACATGCTTTGAATATACTCATCATAAAGTGTAGAGGAATGTTCTTTGAATGAACTCATTATAGAATGTGAGGAAGTTGTTGTGACTTAGTGTCTTTATCCCTCATATGAGTTTTTCACAATTTATTCTTTCTATTATTAAGATGTTTTAGTTCTATATTGAACCACGGTGGAGCAGGTTTAGAGAACCGCTGACGCTCACGGGGAACATGAGAAAACAGTAATTCGAAAAGAATTATGTAAAACTTACAAACGTCGTCATCAACACTATTGCAGTACAGCAATGTTCCTAGAAGTCAGCCTTTATAAAATTGTAACAGTATTGCGTTTATCCACAATATGTGAGGTTTTCGGTGTTTCATAACAATATGTAATTAGCAGAGGGGGTGGTACTTCTTAAGAGTAGACATTATAACTGGGCCGGGTTCAACTAATAAGTTACCAGTGTCAGTAGAAAATACCAGATCTAACTGCCTACCCATGTCATTCATAGCATTACTGATTTGGCTGAGATAGCGTCCAGCAAGAGTTATTTTCTTTTTATCAAGTTATTAACAGGAAGGTAGTCATCGTAATCTTCATTTACTACCCATTGTATGTCAGATAAGTTAAAAACACCAATAAGTAGTAATTCGCCAAGAGGTTGAAATGAGTATAGGTCGTAAATATTCTGACCTTTGTCATCAACAATGTTTATGGAGTCTGGGGGAATATAGCAACAAAGTATGTATAAGTCATATTTTAAGAGAGATAGCTTAAGAACTATAACTTCAATATCGATAATATTGGAAAAACTGGGAAACTCAATTTGGCTGAAATTTAAGTTTTTACAGGCGAGGAATATGCCACCGCTACGCGTTTCAGATTCACTATATCTATTTCTTCTAAAAATATTTATACAATTTTTCAAAGATTTCAGCATCGCGAAAGCCATGATGTAGTCAAGTTTCAGTGAAAGTAATTATATCCAAGCCAGTCGCAACAGAGGATTTGAAGATTTGTGCAGTTTTAGTTCGAATCTCTTTTACGCTTTGATATGTAGTAAAGACCAAGCAATTTGAATGTTTTGGGATATTGCTGCTTATTTAGCTGCATTTTTTTCTTGGCACCCAGAAGGTACGAACAATTTAGTAAAAGTTCCAGAGGGCCAAAATGTGGAATCCAAGAACTTATCCAGCTCATGCCAGGACACAATTAGAACAAATGATGCAACAGGTTTATGGGATTTACTAATATTTCGTCCATGAATCCATCTGTTGTGATATTCTTGGACTTCAAATACCTCAATATATCCTCCCACATCGTTTCTGGAGAAAAATGTGTGCCAAAAATACTGGAAGATTTTGGTACCGTTCTCAAAGGGACACCAGTGTCATTTCCTAAAGGGTACACAAATAAAGTATCATTCGATACTGAGAAACGCTCCCTCATTTCAGTTACAGAAGCAAATTAACTGGTTCACCATTTAATGTTGGATGAACCGACTGCTGATTTGAAAGAATTCTCTAATTGTAGCTATGGTGGCATTTTCGGCGGTTCCTCTGCTTTGTAGCTGGTTTACGACTATGTGCATCAGATACCGGAGAATTAGGGCCTACCACTTGTTTAGAACTCATTATTTTAAATTCAGTGGAATTAGTAAGTAGTAAGCAATCAATTTCAATAGGATCAGGGGTCACGCAGTTTTCGAAAAAAGAGTGTTTGACAGACAGACGTACGGACGCAAGAGTGATCTTATAAGGGTCCCGTTTTTTCCTACATACTTATTTACTTAGTTGTCAGAAATAGAAATACATATGTATATACGAATTTTTTTTTAAAGATACCACTCAATCAGCTACGACTCAATTAACATTAAATCTACGCCAATGTTCCTTATTTTACCCTACGTTCAGGGGACCCGTTAGGGTCCCAACCTCTTTTCAAAAATTGATTCAGTGGTGGCAACCTTGAACATGATAGTGTACCTCACGTAAAGCAGGGCAATATTCCTAATCTACCCTCTATATATACTCCTTGAATTCTTACAATACGCTCGTCAATTTCCAATTTGTAGTATAGACAAAGTGGAATGAGCTGATGGCTACTTCGCTCCTTGTACATATTATTAATTGCGAAATACAACTGACGACCAGAACTCAAACACGCGTATTTGGCTCATTCGTCCCACTGACAATGTGTACATAGTTGATTGTATTTACTTAGTATTGTGAAATCAATATCTAACTACTTCTAATATTATGAGACTATAAGAAGAAAGAGGAAGGCATACTTTTCCTACATTAAATTGAACATTGGTTATCACAAGTTACGGCTCCTATGCTCAAGATTATTTCATGAGTACGTATGTATATTTCTTTTTAAGCAAATTAAGTCTCACCAACAGGGCGAGTATGACTAGAAATATTTTGCTTACATATATGCCAGCTTGTCATACATATGTTACATATGTTTATCAGCTGTTTTTGAAACTCTCTTATTTTCTGTACATCATTCTTTGTTTCGTGCCTATTATTAAAATGAACTGTTCTAATGATTCAATTTATTGAAATTAAAATTTACAATAATTAAGTATTTACATAGTATATTATTAATATGTATTATACATATTAATAAATATTAAATGTTGTTTATTCATTAGTGAGCAGAACATGTTGTTTAAAGGCCAAATTTAATTTTATATTTAATATTTTGGTAAAACTGCTATAAGTGCATTTCTGCTAATATGAAATAGCTTGAAAGTATGGATTAACTGCCTGCAGCAAACACCAACCAAGGCATTTAAGAGAGTTTAGCTAAACACGTGCTCCAGTAACGTATAAATATTATATGCCGATAAATGTAGTTTTCCTAATATTTTGTAAGATATTGACTGTGTATATTTTATATAGTAAGTAAATAGTACATGTATTAACATTGAGTTATTTAGTTTGGCATGAATGTTAAAATTACGTAAGAATTTTGTTTCTTTTATTTCTAAGGCACTTTATTTGTTGCAATAATTTATTCATGCTTTAGATTAGTATAAGTGGGTACATATTTTGGAGAGTAATGAATTTGCACTAATCCGTATAAACATAATTTATTTATAAGTAAATACACCTTGAACGAGTTCGCTTTGCAAACGACCATGCTTACAAATATCCTTGAAATGCCTTCTTTTAATGTTTTTGGAAACCACTCACAGTATTCCAGTTTTTTATAATTTGTTCACTTTCACCATCCTATAAAAGGTTCCACGATGAGGAGCACGCGAATTTGCTAAACTCTATGTGGCTAACCGCCATCACCTTTTTATGCGTGGGCTATGGCGATATTGTTCCCAATACTTATTGCGGCCGTGGTATAACATTAACATGTGGTTTGGTGGTAAGTACTCTAAAACTTAGAGCTATAAGTTCAAATGCTATGGTTGGTTTGCCAGTGCTAGAAGTTTATCCATATTTTCCAATCCTATTTATCCATACAATGTTTATTTATTCCAAGAATCTGTGTTTACAAACAGGTTTCACGACGAAGAACATGCAAACCTTTTGAATGCTATGTGGCTGATAGCTATAACATTTTTAAGTGTCGGGTTTGGTGATATTGTTCCAAATACTTATTGTGGCCGCGGTATTGCTGTCAGCACTGGAATTATGGTGAGTTTTGAAGTTAAATTGAAAATGTAACTATTAACAGAAAGTAAAATAATGCACCGTGATACAATTGTTTCTTTAATGTTCAGCCTTTTAAAATTTGTGCGTGTTCTGCGTATTTACAACAACAACTTTATAACATTCCACTTCCTTTCTTGCGTACTTTTTGATTAAGTTTCTATAATTTTCAATATTTAATGGCTTTTTCTACTTATAGGGAGCCGGTTGTACTGCTCTATTAGTTGCAGTTGTTTCTAGGAAGTTGGAGCTTACTAGAGCTGAAAAACACGTGCACAACTTTATGATGGATACACAACTAACAAAACGTGTAAGCAATTTTCGGATTACAAATTTATAAAAGAAAAATGAAAACAAAAACAACAAATCTTTCAAACAAATTTCAATAAATCGCTTTATTGTTGCGTTATAATTTGTTAATTATGCTTATTTTTGCTCAAAACTAACTAATAGTGTTGGAAATATTTATTAACTTCACCTCTTCGCTTTCCTGTGGAAAAGGTATTCCACCTTTTTCAGCTCTAGTTCATGTAATCATACAAAAAATGGTTTTCAATATAGGATGTTTTTTAAAGATTGAAGTAAACATTTTAATAGCACCGTAATTATTCAATTATCACATCTTATAATCCCTGTCTTACCTTATTATTTATCCAAGTCAATTTCAATATCAGTAGTTGATACAAAATTTTGAGTAGCTGGAAAGAATTTTCATATGATGCAGCTGGACTATATGATTATATGGATTTAAATAAGGGATCTGTAATGAAAGTGGAGAATTACTTTAAAAGTTCATGTCCATATTCATGTTCATGTCCATATCCATGTTTTCGTTTCCGGGTTCTATTACCAAGAATTTTAAAGATATTTACCTCTAACTTACGGCAATATATTAAGAGCTAGTCAACTCAAATAAAGTCGGCCTTAATGTATTGAAAATAGTTTTTTAATGGGAAAGCTCGAGAAAGCATGTTTCTTTTCCCCACGTTAAAATCTTTTTCCTGTACACGCAAATTCTTCCTCATTACTAAATAGTAAAGGCAAATTTCTTAATTCATTTTGTACGTCATTAAAATTTACAAGCTTCTGGTAAAACTTGGCCATAATTGATAATGACTGTAAATGGTCTGGTCATTTCAAAGATAACACTAGTTTTGTATTCAAAATTGGAATTGTTTTTAGCAATACTTTTGCGCCAGTAAACTTTGTCTACCTTCATCACATACCCGAATAATAAGTTTGATAGCATTTCTTTTCAGTTCAAAGATGATTATTGTCTAAGTCTTTGATTTCACTGCCTAAAAACACTTGATTTCGGGTAGCATAATTTTTTGTAGGATTCAAAATATCGACATTGATGTTCAAGCATAAAAGGAATTTAAAGCCTTTTATAATACTGTAACAAAATTGGTAAGAGCTTTAAATGATCTTGAATTAGCGGTAGCTAAGTGGGATTGTTTGTTGATGTTTCTTATTGTCGGTAAACTTGATTCTGAAACCGACGATTGTGGGCTCGAAAGATAGTAGAGATAGATTTCCCTTCTTACGATCAACTAACTAAATTTTTGGGAAGGTGGATATTAGATTTGGAAAGCATAAAAGTAAGATCAAAGGGATGTATAACAAAAATGCATGCGTAGAGACAAACCATTTTGCATTTAACCGTTCATCACCGCTTTAGATGTCATCCATCGTTGGGCTTTTGTAAGCAGGGAGGATTTTCCTATAGTCCGAGTAGGTCCGGGCCTAGGGCGGCAAATTTAGGGGACGGCAAGACTTGGTGAGATTTTTTTATTTTTAGTGGTCGGGCCCTCTGTGTACCCACACGTCAACGTTTAAATATTCAAAAATGTGTCCATAGCACCCTGCAAAAATAATTTACACGTATGGATATTACGATTACTAAAAGTTTGGATCATCGACCTCAATGTTTGCTTACTAGTTTACTCCAAGTTCAATTTTCATTTTGCTCCACTACAGATTACATATATTAGTACTGGGTTATTTAATGTTGTCGATGCCACTGGTATTAGTTTTTCGTACACGGTGAAGAAATGAATTAATCGTTCCCGAGAGCCGCCATATTACCAACGCCCTCCCCCCGAAAGCATGCTTTACAGGGAGTAGGGGGCGGCAATCTTCCACAGGCGTAGGGCAGCCAAGTTATCAAATCTCGCAATCGCTCTGCATAAATTGTTTAAGTCCAACACATAACTTAAAGCAATGCAAATCTGGTACGAGTGTGTCAACAACAGCATAACACACTTCATCCCTCATAATAAAAATCGGATATCAAACCTGCGACATCGGCATCAGTTACACTAACAAGTCAAAAAACCTTACATAAGGAAATATTTTTTCTTACAGCAGTTGCATTTGTAAAGGATTTGTCAGGAGCATTTCAAACCTGCAGAATATTATTTGATACACACACAATTAATGTTGATTGCAGAATCCTGCAAACGGCGACTATGATTGTAACGTCAACAAGTCCGTAATCCCATCAGTGGAATTGGTCACGAAAAGAAAGCTCATACTCACCATTGCTTCGAAACTAACTTCCGAAACATTGAACGTATCAGGGTTATTCTTCCACAACTTGGCTGTGAGCTACCAGGCAATAATGTGGAAACTCTCAGTGCAAATCCAACGTTTAACAAAAAAAGCACAGTATACATATTATGGGAGCATACATGGTTTTCAAGGTGTTAACGGATGGCAGAACCATTGGTACAACGGCACGATATTTGGCTGGGTAATTGCCGGGTAATATTTTATGTTGATCACTAAAATGGGTTTCGGAACTAGAGGAGATGTCTAAAGGAACTCACTTAACTGGGCAAGAGGCTAATTATGAAAATTATTATAATTAGTAATCATAAACGTTGACCTGATGGACTTTACGAAGTATGCTTGCCCTTTAAAGACAAATGTAAGAAATTATGAGACCCGAATTCTTCAGCATTGTATCCAGTATAAGCGAGAGTATTGCGACTACATGCAAGAATACTTGGAACTCGGTCACGTGTCAAAGATAGCTAAAAGTTAAAATCAGTATAAAGATTATAATAGTACTTATTATCTTCCGCATCATTAAGTTTCAAAACCTGACCATAATTTTTGACGCGTCTGCGCCCACAAGTCAAGGATCGTTATTAAATGACAACCTTATGGTTGGCCCAGCAACTTAATCTGATTTAATATCGATTCTCTGGCGTTTAAATCCTTCTCAACAAATAAAAGAATTTAAATTACAGATCATAACATATGGAACAGCTTCGGTTCCATACTTTGCTAAACGTAGGTACATTAAATCAACCTGCGTATGATGAGAAAAAAACATTTCTACTAATAAGTGAGCTTAAATAATTACTTAATAGCGGTGGTTTCGAATTACGGAAATGGAAATTAAATTCAGATTGCATTTTTGAAAACTTAATGGAAGGCCACTCCCAGAGCACAATCGAATTTCAGATGCGTGTGTGTGTGTGTGCGCGCGTGTGAAAGTCCACCGTCATCGACGACAAATCCATATGGAAAATTTCAGCTAGATTAGAAACCGGGAAGGGTCAATTTTGACTTTCTAAGTTTGCGGACACGGCGGTGAAGTTAACATAAAGGATATAAGAAGATACTTCAAAAACGTCTACTGCTATGGATATACTGATTCCATAATTGTTTTGGCGTGACTGTCAGGGCATCATAAAAATTGGAAAACATTCGTCGCCAACCAGACATACTTTAGGAAATACCGTACGTTCCACGTAGCTTCTCGGAAAAATCCGCCTGATCATGTTTCACGTGGATTGTCTCCCTCTCAACTATTGGAATGAAAGGAGTATGGTGGAATGGACCTGACTTTCTTTAATCAACTGAAATCACATCTCGCATCTATCGTCCAACTTTTCCTCAAAGTGAAGTTCCGAAGGGACGAAACGTAATTTTTCATGCAATTACGAAAGACGGAAATCAGCAATCAATTCTTCAACTGTATTCTAATTTGACAACGAATTATAGGGGATAAACGAAGGTTGGATCCACTATCAGTAGAATAGCTTAATGAATCATTAAGGATTTCCATATGACGAGTTCAATCAACTATGTTTTAAGATGAATTAGCTGGTGTCAAATCGAATAACACTTCACCTCCGAAATGTTCAATGAAAATCTTCAACCCTTTTGTGGGCAATCAAGTATTACTCAGAGTGCGATGTAGGCTCAGCGAAGGTGACATTCCATTCGGCATAAAATATCCAATAATCCTTCCAAAGGCTTAACATGCTGTTCCATGACTACTACTAAGTATATATAAAATAACAGAAAGCACACCTGCTTGGGATCTCACGCCTCCTGCCTTATTATATTCAAATGTGATACTTGTAGACGTCATCGAGCAATAATCAGCTCTCAACAAATAGGCAATTTACCAAAACCCAAGATCGAAGTCGTCCCATTTAATCTATGGACATGGAAAGGTCGCGGTGCAAAAAGACTAAAGAAATATGTATGTTTGCCTATTCCTCTGTTTAGCAACTAAGGCTATATATCTAGAACTGGCTAGCGATCTAACGACGGAGGCCTTCTTAGCAATGTTAAGGCTTTTTATTTCACGTCGTGGTTTCTGTGTTAACATCGGCAAGAACTTTGTGGGAGCCCATCGGGAATTGCTGGGTATGGCGAACAAGTACTAGATCATTGAGAAACCTTGGTATCAGCTGATAGTTCATTCCTCCGTCTACACTCCATTTTGGGGGACTGTGGGAGGCAGGTGTTAAGTCTATTAAATGCCATGTGAAGCGAAAAAAGGAAACACACTACTAGCCTGTGAAGAAGTGACAACGCTGCTATGCCAAATCGTGGCAGTCCTATTATATATATATATATATATATATATATATATAGATATCAAATTTAAAAAAGGAATGACATGATAAGAAAACCTATCGCCAAATTTTGCCCACTTCTCGATGATAACATTCGAAATCATATTAAAAGCGATGCTTTCAAGGCGGATGGCATGTCTGGAAGTCACATAAATTCAGAATCCCTCGATCCAGCATAAAGGCTGAAATACAATGTGGCGCTCTAGCTCGTAGCTACCGCTCTAGCTTACACTGGAGCGCGCCATGTATAGCTAACATTGGTTACAATGGTGCAGCTTATAGCCAAATGGCACGAACCATTATTAGCGTTTATTTTTATTTATAGAATATGAACACATTATTTAATATGGAGGGATCCAATTGACACATGAATCGGCCTAACTTTGTTAATCTGTGTACCATGCCTCACGTCTAAATATAGAATGCGTTGTTAAGAGAAATTTGTCAGCTGGGCTCTTTCAAATCTGTAAACACGACAAACATCTTCGTTTATATAACAATGAAAAGAACGATACTACTGTTAAAGTAACCTATGTTGAGCAAGTTCAAAAACTACATGAAATCATAGGATATACTAAGTTTGTCATTCCATTTGAAACGCATAGAAATAATGCTGCTGGAGCAAAATACATGGGACACCCACGCATAATATCAAAAGTTATTCAGATTTTTGCATGTCCATGTGTTCGTCCGCCCGTTCATCTGTCCGTTCGTCCGTCTGTGCGCACGATAACGCGAGAACGCGTGCACAAAGAGAGCTGAAATTTTGCACAAGGGCTTTAAAAAAAGTAAAAAGTTCAAAAATGAGAAAAATCGGCAACTCCTTGGTGGGGTTGCCAGGCAAAATTTCGTTTTTCACTATACATTTGGCGACTGCCTGAAAACGCGTTAACATAGAGAGCTGAAATTATTTATACGGCGTTTCTATAAAAATAGTAAATATAATTTCATAAATGGGCTAAAGCGGACAAACCCTTCTTGGTATTGCCTCATCGAAATTTTGGTTTTTTACGTATGCTGTGAAAATCATCATTCTTAGATGATTTTATTGTACTGAAAATTTATTTAGCATATGAAATAATATAAAATTGGCTATAATCATTTTTACTGTTCGACAAAGCATTCTAGAAATAAATTCGAAAAACCACTTCAACAGTCAAACTTGCTCAGAGAGGTTACCATACGAAATTAATTGTTATTATTGTTATTTGTTTTCATTTAAATGTTAACAATTAGAAATCGAAAGAAAGAAGAGAAATAAATATAAAAAAAGGCTTTGAAAATTGTATGGATAAAAACAAAAATTTCAAATTTTTGTGTGCAGATGAGTGTGACAACATACGATGAGGTTTGCCGATTAGGTTTTTTCCCTTACAAAATACAACACGGTAGATTAAATTAGTGGCGGCATACCGCCAGGTTAAAAGCCGGTTCGGTTTTAAAACCTTAAGCCATCTGAAGACAGCAGCGACTTAACCCCCGGTTTTATAACCGAACGAGAACAAAATTCATTGATTGTTATCGGGCGATTAGGTTTTTCTGTACAGCTTTTGAGACACTGTATGTGTGGTCGCAATAATATCTTTTAATTCATTTAGTGCAAAGACGCGTGTTATGTGTTTAAAAAAAATGAATGAATATATAATGCACGGAGCGAAAACTTTATCAAAAATGCTTATATTTTAATTCGACTAGCAGATATAATTATTTTCCATTTCACGATAAGAACAACACAATATCTTTAAGTGGCTTAAAATTATATCTACGAAGTTATATCTCACTTTCAAATATTAAATGTTCATCACGAAAGCATATTCAGTTCAGATATCTTGTTTCACAAATGTACTATAATGTAGTGAAAGTAACAGCAAGGCATACAGGCAGGGAAAATAAATGTTTAGTACTTGACACCCTATGATATAAGAAGTTATTTCATGGATCTAAATACATTTCAGCAAATATAGATTTTTAGCATATCCATATAACTTTTATTTTATTTTATTTTATATCCGGAACACAAATATTCTAAGTCTCTTGAAAATGATTCATTTATTCCGCAACAGAGCAAATTATATGAATAATAAATGTATTTTATAGTTAAACCAATTGACAACATCAAGTGAAAAATATTCAGTTATTTTTGTATAAAACTATAAACAGAAATTAGACTTCCCACATAACTTTTATGGGAAAATCCTATTGATAGAATAGAGGTTATTCATATTATTGAAATGTACTTTTAAAGTTTCTTATTTTTGACATTCGATTATTTATAATTCGAGAGTTTCGACTTACAATCAAGTAAATATTTTAACTACTAAGTTCTAGTAGTTTATGAGCTTAAAACTAAAATTGGTAAATAATAACTAGAGCAATTCGTTCTCCCAATAGGTATGCAAACCATACTTAAGTACAGGGATAATTTATATAATACAAAAAAAAAGAAACTTTGGAAGAATACGATTTCATACGCCACAAAGCATATTTTGTGCTTATATGAAATTGATTAATCAACAAAAATAATTAAGTGCTTTAAACTTATGCGGACTATAGATTTTGCATGTAACAAAATAACGATGCGACCAAGTGTTATTTTTGTGTCCACTTTATTCTCGTTATACGAGTTCGGACTATTTAGTAAAAAAAAAAAAAAAACTCAACAAATATATCGCTTCATAGTTTATCCCCTCCTAATTTAATATGTCGATTTTATTTGTACATTCAATATCATCTTTTCAGTGTGAATTCTTAATCAACAATCTTTCATTATGCTTTAGGAACAGTGTTATTAAATTCTGTAATGGACTTAATATAAAATTTATTATCTCCTCGTACTAAGCTTGAACAAAAGTGAAAATCATAGTAGAGTGTTTCAAAGTTCCTTAAAATAACCAAATTTCCATCGTTCACAGAATCTGAAATAATACCAAATTAGGGGAATTGTCAAGTATAAAGAACAGTATTAACAGTATTATTTTTTTTTTTTTTTTTGTAATTTTATTTCATTGATATTCACAAAATTAGTTACTTCTACGTTGTGAAAATTTTTAAGAAATAACTCAATTACATTATAGTGTTGGTACTAATTTTATAACGACTTTAGTTTACCAAACTACTAGTCAGTTCTTTATTTGTCAGAGTACGATTTCTAATAGAAAGGGGAGTGCGCGAACCTAAGCTTTCGCAAATATTCTTTCATTATGTGGTGGATGCTGCAATTATTTTAGAGGGTGGTGCCGTGCTTCATTTCTCATACATCAAACTTGAGTAAGGGGACCGATATTTCTTATTACTTCAAGATAATTTGTTTGGGTTTTAACTTTCCACATAATTGAAGATAAAGTTTATGATGCTTTCAGCCCGGAAACGCATACATTATACATACAACAGTAACAATTTAATTCCAATTCAATCATTTGCATACATTTTTTTCTTATTCATTTAGTCGTTTATTAATATAATTTGTTCAATTTGGCATTCTTGCATTTCTTCAATTTAAGGTTTTACAATATTTTTGTATAGTTGTTGTGAATATAAATCTTGATGCTGATCAATTGATTTTATCATAGAACGAAACAACCAATTGATCAGCACTTCCTCATTGAGTCATTGCTTTGCGAGTTACTAAGTAAGACCTTGCACAATAAATACAATGCATACAGGTCTTACTTAAGTGTGCCAACGGTAGCCCCATTAAAAGTTGCAATGTATCGCATTTCATAACAAACTGAGAATTATTTGGTTTGTTGTGAAAGCGCGTATAATAAACAACAAGTGGCTACCTGCTTAAAAATATTCTAATATGACGCAACATAGCAATGGCCCAGAAATTAAACGAATAAGTGAGGTGACTTGGTGACTGACCGGAGAAAGCTCTGCGAGTTCTTTCTAATATTGCAAAGGGTCAAGTTGCAGAGACTCGCGTTCGTGCGGCTTTAAGTGAAATATACGCGATCGAAGAGAAGAAGTTTTTTTTAAATAAACATTTTTAAATTAAAGAAAAGTTTTTTGTGTGGTGAACTTCCCTAAACGATCCAAAATACAACATTTGGCGCAGCCGGTAGTGTTTGAATAGTGTGGGCAAGATATTCTACACCCTCAAACCTGCACTTGAATCTGATTGCGGGGCGCTATTCGACCTGCAGAATAACAAAAA
This sequence comes from Dioctria rufipes, assembly GCA_963924295.1. Lineage (NCBI taxonomy): Eukaryota > Metazoa > Arthropoda > Insecta > Diptera > Asilidae > Dioctria > Dioctria rufipes. The sequence continues at coordinate 112,143,737 of OZ002742.1, read as the reverse complement.
AAAGAAAAAGAAAGTAGGAAAGTGAAAAAAAGAGGAGATCTATTAAAAAAAAAAGCAAAGAAAAGTGTGTGAATAATAGTACCTAACAACTCGCAGCTGAACCGGATGCAGTACAAACATTCCAATTTTTGAAGCAGCAAATCTCCCAAGGAATTATAAACAAACAAACAAAAATTTTGTAAGATTTTTATATAATTTATTATTTTTTAATTGTTGATAAATAGCAATTTAAGATGAAAATATATGTAAAAATTTTTTTTTTATACCTAAATTAAAATATATGAGAGAAATTGCATACATGTATATAAAGGAAGTCTTGTAAGCATATATATATACGAATATACTGAAGAATGCTTAAATTGCAATGACATAGTACCATGGAATCAAGTTTCTCTTTCCTGTAACTCTTTAACAGTTTGATTTTATTTTGTTTCTCTTATTTATTATTCCCATTCTTTCAACAAGCTTCCTTATGTAGGGGAGAATCTTTAAAAATGGTTTAAGTAAGCACACTTACAAGTGTTACCTGGAAGACAATGATAGAAATCTTAAATATACGTTCAAATAAGCTTCTCTAAAATATTTGCCTTGGAATAATTTTGGTAGTAACTAAGGCAAACTTATGAAAGACAAAATATGATATATTTACACATATTCCATTATTAAATATTACTCATCATAATTTTGTTGTGAATACCTTATTATGTTTTTTTTTTATGATTAAACTTGGAACTTTTAAGTTAAAAAAACTTTTGGTTAATTTTAACATCAATATATCTTAAACAAGAGCATTCTTCTGAAGGTTTCAACCTCTACCTTATTTTTGAACTTATATTGAAAAAAAAAAGAAATGAAAAAAGAACTTTACGTAGGCGAATACAGTAAAAGTATATTAACAATTAGTTGGAATTTTTTTTTGAAGAAACTTGTAAATCTTTTAGCATGTCTAAAATCTGCCAAATGGAGATAAATCTGCGAATCTGATATCACTTCTTACAACGCTAAATTCAGTGAGCGCCACACTTGTAAAGAATTTCAGTTTTATTTAGTCATGATATAATATGGTGCGGGGAGGAAAAATTGAAAAACATACAATTTGAGAGTTCCCTCAGTTTTAGTCCAATAATGCGAAATACACGCATAGGTGTATATCATGGTCAAAATTGCACTTTATTTTAGTGGTGTACAAGTGAGATAAAATTGAATTGTGTTCAGATAGTGAACCTTCCGAATTAATGTCACAGACAACGGATAATCCGACAGCAAATTCAACGCCAAAATCTGCCAATCCTGCCTATCCATTTTATGTGTTGAGTAAAGCTCAAAAGAGATTTTGGAAAAAAATTAATTCTTTTTCGTTTGAGAATACAAGCCCAAATTTAAGTGCAGATAGCACTGACCCCAGTACGAACAGCAACCCTGCAGAGAGCGGGGAAGCGTCTATGTTAAGGTCAGGAAAAGAATTCAGACGTCGATCAAAATCTTGTCCGCGATTATTTCAAGAAGACAGTATGGCAACCGTACAAGTTGACATAGCAAAAGTTAACCAACTGATTTTCAATAGTATTCCCATTTTGACGGGTGACATAGGAATAAACCTAGAGTCAGAAGTAAGCATATTTATAAACTGTTGTAAACATGTAATAAATTGCTTATCTGTCGAAGAAATTCCGATTTTTTTAACCCTCCTACCCACACGCTTTAGAGGTAGAGCAGCCACCTTGTTAGAGGGGACACAATTTAAAAATTTCAGCGAATTAGAGACCAAAATTCATAGCAAACTGGTTAACACAAAGAGCTACGTGACCTTGGTAAATGAACTCCGTGTGCTTTACCAGATGCCTGGAGAGACGTTGACAGATTTTGCACACAGAGTGAAAGTTTTATATAAAAATTGTGTCTCAAAAATTTCAGAGCGTCATAAGGGTGATGCTGCTAAAGCAGTAGGAACCGAGCTTATGGAAACGGCCATATATGTGTTTAAAACAGGGATAATCAACCCTAATCATAAAATCCATCTTATGCAAGATACAAGTCAGGACCTGTCTGTCGTAATCGAGAAGGCGGAAAAACTTGAGGAGATAGAAAGGCAAGCAATGTCGATGTACCATAACCCTTTGGGCATTCAATTAATGAACCCATCAATGGGAGACGGATATCTAGTTACGAATAATTTAATGGGGATCCAGCAAAATCCAAATTATTGCCAAGTACCTTCTCAGGAGAATAATTCTTACAGTGGACGAAGATATACGGCACATAATCGTCAAGAAAACGGTAGGCGAAATCCGCCTCCCATAAAATGTAGTTTCTGCAATAAGGCAAACCACACTTTCTCTGAATGTTTCCAGCGGAAAAAAGCAGGGTTCTGCAATAACTGTCAAAGTTATGGACATGTCGCCCAGAATTGCAGAAAGAGAACCACGAACCAAAAACCTCAGATAAATTCATTGCAAACTAATGGAAGGCCAGTCCCGCATGCAGCATTTTTTACAAGGCCACTCCAACGATGTGAATTTTGTCAAAGAAAGGGACATACTATGACCAACTGTCGAGCTAAGCAAGAGTGGGACAGCAAGAGACCACAAAGTGCTCAAAAAACAAACAATTACTCGGAAAACTAGATGTAGGCTTGCGACGACACCGCGGAAGCCTGGAAAGCACCAATGAAAACCGGTGTCAGCCCTCCCAAGCCCCTAAGTGTTCAGTTAAATTACCGTTGGATATAGCAGCTACTTCCACGGTCGAGCTCTTAGTCGACACGGGAGCTGACGTTAGTTTAATAAAAAAGTCGGTATTACAAAATAATATTAAGATTAATCAAGGTAATAAAACAAACCTTAACGGCGCTTTTGGAGAAGGTCAGACAGTAGGAACATGCAAAGGGAACTTTCTACTTAAAACCCCACAAACATGTGAATTTCATGTAGTAAAGGACAACGAGAATGTACCTTGCGATGGAATACTAGGCTACAATTTCTTGTCAAAAGCATGTAATATTAAGGGTCCACAGAAAACCTTAGAGTTCCCAGTCTCAGAAGTAAATAATACAAACTTCGCTATACCACTAAACTCTCACATTGAAAAGAAGGGGTTGAACATAGAAAATAGTCCCTTCGAAACGTTGAAAAACAAAAAGTCGGTCCATTTTCCAAAATGGGAAATTGGTAAGCTGGAATCTGAACGTTGCTATAATCGAAGCGATAATAGGCAACGCCAACTGAATGGAGTAGATAATGGGAAGGTTCAGAGAAAAACCCACATTCCTGCCCGCTCAGAAAAAATTGTGAGAATTCCAGTGGAAAGTAATGGTGAATTTGTATGCATGTCAAAGGAGATAAGACCTGGTATATTTGTAGCAAACTGTTTAACAAAGGCAGTAAAAAAGGAAATCACAACTATAATACTTAATTCCAGTAACAATGATGAAACGCTAGACCATGTTGAATTAGAATTACAGCCGATTGAAGATTATCACATTACAAATTGGAATGAAATCAATAATACATCTAAGGTGGTTAAATCAAATGTAGGAAGTAAGAACTGCATATACTACATAGCCGACAAGAATAGGCGGAACAAGATACTGGATAAGGAAATCGTGTTGGATGAAAGTCTCAATAAAGAGGAACAGAAGGCATTGCGGGGGTTATGTCATGAGTGTAATGACATTTTTTTATTACCAGAAGATATGCTATCATACACAAATTCTGTAAAGCATGAAATACATATTAAGCAAGATCATGCGCCAGTAAATCAGAAAATGTATAGGTTACCTGAGAGACAGAGATATGTTATCCAGGAGCAAGTGGAGGAAATGCTTAAAAATGATATTATTACACCGAGTATCAGTCCGTGGAACTCACCTCTTCTAGTAGTACCTAAACGGGATGGTCCGAATGGAGAAAAACAGTGGCGAGTCGTTGTTGACTTCCGAAAATTAAATGATATTACTATAGGTGATGCCCTTCCCTTACCAAGAATTGAGGACATATTCGATCAACTAGACCACTCAAGATATTTCACAACATTAGATTTGGCCAGTGGTTACCATCAAGTGCTAGTTGACGAAAGAGATCAATCCAAGACAGCTTTTAGTACTCCACATGGACATTTTGAGTTCAAAAGAATGCCTTTTGGGCTAAAAAATGCTCCAGCAACATTCCAACGCTTAATGAATCACGTCTTAACCGGACTTCAAGGATTCAGATGTTTTGTATATTTAGACGATATTGTCATATATGGAAAGAACTTATCGGATCATAACGAGAAGTTAAGAGATGTATTTGAAAGATTGCGAAGGAATAATTTAAAGCTGAAAATTGAAAAATGTCATTTCTTACGAAAAGAGGTAGTATACTTAGGACACAAGTGTTCTAGTAAAGGAGCTTTACCAGACCCTTCAAAGGTAGTTTGCGTCCAAAACTTTCCACAGCCGAAAACTGTGCGACAAGTTCAGTCTTTTCTTGGTTTAGCAAATTATTATAGGAAATTCATCCCTAGTTTTTCTAAAATTTCCGAGCCCCTCAACAAACTTCTGCGGAAAAATACTAAATACAAGTGGTCAGACCAATGTGAAGAGGCGTTCAACAAACTCAAGGAATTGCTTACCTCACCGCCTTTACTAATATATCCCGACTTCGACAAACCCTTCATATTAACGACAGATGCCAGCGGAGAAGCATTGGGTGCGGTGTTAGCTCAGGGGAAGATCGGTGAAGAGCAACCCATTGCTTACGCAAGCAGAACCTTAAATAAAGCAGAACGAAACTACTCTGCCACCGAAAAAGAATTATTGGCAATAGTGTGGGCCACACGGAATTTCCGATGTTATTTATACGGCCGCAGGTTCACTATCTACACAGACCATAAACCCTTAAAAGGCATTTTCAATAGTAAAGACCCCTCCTCACGTTTACTTCGATTTCATCATAAACTTTCGGAATACGACTACAGTATAGAGTACAAACCAGGAAAATTTAATAAAAACGCTGACACACTCAGCAGAATTCCCTCTAACGAGAACAGTGACAATATGAATAAGGAGCGTGGAATTCAGATAACCACAAACGCACAAGTTCACCACGAGATGGATTCTGAAGCTGAAACGAATTTTTGTCACCCATCCTGTCATGTTTTAACCAGGGCACAAAGAAAAGTAAATGAGGAAGACCTCAAGGAATTGGAAAATGGGAGCCCAAAACCCAAGGAGAACGGAAAGCCAGACGAGAAGGATCCCGATACTGGCTCAGTTAGTTCAGAGGAGTCCAACAACGATGAAAGAATAACAGTTCTGAGTAACCGGAATGACATTAATGTCATTCTACGAGATTACCATAACTCACCCCTCGGAGGGCACTTAGGAATCTATAAGACTTACAAACGCATAAGGAGAAACTACAAATGGAAAGGTATGCTAAAAGACATCCATAAGCATATCAGGAAGTGTGTTCCATGCAGCAAAAACAAACATGGAAAGAACATCAAAATGCCTATGGTAATTAGTAGTGTTGCCGAAAAGCCATTTGATAAAGTATATTTAGATATAGTCGGACCTCTGCCAGAAACCCGCAATGGTAATAAATATATCCTTACACTCTTGGATGACACAACCAGGGTGTTTGATTGCAAACCTTTAAAAAATGGCGAGGCAATCACAGTAGCTAACGGTTTTTACAAGCTAATGATGAAATATAAGATACCTAAAGCAGTAGTCACAGACCAAGGCGCAAACTTCACTAGCGTTATTTTCAAACAACTATGCAAACTATTTAAAGTCAAGAAATTACAAACAACAGCTTACCACCCACAGGCAAATGGTGCTCTGGAAAGAACACATGGACCTTTAATTGACTACCTGAAGAACATTGTGGATGATAACATAACAGAATGGGATCAATGGCTCGAGGAAGCAGTACATGTTCGTAATCACTCACCTCATGTAGGAGAAAAACATACCCCTATGGAAGCATTGTGGGGATTTTACGATCCACCTCCTAATAACTTAAGAAAAGAACCTGAACCTATCTATAATTTTGATGATTATGTCAGCATAAGAAGAAGAAAAATGCAATTACTTCATAAAATGGTAAGAGAAGAATTGCTAAAAAGCAAACTAAAATCCAAGGAAAACTACGACAGGAATGCACGAAGTGTCAAATTTCATGTAGGTGACCGAGTTCTTTTAAGAGACCCTACTAAAAAACATAAACTGGCACCCATTTGGAATGGACCGTATGAGATTAAAATGGTTAACAATGATGTCAATTGCACTTTACAAATTGGACATAAGTTGCGAAGAGTTCATAACAATAGATTAAAAACATTTTAGATTTACGATTACCTCAAAGCCTATATTATCGCGGCTATCACTAAATTCGATTTATTATCTACAGATTATGCTACTGTGGTTTTTTGCAATAATACCCTGGGTGGCACCCCAGGCAGATGTAATACCTCTAAATTCCACTGGCGTAATGTTCGAACAGATATCACCAGCATACATGTATGTGCACACATGGGTCATATATACGCAGATCCAGATGATGCAAGAAACCGAAGCACTAGGATTTATTGAAAAATGCGAGAAAACAATAGGACATCTGTGTACGCTACAGTTAAAGGATGAAGAAACCGAATCATGCAAAACATGGGAAACCGAGTTACGAAGGCAAGTAAACAAGGTAAAGGATAGGTTAAGAGATATAAATTTCTATTTGCAAGTTAGAAGTAAGCGAGGAATAGTTGCTGGAATAGGTAGGGTGAGCAAATTTTTATTCGGTACTATGGATGACAGAGATGCCGAGCAAATATATGCCAAATTAAATAACTTAGAAATTCAAGACTCTGAAAATGTGCACTTGATAGAAAAACAAATTAGCCTAGTCAAGTCAAAATTCAATGAAATAAATCAGGCTTTTAAGAACGTTACGGAATACCAACAAAACTTAGAAGATCGCTTTAATGGCTTGGTAGAAAATGTAATTAATTCCACCCGAATTCTCAAATCGGAAATAAGAACCGTAAATATTAAAGCAGATATTAATGAAATATTGATATATATTTTACATCAGCTTCAACAAATATATCAACGGTTAACAAATGAATTATTGGTGATAAATGCCTTACATCAGCATACCTTACACCCTCTGATTTTGACAGCCAACGATATATCACAAATATATACTGAAATCAGTAAAAGAGGCATGACAAACCTCTTGCTGGACTTCAAAGCTGTCAGTCAAATAATTCAAACTGATTCCATACAGTTAGATAACAAACATTTCATCCGTATCACGCTTCCATTGCCCGAAAATACAGTATATACACTTAATAAAGTATACTTATTGCCAACACCTATCTCACCCAAAAGCTCCGCTATTTTCAAAATTGAGGCAAATTACTTCCTGAACAGCACTCGAAACCAACAGTATTTAGAAATGACAGCACTAGACTTTAAAGAACACTGCAAAAGGTCTACTACTATGAGTGATATTATATATATTTGCTATCAAGCCCAACCTAGTACACTTATAGTTAATAAAGCCAATTGCATGGCGAACTTATTCAATAACCCGCTAAGAGGACCAGCTCCTTGCGAGCACAGAATAATAAATAATACTGTTAATACCCTAACAAAAATGGTCAGGCAAAATTCTTGGCTGTTCGTATTTTTCTCAGAGGCAACCCTTTTAACAAACTGTAGTAATCATTTTGGTCACTTAACCATCAACGGCACTGGAGTCCTCGTTTTAAAACAACCCTGTACGTATACGTTAGAAAACTATAGAATTCCTTTTGAAAACAGCTTTAGTTATTATCCCCCAATACACCAGCCTGAACTCTACAATGTTCCTAAAGTATCGTTCAAACAAGATCTTTATGACGAGCTACAAGGTAAATTTAATATTAACGAAAATCTAAAGGTAAATACTCATAGAAATCATAACTTCGCCCTCGTTAGTGAGAGTAAAGATTTAGATGATTTGGAAAGAGAAATAAATTCAGTAAAGTCAAGTAGGGAAATAAAAAGGCATCAAATTCAAACACATGCCAATACAGGAATAACTATAGCGTTAGTCGCTGGATTAATTTTGTGCCTGGCCTTAAAATATCTATTACGGAAAAGAAACCAAACTATTCAAGCAAAGGCAAAGCCCATAATCTCATACCCTACTCCTCGAAGATCCCAAGAGATCGTAAGTATACCTCCCCTCCCTTTAACCCCGATAGCAAATTCCGAAATACCCGCAAAACATCTCCCGGGAAAGGAAGAGCCGAACGCAATTCCTATTCCAGATAGCAACACTTCTAAAACGATTGTGTCACGGAAACTTGACCAAAAACCACCAAAACTACCCTTGAACACACCCCACATGAAGCCATATATATATGAAGTTTAAAGTCAAGTCATGAAGGGCTTGAGACAATGGTACGGTCAGAATTAAATATACATGTATGATTACAAGGAAATATTTTTATGGCTTAGTTATTTTTATATTACTATGTTTTTTTATATATTAGTATCTTTTTGTGACTTAGCTAATAGAGAGGTAATAATTTTTAATAATAAAAAATTGTAAAGTTTTGAGTTAATGAAAATCAAAAAGTTTTCCGCTGTAGGTACTGTGTAGTTTATTTTAATTTAGATTATGTGTATGTAATTTCAAAAGATTGAAAAAAAAAATTTATTCTGGGTAATCAACTTATTATTCTTTTGTAAAATGTATTGATTGTGTAGTCATAGCCATATCTAAGAAAATCAAAATAAATAATAATTTTAAATTTCTGTTCGACCAAACTGAAGATATATATTGAATGTGTCTATATATTACGTAAAAGTACACTTTCATCTGCAACATATCTCAATATTAAAAAAAAAAATTTATGTTTATTCTATTATTCATAAAATTGATTTATTTATAATAAGTGCATTATATATTTTCGTATATGTGACAAATTAAAAAAAAAAGCAGAATTTCTATCATTAATTACTAGGTACACATATTATATATATTTTGCATTTGATACCTGTAAAAAAAATATATATCTATAACTCTAAAATTTGTACTAACTAATACTTATACTATATAAATTAACTGCCTACATTTGTCTAGAAGCCAACAGCAATTGTACTTATATTATATATATGAACCAGAGCGTAAGCGTAAGTAACTCAAAGCCAAACGAACAGAATAAATATAAAAAAAAATATATATATATGTCGTATTAGCGCATTAAAAATAAAACGGGCTCTCTCCTCATCCATGGTTACCACGTCATCTCGACCCCCTCGATGCCGTTTTCATCACGGGGAGGGATGTTGTGAATATAAATCTTGATGCTGATCAATTGATTTTATCATAGAACGAAACAACCAATTGATCAGCACTTCCTCATTGAGTCATTGCTTTGCGAGTTACTAAGTAAGACCTTGCACAATAAATACAATGCATACAGGTCTTACTTAAGTGTGCCAACGGTAGCCCCATTAAAAGTTGCAATGTATCGCATTTCATAACAAACTGAGAATTATTTGGTTTGTTGTGAAAGCGCGTATAATAAACAACAAGTGGCTACCTGCTTAAAAATATTCTAATATGACGCAACATAGCAATGGCCCAGAAATTAAACGAATAAGTGAGGTGACTTGGTGACTGACCGGAGAAAGCTCTGCGAGTTCTTTCTAATATTGCAAAGGGTCAAGTTGCAGAGACTCGCGTTCGTGCGGCTTTAAGTGAAATATACGCGATCGAAGAGAAGAAGTTTTTTTTAAATAAACATTTTTAAATTAAAGAAAAGTTTTTTGTGTGGTGAACTTCCCTAAACGATCCAAAATACAACATTTGGCGCAGCCGGTAGTGTTTGAATAGTGTGGGCAAGATATTCTACACCCTCAAACCTGCACTTGAATCTGATTGCGGGGCGCTATTCGACCTGCAGAATAACAAAAAAAAGAAAAAGAAAAGTGTGTGAATAATAGTACCTAACAACTCGCAGCTGAACCGGATGCAGTACAAACATTCCAATTTTTGAAGCAGCAAATCTCCCAAGGAATTATAAACAAACAAACAAAAATTTTGTAAGATTTTTATATAATTTATTATTTTTTAATTGTTGATAAATAGCAATTTAAGATGAAAATATATGTAAAAATTTTTTTTTTATACCTAAATTAAAATATATGAGAGAAATTGCATACATGTATATAAAGGAAGTCTTGTAAGCATATATATATACGAATATACTGAAGAATGCTTAAATTGCAATGACATAGTACCATGGAATCAAGTTTCTCTTTCCTGTAACTCTTTAACAGTTTGATTTTATTTTGTTTCTCTTATTTATTATTCCCATTCTTTCAACAAGCTTCCTTATGTAGGGGAGAATCTTTAAAAATGGTTTAAGTAAGCACACTTACAAGTGTTACCTGGAAGACAATGATAGAAATCTTAAATATACGTTCAAATAAGCTTCTCTAAAATATTTGCCTTGGAATAATTTTGGTAGTAACTAAGGCAAACTTATGAAAGACAAAATATGATATATTTACACATATTCCATTATTAAATATTACTCATCATAATTTTGTTGTGAATACCTTATTATGTTTTTTTTTTATGATTAAACTTGGAACTTTTAAGTTAAAAAAACTTTTGGTTAATTTTAACATCAATATATCTTAAACAAGAGCATTCTTCTGAAGGTTTCAACCTCTACCTTATTTTTGAACTTATATTGAAAAAAAAAAGAAATGAAAAAAGAACTTTACGTAGGCGAATACAGTAAAAGTATATTAACAATTAGTTGGAATTTTTTTTTGAAGAAACTTGTAAATCTTTTAGCATGTCTAAAATCTGCCAAATGGAGATAAATCTGCGAATCTGATATCACTTCTTACAACGCTAAATTCAGTGAGCGCCACACTTGTAAAGAATTTCAGTTTTATTTAGTCATGATATAATATGGTGCGGGGAGGAAAAATTGAAAAACATACAATTTGAGAGTTCCCTCAGTTTTAGTCCAATAATGCGAAATACACGCATAGGTGTATATCATGGTCAAAATTGCACTTTATTTTAGTGGTGTACAAGTGAGATAAAATTGAATTGTGTTCAGATAGTGAACCTTCCGAATTAATGTCACAGACAACGGATAATCCGACAGCAAATTCAACGCCAAAATCTGCCAATCCTGCCTATCCATTTTATGTGTTGAGTAAAGCTCAAAAGAGATTTTGGAAAAAAATTAATTCTTTTTCGTTTGAGAATACAAGCCCAAATTTAAGTGCAGATAGCACTGACCCCAGTACGAACAGCAACCCTGCAGAGAGCGGGGAAGCGTCTATGTTAAGGTCAGGAAAAGAATTCAGACGTCGATCAAAATCTTGTCCGCGATTATTTCAAGAAGACAGTATGGCAACCGTACAAGTTGACATAGCAAAAGTTAACCAACTGATTTTCAATAGTATTCCCATTTTGACGGGTGACATAGGAATAAACCTAGAGTCAGAAGTAAGCATATTTATAAACTGTTGTAAACATGTAATAAATTGCTTATCTGTCGAAGAAATTCCGATTTTTTTAACCCTCCTACCCACACGCTTTAGAGGTAGAGCAGCCACCTTGTTAGAGGGGACACAATTTAAAAATTTCAGCGAATTAGAGACCAAAATTCATAGCAAACTGGTTAACACAAAGAGCTACGTGACCTTGGTAAATGAACTCCGTGTGCTTTACCAGATGCCTGGAGAGACGTTGACAGATTTTGCACACAGAGTGAAAGTTTTATATAAAAATTGTGTCTCAAAAATTTCAGAGCGTCATAAGGGTGATGCTGCTAAAGCAGTAGGAACCGAGCTTATGGAAACGGCCATATATGTGTTTAAAACAGGGATAATCAACCCTAATCATAAAATCCATCTTATGCAAGATACAAGTCAGGACCTGTCTGTCGTAATCGAGAAGGCGGAAAAACTTGAGGAGATAGAAAGGCAAGCAATGTCGATGTACCATAACCCTTTGGGCATTCAATTAATGAACCCATCAATGGGAGACGGATATCTAGTTACGAATAATTTAATGGGGATCCAGCAAAATCCAAATTATTGCCAAGTACCTTCTCAGGAGAATAATTCTTACAGTGGACGAAGATATACGGCACATAATCGTCAAGAAAACGGTAGGCGAAATCCGCCTCCCATAAAATGTAGTTTCTGCAATAAGGCAAACCACACTTTCTCTGAATGTTTCCAGCGGAAAAAAGCAGGGTTCTGCAATAACTGTCAAAGTTATGGACATGTCGCCCAGAATTGCAGAAAGAGAACCACGAACCAAAAACCTCAGATAAATTCATTGCAAACTAATGGAAGGCCAGTCCCGCATGCAGCATTTTTTACAAGGCCACTCCAACGATGTGAATTTTGTCAAAGAAAGGGACATACTATGACCAACTGTCGAGCTAAGCAAGAGTGGGACAGCAAGAGACCACAAAGTGCTCAAAAAACAAACAATTACTCGGAAAACTAGATGTAGGCTTGCGACGACACCGCGGAAGCCTGGAAAGCACCAATGAAAACCGGTGTCAGCCCTCCCAAGCCCCTAAGTGTTCAGTTAAATTACCGTTGGATATAGCAGCTACTTCCACGGTCGAGCTCTTAGTCGACACGGGAGCTGACGTTAGTTTAATAAAAAAGTCGGTATTACAAAATAATATTAAGATTAATCAAGGTAATAAAACAAACCTTAACGGCGCTTTTGGAGAAGGTCAGACAGTAGGAACATGCAAAGGGAACTTTCTACTTAAAACCCCACAAACATGTGAATTTCATGTAGTAAAGGACAACGAGAATGTACCTTGCGATGGAATACTAGGCTACAATTTCTTGTCAAAAGCATGTAATATTAAGGGTCCACAGAAAACCTTAGAGTTCCCAGTCTCAGAAGTAAATAATACAAACTTCGCTATACCACTAAACTCTCACATTGAAAAGAAGGGGTTGAACATAGAAAATAGTCCCTTCGAAACGTTGAAAAACAAAAAGTCGGTCCATTTTCCAAAATGGGAAATTGGTAAGCTGGAATCTGAACGTTGCTATAATCGAAGCGATAATAGGCAACGCCAACTGAATGGAGTAGATAATGGGAAGGTTCAGAGAAAAACCCACATTCCTGCCCGCTCAGAAAAAATTGTGAGAATTCCAGTGGAAAGTAATGGTGAATTTGTATGCATGTCAAAGGAGATAAGACCTGGTATATTTGTAGCAAACTGTTTAACAAAGGCAGTAAAAAAGGAAATCACAACTATAATACTTAATTCCAGTAACAATGATGAAACGCTAGACCATGTTGAATTAGAATTACAGCCGATTGAAGATTATCACATTACAAATTGGAATGAAATCAATAATACATCTAAGGTGGTTAAATCAAATGTAGGAAGTAAGAACTGCATATACTACATAGCCGACAAGAATAGGCGGAACAAGATACTGGATAAGGAAATCGTGTTGGATGAAAGTCTCAATAAAGAGGAACAGAAGGCATTGCGGGGGTTATGTCATGAGTGTAATGACATTTTTTTATTACCAGAAGATATGCTATCATACACAAATTCTGTAAAGCATGAAATACATATTAAGCAAGATCATGCGCCAGTAAATCAGAAAATGTATAGGTTACCTGAGAGACAGAGATATGTTATCCAGGAGCAAGTGGAGGAAATGCTTAAAAATGATATTATTACACCGAGTATCAGTCCGTGGAACTCACCTCTTCTAGTAGTACCTAAACGGGATGGTCCGAATGGAGAAAAACAGTGGCGAGTCGTTGTTGACTTCCGAAAATTAAATGATATTACTATAGGTGATGCCCTTCCCTTACCAAGAATTGAGGACATATTCGATCAACTAGGCCACTCAAGATATTTCACAACATTAGATTTGGCCAGTGGTTACCATCAAGTGCTAGTTGACGAAAGAGATCAATCCAAGACAGCTTTTAGTACTCCACATGGACATTTTGAGTTCAAAAGAATGCCTTTTGGGCTAAAAAATGCTCCAGCAACATTCCAACGCTTAATGAATCACGTCTTAACCGGACTTCAAGGATTCAGATGTTTTGTATATTTAGACGATATTGTCATATATGGAAAGAACTTATCGGATCATAACGAGAAGTTAAGAGAATTAAGGAATTATAAAAACATATTCCATGAATTGTAAATAAGTTCAATTCACTCGTTTTGGAAATGTCAGCGTTTTTTGCGCATAAATTTGTAGTAGCATTAAATTACGTACGTCTGGAAAATATTTCAAGCGCGAATAAAAATGTACAATCAATTGTTTATTTCCAGTAATCAGCTGTCTCGTTCAGTTGTCAATTTTAAGCGAAGATTGTGTTCTTTTATTTTACGTCGTCTTTACATTATATACTGCGCTGATTCTAGACAGAACATCCAGCAATACAACAGTCTTCCGGTCCCTTACACAACTCATCAAGGTACATCCAAGTACAAGAACGTGTACTATAGGGGAGAACACAAGAGTTCCTTCGCTATAAAAACAGTATTTTCTATGTGTTGAAGCAGGAAATAAAAGCTAAACTAAATCACCTATTAAAACTCCCAAAAAGTTGAGCAAATGGTCTTAAACCCAATTCCAGCTTTTCTACTTGTTTTTTAAAGTCATTAACATTAATGTTAGTCACATTGTAATTATCGATATATTTTTGTCGTTCTCTAAAGCAGAACATGAGGTAATATACATAGATTTAAAAGAACGTCATAACCGAAAAAAGATAACCATTAAAGCTTTCTACAAACGATAATAATGAGTTTATACCTAAGTTATCTCCAGTACAGAAAGTTAAACAAAAATAGATCCTAATTTTTCTTGATTTTGTTTTAAGTAATATGCCGTTTTCTCCTAACTCGCACACAATTTTTAATTAGTGGTTCAAAAATAACTGTACGTAGAACGGTCTATCGAATTGAACAACCCAATTAAAAATATATTTTCCACAGCTCCTAGTTTCAGAAGTTCTGATCTACTTCCCAAAGGATTACTCGTTTCTATAAAGTCATCAAAGTATATAGTAAGTGGCACAACAGTTTTAATCCGACTAAAATTATTGCTGGGCTCCGTAGGTTATAAACATAAAATTAATTCGTTTATATCACAGATAACCAAATACCGTAACCCCCGGAATATACAAGCCAAGAAGTAAGTCAAAGTTGTCTTGACTTAACTGCAGGAATTTTTAATATAAAAGGTGCTCGTATTTTTTTAGACAACAGCACTTTGCTTTTTCTAGCACAGTTTTCTAAACAGACTTTCATAACTTATATAAAAAGCACTTATATGCGATGTATATTTTGTATACACACTATTAGCAAAAGGCAATGCTGGAATTTGTACATATAAAGGGTTTTCCAATAAGAGGTGTTATTTTAATTAGCCCGCTATTCGGTAACTGTCACTTTTGGAGCTGTCATTTTTTGACATTTGACAAGTAGATGAAACGATACGCATTAAAATTATTAAAATTCACTATAGAAATGGTGAAAATGTAGCAGAGACGGTTCGTAAAACTCGAACATTTTTGGGTCGTCGTGAAGCACCTTGTCGGACCGCAATACAGAAATTGGTAGAAAAATTCGAGCTGTCGGGACAAGTTAGTGATGTGAAGAATAAAACCCGTGCACGTCGCTCAAGAACAGCCGAGAATATTGCTGCTGTAGCCGAAAGTGTTGAAGAAAACCCAGGTTTGTCCATTCCTCGTCGTTCTTTGGAATTAGGCATTCCACAAACGTCATTACACCGTATTTTGCATAAAAATTTGGGTCTTAAGGCTTATAAAGTTCAGTTAACACCAGAACTCAAGCCGGCCGATCATCAACAACGTCGAGTTTTTGCTGATTGGGTCCTTGAAATGCATGAAAATGAGCCGGAATTCCATCGAAAACTAATCTTGAGTGATGAGGCCCATTTCCACCTCGATGGCTTCGTCAACAAGCAAAATTGTCGCATCTGGGGCTCGGAAGACCCCAAGAGTTATTGTTGAAAAGCCTCTCTATCCTCAACGTGTGACTGTTTGGTGCGGTTTATGGTCCCGCGGGGTCATTGGACCTTACTTTTTCGAAAATGAGGCTGGAGCAACAGTTACGGTGAATGGACTGCGCTATCGACAGATGATTAATGATTTTTTATAACCGGAATTGGATGGTATTGATCTGGAAAACGTTTGCTTATTTTATACAAAAATGTACAAGATAGTGGAGACGATCGAGGAAAACGAAAAGTCATGGTGCGTGGTTCCATCATCGTGGGAAAAGAATTAAATTCTATATTCGCCGCCAGGACGAAAATCCATGACCTTGCGAAAAGATCACAGAGTAATGCCGGACCCAAAAACATGGTCCAAGCAACCATGTTCTGTCAAAAGGAGCGCAATTTTAAATCTTTTGAAAATGCTCTACAAGTTGAAAAAAAGCTTTCACAGTTTTCAGATACGGAGAAGGAAGAAAGATTTCACAATTTGAAAGGTAGTACGACAAATTCTGGGCGCAGGAGAACAACGCTGAATGCCACAAGAAATATAGAGGACGACTTCAACTACTTACTTCCGGATATTGATCCAACTGTTGTGAATAGTGGTCCTCTTCCTAGTTTACGATCAGCTACTACTGTCCTGCCACCTGCAACAATTTTATTGGTAGTATGGCTACCGAGCCAGTTATAATACAACATTTTATGGAGAGTACATCACAAGCTTCTAATAGTTCGGATACCAACATAGTAGTGACAGATGGCATTTATGAAGTGCCTTATATGAATTTTTCATTACCACAGTGTAAATGAAATAGACACAAACTTAACAATTTTGAAATTTCTGTAATTTTTAGTTGAAGAAGATGTTAATGATCTCCTGAAAAAGCATGAGCAGTTGTCTCATGATGTATTAGCATTAAAAAAGGAAGTAGCTGGCTTCCACACAAAATTTGACAAATTAATTGAAATCATGCAGAAGTTCATCCCACAAGAAAAACAAAAATGTAGTGGTAATAAGTCAGCAATCTTAAATCTGAAGGAGTTGCTCCCCATTTCAAAGGAAGACCATTTAAATGAACTGGAATCTATATTAATAACTTCGGAAGACGTGGCTTCAGATTTTGTAAGTTTAAAGTATTTTTAGATTTTTTATGTTTATGTTTTATTATTTGTATATTTCAGATAAATTATATGAGTGAAATTGGTGGAACACGTGGTACTAAGAATGGTACAAAAATAACTTATATGGTAGCAGACAGGATATTTTCACGTTCATTTCTAACCGAGTGCTCGTGGACAGGGTCTTCCAAATCAAATGAAAAAAAAAAATTGCTTTCCTCAAATAGACATCTATATTTGACAACTTTTTTAAGATTATACGTTTGGCAGATACACGGTACAGCGTTGATGACATTCAAAGTTTCTTTCATAGAATTTTAAAGAATAGCGTTAGTTGCTTCAATCAGACAACTCCGGAATATAATTCAAAGAGAAAACGGTAGGGTAAAAGCTATATTACATTAAAACCCAAATTAAGCAAATTCTTATTTTAGCAAATGTACCCTGCAAACGCAAACATCATCATCAGCATCAGACGGAACTTCAGAATTGAATTTTCAAATATTATAGGTACATTGTAAACGGATTAGCTTTATTGAACTATAATCTAATTGTATGTATTAATAAACATTTAAACAAAGTTTTGTTGTTGTTCTTATTCTATTCCTTTATACACTTGCATAAATCTAAAGTGTGAATCAGAGGTATAAAAACAGTTTGGCTATCGATATCTTTCACAGATGCTAATTTACATTTAATACTGTGCAATGCATATAACTTCGGAGAATTTTCCTCACAATTCGATGCAAATATATTTAAATGCGAGGACTTTATCGGTATTTCAAACAAGTTTTTCTTTACCTTTAAACTCGAACCGTAAATGTAAACATTTTTTTGAAATATACCTGCATATTTCATTACTACTATTTCACCATTTCTCGTCAAAAACCATTTGTTGTTATTTGCACGAGTTAATGTTAAACCATCCATTAATGTTATTTTTGAAAAACGTTTCCTGCACATTTCTAAATCAGTTTCATCAATACTAATCTCATTTTTTAAAATTGGATACAATTCCTTTGATGTTTCGTTATCATTACGAGCGGATTTAGTTCAATTATCCGTCGAGCTACTTGTGGTAATGGATTATTTCCAGTCCGTAACAAACATTTTATCTTATAAAGCATATTTTCAAATGCACTGAATGTTGGCAATGATCCGAATTTTTTAACCTCATCTGTCAAATGAAAGAAATTGTGAACGGTGCTTCCGATGAAGTCAATACCATATATTTCAATGTAGTGTTCAATACTTCTAGCATTTTCCAGCAGCTGACAGAAAATTTGAATACTCTTCACATGAAAGTATTGTAACTGCGCAGAAAAATAATATAAAATGTTTGAATACGTTTGGGCTTAAAAAATGTTTTAAAACTATAGGCCCGATATAAAATAAGAAAGTTCGAAATTCTAATCCTTTCCAAAAGGAAAGACAGTCAAGAGATCTTACTGCTCGATGTGTTTCGTTAGGCATTCTGCATTGAAGTAAAAAATTCGATATAGCGTTTATATCAGACGCAGACCATTTTGTCCTAAAATTTAAACTTCCGCGCGACCATCCAGTTAACAATTTCTTCATTATGACAAGGTCGACCAAATGTAAAGAATCACCTAAAAGAATTTAACCGTATGTAGATAAGCTTAGCAAAAGTATTTCTGTTAACTCACCTATCACAATATCGTCTACCATATTTACAGTTCTACGTGGTGAGTCAATTCTTGGATAGCTCATATGATTGCCCTTAATATGGTATTCGCCAATTGCAGTACATTTAAGGCGAGCATTATAACCATTAAAATTAACAATACCTATATACATATACATACATGTAAATACATACTAATTAGACAATTTGAAGTTAGAGAGCTCCAAGGCAAGAACCATAAGTTAGATACCAATTAAAATAAAAAAGAAAATGTGGATTGATTCCAGGTTAATAAAAATGCACTTGAATGTCTCTTTTTCGAAATTATGATAATTATTATTATTTGATACCTTTTATAAAATAACGTGCTGGCGTATCACATATAAAACATCGGATTCGAACAGCAATTTTATGGTTGTTTATTAAAATTCCATTTTTTATTATATCTTTTGCTTCGTTTACGAAGGGTGTCAAGAATTCTTTCGCGCTAGAGGGCTTACATTTTCCACAATATATGTCAATAACCATGGGTTGAAATTTTGGAATATCATGAATGGACACTAGTATTGGCCAAAATTCTATCTTAGAACTCCTACAAAGTGGTAAGCCATTGATATTTATGTTCAACGCAATGCTAATTGAATTGTCCAGATAACTAAAGTAATTTTGTAGACATGAGCACAATCCATTATGCCAATATTCACCATCTCCCATTGAAGTTACTACGACTTCCCGTGGAGTTTTTAATAGCGAGCGACAATCCTTGGGTATATCGTTTGATATATCACATGATTTCAGTATTTTCAAGAAAGAATTCAACGCTGTATGTGCTATGTTAACTTAGAGAGCCCATTCCCTGAGTAACTGCATAAAATTGTGTCCATTTTCTTGCTCACTCGTTTCAAAATAATCCTCTAAAAGTTCGGGATCTCCGACATCAGCTGTTTTCTCCATCGATGCTTGATGGACTTTACTTGCATGTGTCTCATTCGTTTTGATGTGGGTATATGCAGCACTAGTTGATGCAGAATACTCATAGCTTGGCGCCATAATTGATTTGAGACTCCGCAAGCCTTGAAGATTTCTAGCATAACTTCCTCGCATAACTTCCACTTCGCTTATATTTTTTTAACATTTTTAAATCAAATGCAAAACTCTGTACCTTCATATTATTTAATTTTTTTTGAAAAAATTAATCACGCATTAAAGTGACACTTGGAACCAAACTATAAAACATAGCTATATTCTAGATTTTTCTTTGACGAACATTTCCAATTTAACATAGTAAAGCAATTAAGCAGCATTTTGGCTATATATTTCAACGTGTAGATAAATTCAAAATGCTGCAAAGGCTAAATGGCTTTTCAAATGCGTAAATGATAGATATCTTGGTTTTACTTTTGCCAACCAAGTGACAGCAAAATGTCTGTACATTTAAAAAGGTTTTTCTTCAGCTATAATTATCAACGGATAAACTAAATTGATATCAAAGCTACTAATCTAGTTTTTAGCTATTTTGCCAGCGATATTTTACAAAAGAAGTGAAAAAATGCTGTCGAAGCAAAAATGTTATTATTTGGTAACTTTTTCAGCTAACTGGATTAGGTTATAACTAAAATTTGGCCAGAAAGTTATTCAATCATTTCGGCTGTTTTTATTGTTGCGAAAACGTTCCCAACAGAGAGGAAAAAAGAAAACCTTCCTGTACTAACTAAAATGCTACAATTTTATTTGTGACAACGTTGTTACAACCAAATTTTAGCTGCTCAAACTAAAATCGCTGCTTTGTGCTATTTGGGCATAAAACGTGCAGTTGCCCATACACTTTTCACTTTTCTTTATAGTCTAGGAGCTTACGGGTTTACGCGCGAGTAATCCTTTGCGGGTTGGCTTACTATTAAGCAACATTGCCGAGCTTGAGGAAGCTCCGAACGAGTAACATTAACTCGATTATCTACCCGCGCACCTGTGCCATTAAAAATATATTGAGCGCAGACTAACCTAAATTTTTTTGTAGGAAATTAAATGGAAATTTGTATGGAATTTTTATTCATTAATCGTGGGTTGTGGCTGACAACAGTCTAAGGAATTAGAATTTTAGATTACTCGGGTACGTGGGGCACTAAAGACATGTTTATGCATGCAGACAGGCATTCCTTTTTTCATAGGTAGAGTTAATTTGAATACTGGAGATAGCTAAAGATATTTGCATCTGTTTCAATTTTTTCATCAATTTTTTTCAATTTTCAGTTTTCTCATTACTTTATGAAAGCATTATCCAGCGAAGTATTTCACAGCAATATCACTCGTATCCAAAGGAGTTTCCGCGTGATGTAGTGGCTCGGGAGGAACTTCTACCGAGGAAGATCTTCTAAGTCCTCTTCATTGTTTTCACTGAATTAATTGAAGTTAAACTATTTTTCTTTTGAAGGACTGCATCTGCATCCCGGTCCAAACTAAAATATTCGTCACTGTCATCCTCGCAATTTGAATAAGTTTAATTGTAAGTAAAAACTAGTTTAATTGTTATAATTTTTGCCAATAACTTATTCAACTCCAAATGGAGTTTAATTACCATTTCTTGATCTTATATGTGCAAATGTATTTTCAAATGGATCTTGGTTAAATTTCCGGTTGTTGATACATATAAAAAATATTTTGTTTTTTAGTCAGCTTTTTTCTAAGTTATATATACATATGCGGAAATTTAAGACTATATTTAAAATTAGATTGCTGCATATGGAAAGTCTTCACATAGAGTAAATCAAAATCAGTTTTGCCAAAATCTCCGTTTGCTCCATGTAGTTGCTATATTGCCTTATATAATGTCGCCTATATGCTGTTTTGCGCCATATTCACAATGTCGTGTTGATAAAAATGCCGTTAAGATTGAGACCTTTATTATATAAAAACTGATTGTTTTTTATTTAAATTTAAACAGAAACTGTTTTCTGTCGTATTTATTTCTTAAATTAATTTTGTTTTAATAAACCATCTATGGTCCATTGTGATGTCACCTTTTTGGGACCGTATCTGGAAAAAAATCCTCAAATTTAGGGGGTGCGCTGAAACCAGCCACAGAATTTAATGAACCTCACGAGGTCTCACAACTCTAAGGCGAACCGAGCAGAACTATTAGAGGCTCCTCTTGAAACTTTATTATTCTGTCTCTTGGAAAATTCTTCTTTTTTTAAATTTTTACTTTTAATATTTTAATACTCTTTAATGGTTTGAGCTGTCTTTTACAGTCATTATATTTTTAAGCACTCATCTTGAGTTATTTACGTTATTATTTTATTGCCTATACTTTTTTACAAGTAATCGTGAGACAAAAGAAAATCGAGACTGACATGTTATTTTAAAAACATTTATCTCTCACAAACGTAACATGTATCTGGTCTGAGTTTGCGAGAGTTTGACCGAAAAGAAATATAGTGTTTGCCAATCTGAACCTATTTTTTGTTATATTGCGACCCCCGGTGATATATCAGAGGCGTCTACCACGGCAGCAAGCGGAGCAGAAGTTGAAGGGTGTGTCACTAGAGTAGCTTGGCTTAGGTGTTGTTTAACACTCCCGAAAGCTTCAATGGAATCTTCAGACTAATCAGCTTTACGCACACCATCTATTTTAGTACCAGCTATATACGCAATTTAATATGGCTTGATGTTGAGCTGCGTAAGGAAGGAAACGCCGATAGAAATTTACCATCCCTAGGAAACGTCGTAGTTACCTAGCGGTTTGAAGGCGTTTAAACTTGGTGATGGCTTCCCTTCGCTCAGCGGGACAATTTGATATCATGCTGGTTAATTATGTGGCCGAAAATGGGTAATTGGTTTTGTGAAAATTGGCACTTGTCCAAGTTTATGCACAAGCCGTGGTTTCAAATCGATAAAAAATTTGCTCAATGTGTTC
Source organism: Dioctria rufipes (assembly GCA_963924295.1). NCBI lineage: Eukaryota > Metazoa > Arthropoda > Insecta > Diptera > Asilidae > Dioctria > Dioctria rufipes. The sequence continues at coordinate 112,121,012 of OZ002742.1, read as the reverse complement.
GGTTTCCATCCTGGATACTACTAAGACATCAAGGTAGACGAAACAGAACCGTAAATTGCGGAGCACAGAGTGAGTAAATCTTTGAAAGGTATGCGCTGTGCTGCAAAGGTCGAAAATCATTTGACAAATTAAAATAAGAAGAAATCGCAGTTTTAGGAATATCCATAGGTTCTACAGGAATTTTGTGGTAGCAAGATCCAAAGATGAGAAAACCACACATCCATCGAGTTGATGGGCAAAATCCTGAAGTGTAGGATAGGATAACGGTCTGAAACTGTGAAGGCTTTTAGACGGTTATGATCTCCAGATGGTCTCCAGTCACCATTCTGCTTCTTGATCATGCGAAACAGTGAGAATCAGAAGCTATCGGAGGGTGACAAATGTCGTGTTCGAGGAGCAAGTTGAACTCTTTATTGGCCGCGATTAGTTTCTAGGGAGAAGACGGCGCATTTTGGGAACAACTGAGGCTCCCTTCGCAACGATGTGATCAGTTACCTAGTGCTCCACAGATTTGGTGAAACTATTGTCAACCGCAATTGCCTGAAATTTCTGCAATAAATTTTGTACCTGAGGATTGATTTTTCGATATTAATCGAAAAAAAAAGAATATTGTGCTTTAACTAGGCGCGCTGGAGTTTTAAGAGTGTTAAGGTTGTCGACGAGATGGAGCTTACTACATAACGTCCACTAGCAATCCATAATGTCAAAAAAATTGGCGCCTAATATGGGTTTTGGAAAATCTACCATAATGAATTGCCATTCATAATTTTGTCGTAAGTCTAAATCCAAAGATAAAAGCTTTTTGCCATACGTGAAAATTGAGGTAGTATTTTCTGTTGCCAAATAATTTATTTTCAATTTCTTACTGACTTTAGAAGCTGGAACAACTGTGACAACAGCTCCTGTATAAACGAGATAATATGTCCGCGTGGATCAATTGAAATGTAAAGGAGATTACTAGACGTGCCCGGCGAGTGGAACCAAAGGAGGGCAAATTAGTTTGTTGAAGCTGAATTGCTACCAGAAAAACAAGGATTTAATTTCCAAAAAATACAAAGATGTATACATTTATTTGCCTTATTACCAAAATGGTCGCGGTACCAACAAAATATACCAAAATTTGCCTTGCTTCTATCCCGTGATTTACTCCGGAACCTCTTTCGAATGTGAACATTGAGGAAATAACTGCTTCTCTATTACGTGAACTAGAGAGTTGATGCGGTCGACCAAGAGATGTATGTTAGATCTGTAGGCACCTAATAGTCCAAACGTTGGATGTAGTGCTCACTTCGGCAATCTTGTCAGCACAGGATGCAAGGACTTCCAAAAATCCAGTATTGCTAGAAAGAATTGCTTGTGTCTTTTCAGGCACGCTAAATAGAGAGATTTTAGATCCTCTTCACTGAGAGGCCCTTGGTTCAAGGAACGCATTCTTCGAAGAAGGAAGATCAACTAACGATATTTCTGTCAGCCACTACCTGATATTGTGGCTTTCACTCCCTGAAAGACAAGTAATCAGCATATCTTTATCTTATTATACTTGTTTTCGAACCACCTGCACGAAAACACACACCAAACGTATCATATCTAGCTCCAACGAACTCAGAACGATCTAGCATTTTGTTTTGTTTTTGGTTATCCCAGCTAGCTCAAATTGAGCCTCCGATCGGACGAACCGTAGCTTCGGGCTGGCCTTCCAAAATGCGGTTGGCGACAGTCGATTACTTTTCACACGAAAACTTTCGACACGCGCCGTTACACGATACTTAACGACATTAAGCACGAGTTACGTTTACTTTACAAACGTCAAAATTTCGTACCAAAACTATACCATATCTGGAATGGAGAAAAAGAATATTTTGCAAGGGAAAGAGAATATGCATACAAACGAGAACTGCTTAAAATAAAATATTTGCAAAACTTCAAAAAGAAAATATGCGTAAAAGAAAATACATATAAATAAATATTTATAATATATAATAAAAAAAAAAATATTTGTTTAAGTATATGGAAAAAACGAGTTATCGTCCTTTTCCCAGGTGCTGCGGCTGTTGTTGTTGTTGCTGTTTTTGTTATTGCTGTTGTTGTTGCCACTGTGGCTACTGCTATTGTTGTTGCTGCTTGTTGTTTTCGTTTTTTTTTTTTGTGATTGTTGTTGCTTTTGTTGTTATTGTTGTTACTTTTGTTGCGATATTTGTTGCTGCTGATCTGGCTTCTAACAGAAAAGGCACCTTACCCCTACTTTACTGCATAATCCCACTCTCGTCTTGACTTATTTACATTATTATTTTACTCCCTATATATTTTTATAACTAATCACGAGACAAAACAAAATCGAGAATGACATTTTATTTTAAAAACAGTTTTTCATCAATCAAGGTCTGTCTAAAATTATCTCTCACAAACGTAACATAGTGTAAACGAGCAAAATAAAGTTTTGACGAAACGAGATATCCAGTGAAGTGTAAACTAAGAACGGAAAGTATAATACATTTAATTACGAAAAATTTAAGATCAACATCGCCACAACTCCTTATCTGTCAAATACCCCAATTTTCAGAAAAAGTAGAAACCATTCATTTCGTATTTCTCCTACGCTTAGCAAGGTTAGGGCATTCGTACAGCAGATGCTGAGTATTCTCGACGTCTTCCTCGTGCACGCAGCTGCTGCAGAAGTCATTATATGTAGCTTGCATGCGGTATGCATGCTTGCCAAAGAGGCTGTGCCCCGTAATAACTGCGATAAATTACGTATATCATTCCAGTTCTACCTCAGCAGAGACTTAGACTTCCGATCACATATCTCAGGTCACATCTGTTTTGAGATCGCGCATGAGGTCAGTTCTCCCCATCTGCGATTTTAACCTACATCTAGAATCCTCTTCATTGATTTTAGGCGCCAACCTATGGACTTCTTCGCCAGATATATGTTCACGGCGGAAGCTTTTCTGGCTAGACCTGCCTCATTTAAAGGTATACCACTGTGACCAGGTGCATATTAGAGAATAACTTGTGGTTAGCACCAAGTTTCCCGAGCTCACAGCGACACCGTTGCACTAAGTGCGATCTAATGGTGTTCGAATCCAGAGCTTTGATTGCTGCTAGGCTGTCAATAAAAATCCTTATAACTCGATCCCTAGGTACATCACAAGTTGCTTCCAACAGCCTTGCTGTTTTGCTAATAACCAGAACCTTCGCTTGCACACTATAGTAGTTTGGTAGGTGGCACGACTCCCGTATTTGAAGGAATGTGAATACGCCCCGGATTCCACTCCCAAATTCATTCTCGAATCGTCTGTAAAGACACATAGTATCAGAGTCATTTGCCACGAGATTATCATCCTACGCCTCTCTACTACTAATGTTAGTTGAGAATGCTTTCTCACTGTCAGTATTTTTCTGTCAGTATTTTTCTGTGACAAAGGATTGCTGTTATTCTGCAGCCTGACTCTCTAAGTCTTAACGCACTTTTTACAGGTATACATTTTCCATGGATATTAAGAAGCAAGATCCGAAGCAGAATCCTCATTGCTATAATTGGTGTTGTTCGGATAGCACATCCAGTGCACGATGCGAGGGTGTATATTCCGTCCTTCGCCAAAAGTTATCTTGCAGGCATACAGTCCTATCGCCGGCTTTTTGATACGCTAATTTATATTTGCCTCCAATTTAGTTTGCAGTCTAGTATCACTCTTAGTAGTGCGGGAGGTAGCGTTGCAAATGAAAAAGTCATAGTATGCGGGCTGTTTTTGATATCGATAAATGATCTCGTACAACTAATCTGTGAACCGACCGTCAACTGCTGAAGTAGCGGTGGGTGTGGGAGGCTGAGAAGGTGATACAAAAACATGTTTGTTTTAAGTAATAGTATGCCGGTTGAGACTTTTTTTATAAACAGTTGACATCATAGTTAGTTGAAAAAAAAATTGTCAGCTGTATCGCGGAGGCATCAGCTGCTATAATAGATATATATATATATATCATAAGAATTGTTCTTAGATCAAATCTAGATTTTTTACTTGTTCATATAATATTGTAATATTGACGATCTTTTGGAATTCCCTGAACCAATGTGCAATGTCATTTTTAAATCGTTCTGAAGAGTACTCATATTGCGGAGCATTATGATACAAATATGTGTGCCTGACCAATTCTTATGATACCCAAGATGAATGCCCGTATGTAATTTCGTATGGCATCCTATCTGTGTAAGCTTGATTTTTGAAATGGCTCTTCGCTTATATTTCTAGAACGATTCGTTGGACTGCAAATAGCAGAGCTTGATTGTTTTCACAGAATGTATGTATACGTAAAAAACCAACAATTTTTATATGGCGACATCAAGAAGGGATTGTCCAATGGCTATTACTATTACTTTATTTTACATGTTTTTTTACAAGTTCATGCGAGCAGCTGACGCATAATACTCCCTTCGCGATGTACCTGACATTTTTTTTCAATTCACTATGTTGTCTACTGTTTATAAAAAAAAAAGTTTCAGCAGGCGTACTATTACTTAATATTTTTTTTACCACTTTTCCAGCCACTCAACCTGACACTCGGCGCCGTTGCGTCAGCTGTCGCTTTGTTCACTTATTAGTCATACCAAATCTATCGACGAAGATAATAATCGATAGTCGTAAAACACTACCTAAAATGCAACCTCGCAGACTATAGGCTTCAGTTTTAAATTCAAGAGTATTGTTACCCAGTTTTGTGGAGCGAAAATCGGAATAGCTCTTCCCGTGTAAAAAAGACTAGTTCAGTCTTTGCGGGGTTAATCTCCAGTCCGCAACTTTTAGCCCAATTAAAAATGTTCTGAAATGCTCTTTAGGCTAGTTCACGGGTCGTCGGATCATCGGTTTTTCACGTTACTCAATTCTGTTTAGTATTTGGGATCTGTTGATGAGTCGAACCAAGCCTTGAAACTTTGCCACCGTAAATAAAATGATTGTGTGATAGAAGCCGTAAAAAATTTGGCTTTTTTCTGCTTTTCATTTGTATAGGAGAATCGCAAAAAGTCCTACCTTAACAAAGGTACTTACGTTTAGAGCAAACTCATCAGCTTAACCACTATTCACGCTCGAAGGTAATCTGAACTTGTTACTCAAAGGTTCTTCTCTTGGGATCCATACATTTGATCTCCTCACAACAAACACACACTTATTATAGCCCTAAATTGCCGGCCATAAACCTATCCGAAATCATTTACGCTGTATTCACAATTAGTTCTAAGAAAATTTTAATGAACACTTTGAGATGCCGATACTATTACCCGTGAATAGTGGAAGACAATTTGCCCTTCATTTATTACCTCCGTCGCCAGGAGGGATTTTTCTGATTACCTGCAACAGTAATGTATTTTTGTTTAGAAAAGACTCAAAAAAGATGTTGAAGTAAGAAAATATATCTTTTAACTTTATTAGTGTAATTTTTGCCCATATCATATAAGCAATGTAATAACATAGGTTCAAACTAATGAAACTTTAATGAAAACTTTCTTCTATTGAAACATAACTAACTCAAGAAATAATTAGACAGGAAAACAACTGAGATTTTATGCAAATTTAAAAAAACATTATCGAACCGGTTTTTTATAATAAAAGTATCAACTTTAACTACATTTTTGAATATGGGGCAAAACATTCATCCGTCAACATAGCAGTGGAACCAAAAGATGAACGAAAAATACCGGTTCTGATTCTAAAAGCAAAGATACACGGTGAGAAACTTTTGGTCTTTTGTCTCCGGTTTACAGAAACTAAAATCTCCAAGATGTTTGCAGGGCAAGAGACTTTCGTCTCTGGAGATAAAAATATTAAGTCTCTGACGATCATAAGAAAACAGACTTTAGAGACTGGTCTCCGAAGTGCATACATGAAATTTATGTTTGGTCTCTACAGATCCCTAAAGATCTGTGTTAATTGTCAAGAAAGATATTGCTAAAAGGAATTATCTCAATAGTTAATATATCCTTGGTGTAAAAACTTTCCGGAATAATGGATTACACATCGAATTTGTGTGATTTAGTTTTCAAAAATAATCAGACCGTTATTGACGAAAAAAAATTCTCTTCTCCTCAACTTGAGGTTTTAACAATTTACTAACAGGCTATGGTCGCAGTTGCAAGATGCTGTATGCTACATTGGTGCGACTGACAGATGATGATGGGACTCCGCTTAGCCCACACGATGATTGTGCAGCCAGTCTGATCAGACTGTGCGAATAAACCCTAACTGGTACATAGTACACACACATAATTCTTACCAGGGAGCGGGGGGCGATCGGATGGAATTATTATCTTTTTTTTTTACGAGGAAGAGAAGCCAGCAGCAGCCATCTTGACAGCTCCGTATAAATTCACTTCTGTTAATGGGCAAAAGTCTTAATTATTCGAAATCAAACGTTATTGTGTCGGCAGTGTGCATTTTTTGCAATTTTTGATAAAAGACATTATAGGTTCTAAGGGTAATTAGTGTAACTACTATAAAATATTTGAGAGGAAAGAAGAAGACACCAAGAGGCTGTATTGTGGTGATACTTTCTAATTATTCATCAGTTCTCCAGTGAATGTGTGGCTCAGAAACCTCAAGAATGAATTCGACCACGAGCAGCTAAGCGTCGGTCACGCCTTTTGGGGCAAGATATTCTATGTATGCGAAATCACCTCGTAGTGCAACGCCGAAACCACGTCATGAGCACCCTACCGAGCATGAAAATTTCATTCCTCCAGTAAGGGCACGAAAACTTGCAGAATTTAGTTCAAAGTTTCGCCGGCATTATTGGTATAGGAAGCTGACGTCGCCTCGCAATTCGTTGAAAATTTTGCTGATGGGCTCCAACAAACCACTATAACAGCGCATGTAAGTCTGTGATCTTTTGCCTCCATGAAAAGGTAGATTGGAGACATCACAACGAAATAAGTATCTTGTACCTTTATGTATGTATATATGTAGGAAACTGGACAAAACAATTTATAATCGAGATTAAAATTAAAATATTTGCAGGATTTTCACTAGACTAAAATCGGAATGAGTATTTAAATTTCAATCAAAATTAAGTCTACATCACTACACTACACTAGATTAGACTAGAATTCAGAGTTAACTTGATTCAACACTAAAATATCCAATAATTGGACAATACCAACTAGCACAGAAAACTTAATCAAAGTGAATGGCATTTTGTTCTTATTATGTAAATAGAAATTATGCTAAGATTCGAATTGAAATTAAAGCTAGATATTTAACAAGAGTATTTGACTAGACTAAAATTACGTCAGTATTATACAGTCTTTGATTACGGTTATATTTTGAAGGAAAATTTGTTAGTGTAACACGTTTTAAAAGATTTGATGAACTTTAATTGATCAAGAATAATTATGAGTAGATTTTACGAATATTATAAGCTTTAAGTATAGTTGGGCAAAAGAAAATTGAAGTTCAAAATGATTCGCCTCGACTCGAGTCGCGAGAGCAATAATTGGAAATCCTTTGCAAAAGAGAATTTATTTTAATTTATAGAAAAGAAGTATACTTGGGTGTGCGATACGAAATAACTAGTTCGAAGGATTCTCATTTCAATAACTAATATGTTCCATATCAAAATAGCAGCATAGCGGAACATCCACGGAGGCGCCTCTGCGATGAACCCCAGCACAATGTAAGTGATAGCTTGTTTTTTGTTCACTTTAAAAAAAAAAATTTATATTTTATGCTCAATTCGAACCTCCATAGTATACATATACCTATGACAGTAGTTTTTGTAATATTCCCGCGGTTGTGTCGCCGAGTTGACATTAATCTTTTACCCGAATCCTCGAGCAAGTCAGCAACTCTGATTTTTAGCAAAACAACATAGGCTACAACAGATAATAAAAGCAATGAGTAATTATCTTAATTTAAAAACAAGAGAAACCACGGGAACCGTTTTGATCGTCAATAGAGACAAAAGCTAGGGCAACCTATACTTCTCTTATGGTACCTTTGGTTACATGATTTTTATTTTTGTACGCACTTTGTATACAATTTTTGTATGAATTTTGTTTAGTGAAGATATTTTATAACGTAATGACAACCCAAGTCTTCTCATTTCTTTCTTCACTCTTCCGGAGCCCTATCTAATGGTAACGGTCGACGAGGTTCACCCTTCGTTCGTTTTCCGGTCATAATAGGAACATTGCAAACTATTGCCCGCATTGTCATTAGGTGGATGGGGCATGGAAATGATGACGATACATCTATGGTTTCGACAACAGGTTAAGATAAGTGGTGTAAGGGTCTCTTCAGGACCGGATAGTGTACTTAGTTTTGTAGAAGGAACGATTTTTTTTGTAAATATGGTTCATGGCAGCAGCAGAATTTGGCTTAGCTCTGCATTCCAACGCTGCCCACGTAGTGAGCTGTCAGCTCATGCTGACAGACTTGATTTCAGGTCAAATAATACTCACTCGAAAGTATTAACATAACAAACAACATTATTAGTATCGAGCTCCTTAGCAATTAGAACTCATTAGTTTATTAAATGCCCATTGATGGAATGTTCCACTAACGACTTGTTTATAGTAAGAGCCGCTCAGACGTGGTGTATGCGACAATTGGATGCTTCGTGCCCAAATTGTTGGCATTCTATACGGGAGGATAGTTTCTCGCAATCTCTCGCGCATTGTACCTACTGCCCGCACTTGAAGTTATGGCTGGGTCTATGGCTGTATGCATTTCCAGGAAATCCTCTGTACGAATTTGTCTTAATTGGCTACTTTATACAGGAGAATGGTTTTTGGTGAGGTGCATGTATATATCCGTTAAAGTCGTCTTTTCTCCATCCTTCCTATGAAAAATCTTTGCTTAGTACTTGGAGCTGAAGTCCTATCCCCGTATTTTCGTAAAATTCCGTTTCTGCCCGCCCCGCCTCTATTGAGTCAAAATTTTGTTATGTTAGGGGCGTACAGATAGCATGATTCGTTACACCCACTTCAAATGTGCCTACCGTATCCGCTTCCGTCAGTAATCCTCCATTTTTACCTGAATACCTCGCAGAAACAGCACTTTCAATTTGATCCAATAGCTTTTTCACTTTATTTGCAAACTCTCTGATATCTTCTACATGTGAACTTCTCTGTTAGTAACTCACTGAAGGATTTCTGCGGCATGTAAGCGGCTTTGATAGCGGTTTTCAGTCGGTCGTATCAATCTTTGCAACAACTCAGAAAACGATGTATAATTCCTTCGCTAGTTTTGTAGATCTCTCTCCAGAAAATATCCGCACATATTTAGATACTTTGTCCATGATTCTTCCATATGTTTTTGTAAGCCCACTTTCTGCTGTTCTTTCTTCTCACAACTTGTACACACATATAGTATAAATCAAAACTTCGAAATCAACTAACTTCAGCGGTGGTTGAATTTGTGCCATTAATACTCACTAGATTAACACTTTGCAGACGACTTAACTTTTTGTGTGAATCACGAACCGGACCCTTCAGCAGAGATCAATCCCGAAACTTATGATCTCAGAAACAGATTTTCTAACTTTTTTTTTTAGTTTTTTTTTATTTTAACCTTTTTTTATAAAAAGGCAGTTAACAAAACTCCTTTTTATAAAAATTGTAAGCTGTAGATCTTCATCTTTAATTTGACCTATTATACCTATGTCCTAACTGTACACTCAGAAAAATATATCATAACATGAAGAAAAAATAGCTATACAATTAAGGAAAATTGGAATTGAATACGAGTCGATACAGCAAGTTATTAGAATAAAGAAATATTTTCCAGGTAATCAATTAACCATTTGTTCATTGTATCAACGTTACTCTTCTTACGTTTTGGGAAACTTTTCTTTAAAATAAAAACTCATTTCAATTGACTTATGAACGCAGCTTTAAAATTTAAGAACATACTTATATTCATACGAATAAGGAAATTTTTAATTAATTTATTTGCTCTTTAGGAGCGGTAGTCTTAATTTGCATTGACGCAATGATTTCATTTTCTTTAGTATTGTTGATTTAAAGCAATTCATCCCTATTTATTTTGTTTAATTTTAAGACGTTATTTTTTCTACAAATAATGCCCAATTTCATTCAATTTCTGGATTGTTTTCTATATTGAAAATAAATGATATAAAATAAATAATACAATAATTTTTTGTTAAAACTTTTATTTGAAATATTATCTTCTGATAACAATAAACCTATTCACGTCATTGATATGTATACATTGTATACATACTGTTGTGATTCACATAGGCTCTTACCAATAAACACTAATTTAGTATAACCTTAAATAAATGAGAAGAGTGAATAAAGGTAATCAGATATATGTATCAGACATAAGAGCAGCTCAAGCCAGTGTGCATTAGGGAACAGCCTCTTTATTAAAAAGGATGAATTGAATAAGTTGCAAAAATTTAATATTATCGAACCTGTCATGAAGCCAGCCGACTGGGATAATTCCATAGTCTTATTGAAGAAACCTAATGGTAAATTAAGGTTGTGTCTTTATATAAAATGTCATTAAGCAATCTCATTTTCATTCACCTAATTTTGATGAACTAAAATCCTAGATGACGGATGCACAGGTGTATACAACTCTTGATGAACAGTCAGGATTCTGGGCTATTACATTAGATAAGGATAAACATAAATTAATCTCACTAATTCCACTAATATTCAAAGTGGAATCATCCATGATCTAAATTATCACAGATAAATTTGCACCGTTATCTGCACAAAACGATCGGCTGAATTATAATGAACGTTATTCTAAAAAGTTTCGGCTTCACGAAACTGACTAATCAGTAATTATAGGCGCTTATTTGATTAAAGACCGACTTCTTAATTTAAGGAGAACGTTTGTTAAAGTAAAGACCGATTTCTTTGTTTTAGTAAAAGTATCTTTCCAATTAAGTCGTTTCCTAGTTTTTATACCATGATCATTAATCTAATATCCCACTTTATTATTCTCGTATGGTTTAGCAAACAAAAGAAGATTTGTTTGGAATGACGGCATATTATTTGCCGTAACAAAATTCTGTCTGCTAAATTTTTGGCACTTTTAAAAAGGGAACGAATTACTTGTTTCTTAAGGTTTTCCCTTTAATTCAAGGCAAATGAAAGCAATAATTTCAAAAGAAAATGGACTTAATAAAAACCCTAATTTATTTCTTCTTAAGCAAATATAGCTTGTTACTAGTTATTAAATTTCCGTCTTATTTTCAAAACCATTCCCACTGTATTGATGAAGACTCTATGATTAAGAAAGAATTCAGTTTTCTTTGCGTTTTGTTAACTTTGAAGGGGAATAAAAGAAAACAACGCTATAATTAAAAAATTACCACTTCTTAACAACTACTTTTACTTCATGTAACATAAAAGAAAAATTCACAGTTTCTCTTAAAATATTTATTACACAACGCATTTATAATAAAAACATGTAGGCCAACGATGAAGCATAAAATACTTATTTACCCCAATTCAACGACAAATATTGCACAATATCACGAAAAATAAAATAAAAAACAAAATTCTGAAAGTCCTTCGACCAAACCATAAATGTTCAACATATGGAAGGCAAGTAAATGAGATAAAAACTGTCTAATGCCCATAATGATTTACCTTTTAACCAATTCAAAAAATCCACAGCATAGTCATGAAATCAATATCACACTCAGCGTTATCAGAAAATCGACACTTAATCTATCCTAAATATAGGCTAAAAAATCAGACTTAACACATTTAATCTAGAGCTTCTTAAATTAATACTGAAAAAAGTAAATAAAATCAACCAAAAATTAATATATTATATATATCTATTTATTTTATATATACTCTTTTTCATTTTTTTTTTTTCAAAACAAAAGCAAAAATACCAAATTTAAACTTTTACTATTAAAAACAATTGAAAAACAAGTAAAACTGGTAGAATTGGTCTAAGACCAATGCTTATGTTACCCTAGATGAATGCTCGTATGTATTTTCGTATGGTCACCCACCTGTGCAAGTTTGATTTTTGAAGTGGCTTTTCGCACATATCTCCGACAGTAAAAGGAATTGTAACCAATTTGATAAGATTTCATATTCTGAAGAGCTTTTTATTACAATAAAAACGTCAATCCTAGACGTTTTCACAAGATACGTAAAAATCCTAAATATTCATATGGCAACACCAAGAACGAGTTGCTGGATTTAGACCATTTTTGAAAGTGTATTTACTACTTTTATGAAAACGTTGTATACAAAAGTTCAGCTCTCTACGTTGACGCGTTCTCAGGCAGTATCCAAATACGTAGTGAAAAAGAAATTTTTTGTTTGGTAACCGTACGAAGGAATTACCAGATTTGTCCCATTTTCTAACTTAATTTTAATCGAAATAACTTTTAATATTATGTGTGCGTGTCCTATCCACATTATTTTACTAGCATTATTTCTGCGTGTTGCAAACAAAATGACAAACTTTCTATATCCTATGATTTAATCTAGGGTATAAAAAGAGAAGGACAAAAGAAAAAATCGCCCAAGTGCGAGTCGACTCGCATACGAAAGATTCCGTGCTATCGTACAAGATATAATACTATGAACTTTTTTCATCGAGCAAAAATGAAAGTTTATTGAATGGGGATGCCCTTAAATTTTTAACTTAATTTTATTTTCATTATTTGTTGTTATAGCATTGAATATTTGATGTGAATACCTATTACCATAGATGGCACAAGAACTAGATGTCGCATGGCATACTAAAACAGAGTATACAGATTGTGAAATGGGTAGTGTATTCTGGAATGGACCATAACATATTGTAGAGCATGCCAAAAGCAAATATTTTTATAATAGCAGTTTTGTATACATTTAACCGACTTCTTCCATACTTCAGATACGAAAAAATATGAATCACTCGACGCATACATCATTTTAAATCTTGTAGTCCATTCCGGAATGGACCACCCCGCCATATAAATTTTGTATACTTTTTTGGTACTGTATGCGACATCTAGTTCTTGTGCCATCTATGCTATTACGCTTCAAGAGATACAGCGATTGTTAAGGTCGAGCAAAGTACGCCAAAAAAATCACATTTCTTGTATGAGGACCCCACTTTAATTGTTAATTACGGCTCAAGAAATACAACCCGCTTACAGGCAGACGGACGGAGACAGCGGAGGCTTCGTAGTCGGGTTCTCGGTTTTACCCTTTGGGTGCGGAACCCTAGAAATGAACCATAGCAAGAAATTCTCACATTTCTTAATTTAGTTGCACCGCCTGCGCCAAAATGTCGTGTCCCTTAGCAATTAAAACTCACAAATTAGTTTATTACATTCTTTTAATTACCGAACTGAGTTCAATTACATTAATTTAACTAAAATAACTTAAAATAAATCTAACTACAACCGACCGCTCGTTAATTGAATCCCGAATTGATCACATCAATTCAGTTGCGCACCTCGAAAACTTGCACACGGAAATCGGAAGTAGAGCCTGACCGGCAACATATGCATCTATATAATTCGGTAATTGTCTACAACCGATGACGAAACTGCTGGCCAATATCACTGTGTGAAGTGATGAGTACCGCTATTGCGTGGCACTTTTCTACCAGTACATCTGGCAGCCTCTTGCTTCTGCGTGCTTGTAGACTGGGCTATAATGCACCTTGGTATTGCAGGAGAGTTAGTGGGGTGGGTAACCCAAATCCTGCCGCTGCCTCGAACCACATCTACAAAAAAAAAATAATACCTTTAATAAAACATGACATCCGGTCCTAAAGGGACGCTTACATCACTTACCTTTACCTGCTGTCGAAGACATAGATATATCGTATTCATTGGCGTGCTCACTCTACCCTTCGACATTGCGGGCAATAGCTTGCAGTGTCCCTATTATGACCTGGAAAATAGTTAAATAATCGAGCTATTCAACCATTGTCATTGAGATGGACTCCAGGGGAGTAGAGGAGAATAATAAAAGTAGTGCTCATCATTACTTTATAATTCATTAAGTGTTAGGATTACATGGTGGTGGAATGACACTCCTTGAGCTCAGTTGGGTACCTGAGCGTATTACGAAACTACCCAGTTACTCAGACTACAATTGGCGAAATTCTTCTAGTTCATGACAAAAAATATAATTTAAGTTACTTAGAGTGTACGGTATCAAAATTAATTCAGATTCATTCTTTTAAATACCTGATATCCAAGAATCTGATTAAGTTAAATCGATCATAGACTAGTAAACTTAATTCATGCCTATCTGTTTAAATGCTATGAGAAAAAAATATAATATATTTATATAGATAGCGTACTAACGAGGTTATTCAAATGTATCCGTGTATGTAATGTGATAATAAGAATTAATTAAGTTAGGTAGTTTATTTAATGGCAAATTTAAGTCAAGTTTATCGGTTCAAACGCTAGGAAAGAAACCTAATAGACATAATATAGATATCGTACTACTGAAATTGCTCAAATTCGTGTACTTATGTAATGTGAGAAACAAAACTAATTCAGATTAATTATGTCATATATTAGCAGCTTAATTCGTGGCTCTGCTGTTCAGATGATTTAATAAAAATCTGATAAATCTATATAAATTACGGACGAATGAAATTGTTCAAACTTAGTTGTTTGTGTAATATGGCACAAAAATTTTATTCAAGGTAACTAGATCATAGTTCGTGTTCCTCTGTTCAAATGATTGGATAAAAATCTGTTAAAGCTATATATATTTATATATTACATACTAATGAAATTGTTCAAATATATTTGTTCATTTAATATGATTACGATAAATAATTAAGTCACAGCAACTTAAATAACTTTTGTTGTTGAGGATCCCTCGCCGAGGCTCCTCCTAGAGATTCCGTTATGCCGCTGGATTCTAGCAAAAATAGTATATTCTTACTTAAAAAACAGTTGAACTTATGCTACAGGTACTAAGGCTACTGAACCGCGGAGTCTTGCTCGCAAGAATGAATTTGAAGTTAATTATCACTAGCATGAAAAGCAATGCTACGGAGACGGGCTACTCCCCCATGTAATTTCGACTGATGTCGAGAATTTGTGGACCATGTCTTGGTATGTATGTAGGAATGAAGTAGAGCCCCAAGTCAATGGAGCCGTGTGATCCATGCTCATGTGAAACAGTGGTAGGATCTAGCTTTTATCGTTGTAGAGGAGTACTTAGATGAACTAGCTTAATAGCGGCACTCAGGTGTAACAATGCAATTGATAAAAGCAGTCTTCAAAAATTTTGTCGCCACCGCAAATTCTTCTTTTTCTTCCTTTCTCATATAAAAATGACGCTATTTATCCCTTCCATTTTAATTTTCCACTCCCGATTTCTTGTTTGTTTCTTGGTTCTCGCTCTCTCATTCCTCGTCTAAAAAAACTTTCAGTCCTCCTCCATTCTTCTTCTCCGTGTCAGATTTCTTTCGCCCGCCAAAGCTTACTCGTACAGCCGTGTAACAAGTGGGAGCACATTCGCCGTGTGGGTTCAACCTAGTTGTCGTTAGCGGACAGAGCCACACTATGCAGCATACTCCCGTATGTGGTCCTGCGACCATAGCATTTGCATGGCTTTTTATTTATTTAAGCACAGGTAAGCGATGAGTGGTGTGATTTACTTGTTTATGTGGAGTGAATTTGTGTTTTTATTCAGCGAAATTGTTGTAATTAGCCATTTTACGCATTTGTAAACATCCCAGCCTGTACCAGGTGGGCTGTTTTTGTTTGCTTTTTTACAATTAAAGGTATTTCAGGTATGCATGTACCTAAAAAAATGTTTAACAATTCTTTAAAAGCAATTTTATTGAGTTGGTGGACAAGTTTTCTTTCATTTTGAGTCAGTTCGCGGCAGCTGTCAAATAGTGAACATTATGTGATTTTCACCTACAAACTTGGTGGGAAGTTAATTTTCAGTAGAAATTCTATTCTACTATTAGTATTGAGCGAATTGGTTATTATTCCAAGTGTTGATGATTGGAATTTAATGCTATATCACCAATTGAACTTTCCTTTTTGTTGTATTATCTGTGAGTTATTTTCATTTTGTACCATGCATCTAGGATCCTATGTTGTAATTCGTTTTTAGTGTTGTAATTCAATATTTTATTCACTGTTTGTCTTTTAATAATTCATTTCTTATTTTAGTTACTTCAGAAATTCATTTGTTTAGCGTTGGATATAAAAATAAACGAGGGTCTTCGATTGAGATTTGCTCGGACATGCCATTTAAGATAAGTATTGGAGACTTGGTCGAATTTTTACTAATTCTTACATTCTTTCTTTCTCAGATCTTCCGTCGCTGAACAGATATCGAAAATTGAAATCAACTATTGTAAAAATTTAATTTATTGATTAAAATAGTGAATGAATAACTAAGTGATACCCTTTTAATCGATACACTACCCACCATTATTATTCTATTTTTCAGCATTGATTTGGTTGCATACATATATACAATGGCGAAAAATTCCCAAATTTGAGCCACTGTATAAACGCACCTCATGTACAGAGCACTGGAAGGTGATTCTGATCTTTTATCGTACTTTAATGTCAAAATATTCAACAAAATCAAACATGAAAAATCAAGATCATTTTTTTTTATGTGAACTGTCTTTCTGTCTTTTACAAACAAATAAATATGAATAAAGAAATTCTTGAAAGTTTGTTAGTGTCTATTTTTAAAGACTCCAGTAGCAGTAGTAGCGAAAAGGCAAGTGATATAAGTGGATTTTCGGAAAAGGAATCAATTAAAAAATTTTATAAAGAACCACGTAAACTGAACTGTATAAGAAATTCTTTTGAAGAAGTGATTCCTACTTACACCACAGAAGAATTTCGTATGCATTTTAGAATAAATATAGAATTATTTGATGCATTTAATCGAAGGTTTGAAGTAGCTCGGAATTCAGCATATTGCAGAAGGATAAGAAAATTAATCCATTTAAATATATGTCGGTTTTTTATGGTTCGCGGATCATGAAGTGTGTTTCTACAGAGATTATGTCAACCGTTCTGAAGTATGAATCTGACCGGTTCAGCACATAATAGAGAGACTTAGCCTCTTTAAGTGGTCTTACAGATGAGGTCTTTAAATGACCTGTTGAAACCAGAAAACAATAAATTTCCAGCTATTTTAAAGAAAAAAGTAAGTGGATTTTGCAGAGTGATCGGTTAGGTAATTTTGTTTAATATATACATTATAACAAGGTGTTTTAGTAAGGACGATTAATCTTTCACAAACTGATAGCTGGGGTCAGCCATTTCATATCGATTTTAAGAAACCTAAAGCTTGCATTCCTTTTTGTGATGTATATCCTAAGAGCAATTTTCGTAAATGCCACACACCCCCCCCCCCCCCGCCCTTGCTTGGGGCCTTTTATCTAGAATTCAACTATCGCTTTGAAAAAGATCCAACCACCTTAGTTAAAACTTCTGGTACAGAGAGTAATATACTTTTACGCGCCACAAAGTGATACAAGCGACATCTGTTGGAAATGGAAACAACTTTAGGTTACTGACATCCTAGTAAACTTTGGGTTCGAAGAACGGTGTATTCAGGAAGGTTTTAGGATAATTTATATAGTATAAATAAGGTGCCACTCACATGCAGGAGGCGAGTCTTATTTCAGACAGTGAAGTGAACCAAGTAAACTATTTGGATTACGATAATTAGACGTACTAGCGACAATTAAAGAGTTGATTTGATAATTATTGGTGAATGGTATAAAAGTAAATAGTAAAGTTAAATAAAAGAAGAACTTTTGAGTTATGTATGAATTATTGTGTTTTAAATAACGAACTAAGGCCGCGCTCGTAACAACCAACTGATATCAGAAGTGAACTAAATTCGTAAAATTAAGTGGTGGCATTTGACTTAAAACAAAGTGTGATAATTTTGGTGAAATTGAAAGAAATTCTGTGTTTTACGTGAAAGCTCTGGAAGATAACCTAAAGCAATGGGGTATAAATGGACGATCTTCGAGTACAGGATTTCAAAGTAGAGTTAGGCAAACGGTCATTACAAACGGCAGGCACTAAGAATGTTCTAGACGAGCTACTTAGACAAGCATTGGAAATGGAGGCGACGAATCCCAACACATTTATTTTCGAAGCCGATTCACAAGAACCTGAAGCTGAACAAAAATCTGAGATGAACATGGAACAACATTTGGGTGCTTTAATGAGTAAATTGGAGCTTTCAGCCTTTCAGATGAAGAATGCTTTTGAAGAACAAAAGAATTCTCTGAGATCCCCTTGTGACGACCAAACGAATGCTTTTGAGGAACAAACGAATTCTCTGGAATCCCATTAAATGAGCAGAAGAAAGCTAATGAGGATCAGAAGAGTTTCCTGCTAGCATGTTTGGAAGAACAAATTATTTCTTTGCAATCTCGTTTTGACGAACAAGAGAATTCTCTGGAGTCAGTATAAGATGAGTAGAAGACAGCTAATGAGGAACAGAAAAATTCTCTGCAAACATGCTTGGAAATACGAAAGAATTCTTTGGAATCCCGTTTGGATGAACAGAAGAAATCTCTGGAAATCCCTTTAGACGAAAGAGCTCCTTGGGGCCGGATTCTATAACACGGAGAATTTGGGAATTTGGGAGATGAGAATTGCGTTTTCTTAGAATTCTTAATTCCCTAATTCTCCATTCCCAATTCACTAACATGGTTGGAGAATTAGGGAAAACGTAAGAAATGTGAAAAAGTGCGAATCGCCTGGGACGATTAAGGGTATCAATTTTTGTTGTAGAGGGTTGGACTTTTTTTCATATGTGAGGTACATCTGCCTACTACCTTCCACTGTCGAAACAAATTTAAATTTCTTTTTTGTTGGGGTAGTTTTTGAGGGATGTAGGAGGCTAGGTTTTCTCGAGTTTTTCCGGGATAACGAGAGAATGGAGAGTAGAAGGAGAATGTATGTGATATCAAAAAAATGGGAGCTCAGCGCGAACAAGATAGGTTTAGGAAAAGGGGCGGGGAGAGTGCGGGGTAGAAATGGGAGCTGATTAAGGGAAATTAAAAAAAAATTAAGACAATATCAGGAGCTGCAATAATTCGCAGGGGTCAGCTCAGGATTCTAAGCCCAATAAAAAAAAAGTAAGAATTCACTTTGGTAATTAGGCATGCATAGATATTATAGGCTATATTTTATTTCGATTAACGGTAATTTGCAGATTTGAGCGGCCCCGGCGCTAAATTTTGCTATCGCAATATTC
This sequence comes from Dioctria rufipes, assembly GCA_963924295.1. Taxonomy (NCBI): domain Eukaryota; kingdom Metazoa; phylum Arthropoda; class Insecta; order Diptera; family Asilidae; genus Dioctria; species Dioctria rufipes. Next base: position 112,101,793 of record OZ002742.1, on the reverse strand, counting down.
ACGGGCGCCTAACTCTATGTGGGAGGGCTGCAGAGTATTGGAATTTTTTTGATAGATTAAGGGTTTAGAGTACAAAAATATAGGTGAACAATTTTTGGGGCAGGGTATTTTGGGGGTTGGGGGTCGTACTACCCCTCATAGGGGGTTGCTCAAACTACGTCATGTTTGGTACCAAATGAAAGAGGAAGGAGAGTGTAATCTAGTGGTGTAGTTTGTCTTTGATCGTTTTAACGTAATAGCTGACTTTTAACCGCCGAAAAACTATTTTATTACACTACGGTCATATACACCCCAGTTTCCATATTTTGCATATATTTCTTCCGTTCTTTGTTTCACATCTATTAGTGCTCCGTTGTGAACATTTTTGTCATGGGAAGTAAATTTCCAGGACTTACCAGTTCTTCGCAATGATGAGATGAAAATATGTCAATTTTTGTACCAAAAACGGCCAATTTTTCACCTTAAAAAGGACTGCTACACTTCTTTTACAGTTATTTCCAAAACGGTTTATCGGATTCAAAAATTATTTACATATTTAATTAGGGGACAAAATGTAGATGCGATTTCATCCTACACACAAGCTTTACCGTGTATATTTAAAAATTTTACAGCATCTCTTCTGTACTGGACGACGACCAAATTGATCAATTTCGCGTGATTTGTAATTTTTAGCGGGTACTTTGAGAGACAAAATCCTTGTTCCTCTGTTAGTATTGCATGGCTTTCCATAATTTGTTTTTTACAATATAGCCAGGATACGCAGTGAATACAACTCAATTTGAAATTCCTAGGTACCTAGATACCTTCACAAAACGCAACAAAAACAGACAATACAATTTTTCCACTTACTTTTCCACTTGCAAAACACCGGAGAATTAACAAGTGGAATGGAGAATTTGGGAACTCCGTACTCACTTCTCAAATTCTCTCTCAGTTGCAAATTTTTCGTCTTACTTTCACTTCTCAAATTCTCCGGTGTTTGCTTGTGGAAAACTAAGACGAAAAGTAAGTAGAGAATTCCCAAATTCTCCATTCCACTTGTTAATTCTCCGGTGTTTTGCAAGTGGAAAAGTAAGTGGAAAAATTGTATTGTCTGTTGTTGCGTTTTGTGAAGGTATCTAGGTACCTAGGAATTTCAAATTGAGTTATGTATTCACTGCGTATCCTGGCTATATTGTAAAAAACAAATTATGGAAAGCCATGCAATACTAACAGAGGAACAAGGATTTTGTCTCTCAAAGTACCCGCTAAAAATTACAAATCACGCGAAATTGATCAATTTGGTCGTCGTCCAGTACAGAAGAGATGCTGTAAAATTTTTAAATATACACGGTAAAGCTTGTGTGTAAGATGAAATCGCATCTACATTTTGTTCCCTAATTAAATATGTAAATAATTTTTGAATCGGATAAACCGTTTTAGAAATAACTGTAAAAGAAGTGCAGCAGTCCTTTTAAAGGTGAAAAATTGGGCGTTTTTGGTACAAAATTTAAATATTTTCATCTCATCATTGCGAAGAACTGGTAAGTCCTGGAAATTTACTTCCCATGACAGAAATGTTCATAACGGAGTACTAATGGATGTGAAACAAAGAACGGAAGAAATATATGCAAAATATGGAAACTGGGGTGTATATGACCGTAGTGTAAAAAAATAGTTTTTCGGGCGGTCAAAGGTCAGCTATTACGTTAAAAGGATCAAAAACAAACTACACCACTCAATTACCCTCTTCTTCCTCTTTAATTTGGTACCAAACATGACGTAGTTTGAGCACCTATGGGGGGTGGTACGACTCCCAACCCCCAAAACACCCTGCCTCCAAAATTGTTCACCTATATTTGTGCACTCTAAACCATTAATCCATCAAAAAAATTCCAATACCCTACAGCCCTCCCACATAAAGTTAGGCGCCCGTGAATATTGCGATATCAAAATTTACCGCTGGGGCCGCTCAAATCTGCAAATTACCGTTAATCGAAATAAAATATAGCCTATAATACCCATGCATGCCTAATTACCAAAGTGAATTCTTACTTTTTTTTTATTGGGCTTAGAGATCCTGAGCTTACCCCTGCGAATTATTGCAGCTCCTGATATTGTCTTAATTTTTTTAATTTCCCTTAATCAGCTCTTATTTCTACCCCGCACTCTCCCCGCCCCTTTTCCTAAACCTATCTTGTTCGCGCTGAGCTCCCATTTTTTTTTTATACCACATACATTCTCCTTCTACTCTCCATTCTCTCGTTATCCCGGAAAAACTCGAGAAAACCTACCCTCCTACATCCCTCAAAAGCTAACCCAACAAAAAAGAAATTTAAATTTATTTCGACAGTGGAAGGTAATAGGCAGATGTACCTCACATATGAAAAAAAGTCCAACCCTCTACAACAGAAATTGATACCCTTAATCGTCCCAGGCGATTCGCACTTTTTCTCATTTCTTACGTTTTCTTTAATTCTCCAACCATGTTAGTGAATTGGGAATGGAGAATTAGGGAATTAAAAATTCTAAGAAAACGCAATTCTCATTTCCCGCAAATTCTCCGTGCTACAGAATCTGGCCCCTGGAGAACTGTCTAGAAACTCGTTTGGAGGAACACACAAATTTTCTGAAAAACTCATTAGATGAACAAAATTTGAAAATTGAAGAAATCAATCAGGATCAACAAAAATTTACTGAACAGCTTGAAAACCTTAAAGCAGATATGGAAAGGATGAAGCATTAAAAACCTCGGTACGAAGGAATTGAAATATCGGGTACAGGCAGAATGAAACCCCCAATTTGATTGGCAAAATTCGTGGAATATTTTCAAAAGACAATTCGAGGCAGCTTCCGATGTAAATGTATGGAATTATACAATCAAAGCTACAGCTCTGGTATTAGCACTTTTAGGTCCAGAATCAGAGCTATTGCAAACAAGACCGACAAACAACGTGAGTACACTTCCTTGATACAAACGATAGAAATACGTTATGGATATGAGCACATTCAGCAAGTATATCGCCTGCAGTTACGTAACAGCATTCAAAAGCATGGCGAATCACTACAACAGCTACAGGTTGATGGGGAAAGATTAGGTTATCTTTCATACTCTAGCCCAAATTCTGATTTCCTTAATGAATCACTACAACAGCTACAGGTTGATGGGGAAAGATTAGGTTATCTTTCATACTCTAGCCCAAATTCTGATTTCCTTAATGAAGTATAATTTGTCAACGCTATTGCAGATCAAAATTTACAACAAGCGCAAGGACTAGCAGGAAAGAAGTCAACTGCGGAAGTAGTAGCCTATTCATTAGCGTATGAATTTTTCGGGCAAGCTCCTCGGAGTGCAGAATGAGTGAGAGAAATTTCGGTGGAGGAATGTACTTGCAACAGAATGCAGTCATCATAGAGCCCTACATCACGTGGTGTTCTTCGATGCTGGAATACTAATAGACCGCGACACCTCATAAGAAAATGCAGAGAACGATGACGAATAGAAGCGCCAGAAGAAGAAAGGAGAGAAGAAGGGCAAAGATATCGAACTGGGCAACAGGCACGCAGCAGAATGCCGTCATCACAGACCACTCCTTCGCGTGGATTCCTTCGATGCTGTAAATTTAGTATACTGGGACACCTTCAAAACGACTGCAGGAAACGCGGACGGATGCAATCAATAGACGAAAAAGGGAGCAAGTTATTCATGGAGAGACTAGACTGCAACCTTATGACTTTGAAATCCCACACCGCAAAGGCCGTATCTACGGAAATGTAGAAGTGTTTTCACAACGTCCATACAATCCTGAATGGACATTGTGGACGGTGACTACGATGATGATGACGAAAGTTAAGAAATCCAAAGACGACGATGAGTAGGATGATAACAGTAAAAAGAAGAAAGGAAGGAAATCAGAGACAAGACAATGAAGGAAAGAAAAAGACGAAAAGTGAAGGGTCTAAGGATTCTGATAATGACGATTGTAAGTGTATAATAAAGATCGGAAAATGTAAAGACAAAGGTTCTGACGATGTCGATTGTAAGAAGTACAAACGCGGCAATGACAATAATGACAACAATGATAATAATGGCAAGAAATTTAAGGGCAAAGGAATCAAAGACAGTGATGATGAAGCTGATAAGAAACGAATGAAAAATAAAAGCATGGAAGAGTGCTTCAACAGAATATTAATCGAACATCTAAGGAAGGTAGTCCACTATAATCAGCGCAACTGGGATCGACATATTCCTATATTCCTAATGACTTATATATCAGCTGTTTTCAATACGGCCGGGCAAACCCCAGCAAAGATCATATTCGGAAGGGAGATGCATTTACTTAGCTACCTCAAGTTTGGTACACCTAGAGGTGAACAAAAGTTACCAGAAGACTACATATCAGAGACAACGATAACCGAATGTGCACGAGATCACGAGAGCGAAATTAGCAGCAAATGCTCATCGGATGTGGATACATAAACCTCCCCAAATCAGACGCATGCCAAATATTTGACAAATGCACGTATTATCTTGGACCGACTAAAAAATCGAACACACAGTCGGAATATTGAAGCAAAAGTTGCGATAATTATACTATTGCAAATTAAAATGGATTGAGAAAATATGCCATTTTCAAGGGCTTGTTGCGTGCTGCACAACTTATCGGACCAAATGATTTTGAGAACTTGGAAAATAAAGTACAAGTTGTTGGCATATTGCTCCCAATTTCAACTGGTTTGATCCACAATAACAGTTTAGCAGGAAAGGCATTTAGGGATAAAGTTTGTCAAGAACTTAGTCGATTAAATTAAATACTTTGTAAAAGTTTTCTTTTTAGTTTGTAAACCATAAGTTCGCATATCGACAATAAATTAAATGTTAAATTATTTCTTTCTTTAATACATCTAAAATATCCTTTAGCGTGCCTAATTTTTCCTTCTTCAATTCTTCTTTCTTCTTGTAATGCTCTTCCCGCAAGGCCAATGATCTCTCATAAAAACTTGTCTGGCTTCACTGATGACATTGCGCTCCTTCCCAACATCTACCTTCTAGTTTCGTGTGGAAGTGGAAGACGTGTTCCGACTGTCAGGTCGTATATCAATGTTTTATGCTTCCGTAATTTCAGATATTGGTGTTTCTGTAAATATTTAAAATAAATTGAAATTAATTGAAACACGAACTTTCAGATTTTACATACGGAGTAGATTTGGTATACTGTCCGAGGTATCTTCCATTATACTCCCACCAACATTATTTCTGGGAATACTGATGGTCTATCGGCCATTATTATCATTTCACTGAATGAGTAAATATTACTCTGTCAAAAAGTTATATGAACTATCTACAAAAATATTAGAATACTACAATCACTAAACATACAGAAAATGGACAGATTACCTAGAAGAAAATTTCTCAAAGAAATGTTATATCTATTTCGTCGTATTCTGTGGATTCGTCAGGGCTTCAAAGAGGAAGATATATGTACATAAGATTGACAAGTTTATCTTCGAGATTAGTTACCTATCATCTATAAACTGAGTACTGCAAAGAAGCACAATATACATACAATATACATACATAGCATACCTTTCATATGCGCACGTTGCCCTATTTCTGCCCGTCAATACATAAATTGTGGCATTTCACTTGTTTGTATTGTTAAGTAAATATTTATTGTACCATTTACGATCTCCTCCCTGTCAGCGGGTGTTGTCCATTCTGCTTCCTCTTCCACTGCTGCTTTCTACAGGTTTAGTATTCATGCCTTAGATAAACCTTCTTCAAGCATTTCCGGATCGATATGTATTAGTAGATACATATCTGTTATTACAAATCATATCATATCATAATAAAGCACAGTGTTCTTTCAGACATTTCTAATATTTCAGTATTTGTAAATAAATATATTTATTAAATATAGAATAAAATTTAAAAAAATTTCCCAGAACTGACAAATATTAATTTCGTACTTATTTTTTTGTTTGTTTGTATTTATTTATTGTTAAAAAAACACTTATTTTATTATTTATTATTTTTAAAAAAATCGCGCTGAATTATTTGAAATCACTTAAAACTTATTCATCCAAGATACAGTGTGTAAAAATGTTAACTTTGGTTCAGGAGGGAAATGCACTCAACTGCCAAATTTTTATAGTCCGGCAAGTTAACATACACATTATGGGTAAAATACTTTCGAATCTGTGTAAAAACTTTCGAGTAAACATACAGACTTTATGATAAATTTCTACTGCTTTTTTTGTTCTTATTCAGTCCAGCAAGCCTTCTTCTTCTTCGTTTTCGTCTCTTGGTTGAGTGCCAGAGCTATGGACCCGACCTGCGAGCTGGAGTTCCTTCACAATGGCTTGACCCTATGGAGTATATCGCCAAAGAAGTGTGCCGTGTCCGGCTATACATATATTGATTTCCATGTCCGGCTAAATGTTGATTGCCATGTACGGCTAAATGTTGTCCGTGTACAAAATTTCAGCTTTCTAAGTGAACGCGTTCGCGAGTTATCGTGCGCACGGACAGACAGACGGACATGCAAAAATCAAAATAACTTTTAATAATATGCGTGGGTGTCCAATCCATTTTGCTCTACTATAATTATTTCCAGGTGTTACAAACGGAATGACAAACTTAGTATACCCTTTAGATTTCATCTAGGGTATAAAAATATATTATCCCAACCCCTACAAATCACAAAGGCTAATTAATTTGCCCAAATTAAATTGAAAATATTGAAAAGGCCATTTCAAATTGACTTTGTCAGTCAACCAGCAAATGCTAGGTACTAAATATATTTGTTATTATTACTGAAAAGTAAATTACCAAACGATATGATTTAAAAAGAAAGATATTCAAAAATTTAGAAAAAAGTACTTACGCGGGAGGCACAATCGAGAGCTGGGCTGCTAAATGTAGTAGCTCATGCAGGAATGGCTCACTATCGTTATGAGGGAGGCACATAGTTAGCACTAGGGTTGCACCCATTTACGTAGACAGGGTTTTGTTGCAGGGGGCTTGGTAGAGGTCAGACTGACATAAAACGGAGTTATCCGATAATACACAAACTTCAGGTAATCCATACATGCATATATATTTCAGTAATATATATATATTTGATATTCTTGCTAATTCCTCAGGTAACAGTAATACTTCGGATCAATTTGACCCATCAATGTCTTTGCCTTCGTGCAGTCGAGAGTATGGAGATGGAGTGGTCAACGGAAATTATATATTTAATGACATTTTAATGGATTTTCTTGTATACATAAGATTAATTTGGATTTAGACTAACGGAAAATAAGTAGGGAAAAAGAAAACAGTATTTTGTGCGATAAATGGGAAGATTTTTGTAGTCAAGTCCTACCGATTTATCGGACAAATATAAAAGGCAAACACATTTGTAAATTACTGAAGTCGATAGAAAAAAGGTAGTTATGTCCATCTACTTGATATTTTCGCAAAATAATATTTTAAAACTTTTCATATGGTACGTTTACAGTAATTCACAGTTTAAAACCTGATATAGACATAACCTTCACCGACTGAAATATAGGCACAATTCAAAATTTACGAAATTTGTGCCAATGCCCGAGCTTAAATTAGAATTCGATGCTCTATGTTCCTACAAAACCGGCGTAATACCGGTCTGCTTATTTTTAAAACCATAGAATTTCGTTTCTACAATAATGGCACATATAGAATAGGGTGGAAAATTTCACGACATCTGATAAATGTGGTCAAAGCATGCCATACCATACCATTATAATTTAGTGCACTAAAGCCAAACAATCGTAATTACAAACCCAGCTCATTACTCATTTTGTCCAGTTGGACACTAAACTAGCAAAATTTGTTATGTTGATTATCTGTAAATTCTGATTTTTCAATTGTGCCCCTATTGCTTCCGATATAGTAACATTAATATTTATTTTTACTTAATATACTCGTAGATTTTCGTGATGTGCTAATCGCGCTCTTACTGTCATCAATTTTACCTCCAACAGCTATAGCAAAAGAAAAAAATATAACAAAAAACAACAAAAATGTGTAATACAGTCAGAACTTTTCCATTTGCAGAGTTAATACTCTCAATGACATAAAATTAGTCGTCGCTAACCTTGAGCAGAAATTGGCAAATTATAATTCAAAGCTCCAGCCTCTAACAGTTATATGTAGTTGCGCCCGAAGATATTTCTAATATTGAACATATTTGAAGAAAGTTGTTTCTGATATTACATAAGGAAAGTATTTTTAATCTCTTAAATTATCGTTCAATATTATATATATTAATAGCATTGTAACCGCTTCTCTCATCACTTATTAAGTAAATACTTAAAAGAGAAATTATTATGTTTGTAAAAATCCATACTTATATAACATATTGGACTGCACTCTGGTAGATAATAAAATATTGCTAATTTTGTCAGAAATGAAAATATCAAAATAAATTCTCATTATATGTGTTATTTTGTTCAAAGAAATTTGGAGCAATATTCTTGTCAAGAGAGAGTTTTTGTGAAAGCCTCTTCGAATGGATATATTATCTGATGGAAGAAAAATGTTTAAATCGAATATTATATTATAATGAAAGAAATACTTGAACCAAAAAACATTTAATTTGTGTTTTTGAATATTCGAATAAAGTTAAAAAGAGTTTATGAATTTCATTTGACATCTTGTTATGTAGGAATTTATCCTACTTAAACTTTGCTGTGGTTTCTTTGTGGAGAAACCGTTTGACTTAATTTTTTGTTTTTCCCAGCAGCGACTGTCGTATCTCTAATGTGAGAGTAGATGCGTGGAGTAGCTTGTTAAAGCACAACTCCTAGTGTTATTATGGAGTAGCTTGTTTAAAGCACAACTCCTAGTATTATTATGGAGTAGCTTGTTTAAAGCACAACTCCTAGTGTTAGTATGGAGTAGCTTGTTTAAGCACAACTCCTAGTGTTAGTATGGAGTAGCTTGTTTAAAGCACAACTCCTAATTCAAACGAACTGTTTACTGTACACTTCTTCCAATCGACTGCTCTCGACTTCTTTATTTAACTCGACTGCCTTCTTTTACAATTTCTTACCTTATTTATACAGAGTAATCTTATTAATACGGAAATAAATGAAATACTTCCGACCAAACATTTTGTATATAACAGTACAAAGTGTTAGGTCATTTGCACTTCATTTATTTCTGTTTATAAATAAATCGCGGCACTCGTCGCTTCCGTACATACATACATATATTTTTCTCTGACTAGAATCGTACTGAGCGTTTCGTCAGTACTTTATCGCATTTGTTTTTACATACGTACATACATAAATCTCGACAAACGCTAATCGCTTGTTGTTTGTTCATCGTGATATTCATGATTTACATACATACCTACATAAATATCATTTTTTTCATACACAAATCGTGAACCATCATTTGGTCACCTGGGTTCTACCGCTGGCGCAAGGTTATCGTATTACAACGTGCGAATTCTTGCGCGCAGGGTATTGCGTCACTCAATCTACCTTAGTTATTTCCTCAACTTGTTAAGTAATTGGGGAAGGTCAGTAACGAGTGGAATTATAATTTAATGAAAATGATGTAGGTATGTATGTTCATTGAAAAATGATGAAAATATGTATGCTTGCGTTTGCTAGCATTTCTTTGATAATTGTTGTAGGTATGTACGTATGTTACAATGCTCACTTAAAATTGTGGGTGGAGGTATGTATGTAACAAATCTCCCCCTTTTTAAAAAATATGTGTTATTCTTAGAAGAGGAATAACGCATTAGAATATGGTTCAATCGTTCGATAATTTTCGAGAAATTTATTGTTTTTATATGCATGTATATACATAACGCCGGGTGCCGGTACAATAATTGTAAACTTATATCCGTTATTTTTCTAGATTATTAGTATTACTGCTATGTTATGTGCATTTTTATTACATGTGCATACTGTATATATATTTCTTTTTTGTAATTACTACATATATACATTTATACTTATGGCTGTTTGACTCTTTATATATGTGTGTATACATAATTTACTTAATACTTTTAATACTTTTTTTTAAAAAAAAAAAAAAAAATTTACATGTGATTATACATATTTTTTCTTTTATATGTGTTTATACATATGTTTTCATTTATTTACTTAAAAATTATTTATATGTGTTTATACATATGTTTTCAAATTCTTTATGTGCGTTTATGCATATGTTTTTAGATTCTTTATATGTGTTTATACATAGTTTTTATAAAAAAAAATTTTACGTCTGATTATACATATCTCTTCTTTTATGTGTTTATGCATATTTTTTCTTTTATATGTGTTTATAATATGTTTTCAAATTCTTAAAAAAAAAATTTTATATCTGTTTATACCTATTTTTTCTTTCTTAGATTTATCTATAAATAGGTATGTTACTTCTAATGCATATATAGTATGTGTTTATAAATACATTTTTTTTTTGTGTATTACATTTTACATCTTCAATCTTGTTTTCAAATTTCTATTATGTTTAAAATAGTTAAACTACCTGTAGATGACGGGTACGTGTAATTGGATTCTGCTCAACATGAATTAATGATTTTGGAAGAGGAGGGGGTGGAGGCGGTTCTCTTGTTGTTAAACTTACTTTGTTACTTGCCTGTGTAGGCTGGATAGCACGGTGTTTGATTGCAAATAAAAAATAAATTTTTTTTTTTGTTATTATAAAAATAAAATGATTTGTTTGATCATTCTCTCTTTTTCTTAAACAAAATTTTTCTCTTACCCTTTTTTTTTATCTTAAATGCAATTGTAATCCCTTCCTGGAAGATTAGCCATTATTCGTGAAATGGTTTCAATCTATTATTATGTACAGTTACTCTTCTTTTACCGATTTGTATGATTGTGTTAACAGGCGTAAAAGCTTGTACCACGAGAAATGGTCCTAGCCATATCTGGGAAAGCTTGTGTTTTTTAGCGGGATTTTTTAGCAATACTTCATCTCCTGCTTTGAAAGTTACCGGACGTGAGTTCCTATCATAGTACGCTTTCGACTTTTCCTTGGCTTTCAGCAAATTTTTTCGGGCGATAGCATATGCCTTTTGTATTTTGTACCTAAGAAGGTGATAGTAACTCTCGTGGTTATAAATGGGCTCTGGCTCTCTTTTAAGATTAGAGGGAACATCTGCTGTGAATGCGAACAGACAGTCCATTGGCGTGAGCTTAGTGCCTTCATGTGGGCTGTTATTGTATACAAAAGCCGCGGTTCTCAGGAATCGATCCCAAGCCTTTGGATTTTCGGACACAATAGCTCTTAAATACTCCACTAGAGGTCTGTGGGTTCGTTCAAGTGCGCCATTGGATTGCGGATGATAAGCGGAAGTCTGTAATTTTTTTATTTTTAGAAGTTTACAGACACGTTTGAAAAGATCGCTTAAAAAGTTAGATCCCTGGTCAGTTACTACCTTTTTAGGAATGCGATAACGAGTAATTATCTCATCGAAGAATATTCCTGCTACCGTTTCTGCTTCGCCATTCGGCATGGCATAACAATCTACGAATTTCGTAAGATTGTCTTGGAATGTCAATATATACTTGTTTCCGGAGTGGGTTTCTTCTAGTGGTCCTACTATATCTAAATAGATTTTCTCAAAGGGCATTAGGGCAGTATCCGTGATTATCATCGGCATACGGTATTCCGGGCTAGCCTTCATTTTTTGGCATTTAGGGCACTTTCGAATATATTTCCTGATGGAACTGAGCATATTTTTCCACTTATATTTTTTCTTTATTTTTTTATAAGTTTTCATTACTCCTTGGTGACCACCAAACGCGGAGTCGTGATAGTCTTTTAAAATTGTCCCGATTTCTTCAGGGTCTGAGATATTTTCCGGTAATGATGCACTGCTTTCGGATCTGCTGCTATCAGTTGAGTCAATTTCGACTAATTCATTTTGGAGGTTCCGTGGATGATTTTGGACTATATTGGGAGTTTGTGGGTTTTGATTTTCTTCTTCAATATCATTTTGTGCCTCCCTTATTTGAGCTCTCGTAACAGCATGACAAGGTTTTTGTTTAGGCTTTGAGGGTGTTGGAGAACTAGAATCATTTTCGTCGATGTCGGAATCGGCTCGGTGATGTACCTGAGCTTCCACAATGAACGAATTGGGGTTTGCCTGGTTTAGCTCGGCAGGTATTCGACTAAGCGCGTCTGCATTAGTGTTATATTTTCCAGGCTTATATTCAATTTTATAATCAAACTCTGAGAGTTTATTGTGAAACCTGACTAATCTCGATGTCGGGTCTTTCACATTGAATACGCCTTTCAAGGGCTTGTGGTCTGTGTAAACCGTAAAAGCTCTACCTTGTAAATAACACCTGAAGTTCCTGGCGGCCCACACAATAGCGAGCAACTCTTTTTCTATTGTGGAGTATCTTTGTTCCGCCTTATTTAAACTTCTACTTGCATACGCTATTGGCCTGTCTTTACCTATTGCCCCTTGTGATAAAACAGCTCCCAATGCCTCGTTACTAGCATCTGTTGTTAGATTAAAAGGTTGGGTAAAATCTGGATACTTGAGTAGAGGCGGATTTATAAGGGAATTTTTAATTTCATTGAAAGAGTCTTGGCACTTTTGAGTCCAATTAAATTTGACGTCTTTCCGTAATAGATTTGTTAATGGCCTGACTATCTTTGAGAAATTAGGGATAAACTTGCGATAGTAGTTTGCCAATCCCAGAAACGATTGGGTTTGTCTCACAGTTCGGGGTTGAGGAAAATTTTGAACGCAACTTGTTTTACCGGGATCTGGAAGTCTATACATCTTTTGGTTTATTGGTGGCTGATTGTGCAAAATGGGGATGGTATGCTTTATGGTATTAGTGCTTGTTAGTTTATCTCCCTTTAGATAAAAAAGATCGTTATACTTATAGCATAACTCAAGAATTGATTTCTCTTCTTCGTGATTTAAATTTTCATCCAACAGTAATTCTTTACGTAAAGCCACAAGTATGTCTGGGTTATAGCTTTTAATATGGTTTACGTTTATTGAATATGGATTGGAGTTGAAATTTGTCTTATCACCTTTGAAATTGTATTCTGTTTTGTTATGTGTACGAGGGGAAGGTGGATCACCTTCTTTCTGATTACTTTGGGTATTTATGTCGTCCAAAGGTATATTGAGAAGTTTAATATTGTAATGACTACTTGGAACTAGAGTAAGCTTTAGTCTTCTTAGGAATACTGGTTCTATGTTTATGTTTAGAACAGATAATGGTATAAAGCTTTTATTAGGACTAACTAGGCAATTTGCGACAAATACTCCTTCTTGGATCTCCTGAGACATACAGATCATTTCTTGGTCCAATTGTAATGGTATGCTCAGTACAATTTGAGATCGAGGAGGTATTCTATTGGATCGCTGAAGTACTACTTCATATTGCCTACTTTCATCTTTTTTTGAGGTGTTCAGAGTTTCTTCCATTGGAGGTAAGGCATTTTTGTTATCTGGTGCCCGTGATTTATATTGCTCCTCCAATTGATCACTTGGTATTTCCTCTCCATCTTCTAGGGATGTTTCGAGAGGTACCGTGAATTCAATAGGGTTGGTTTCCGTGCGAGGGAACCGGAGTAATTTATTAGGCCCTTCGATATTACAATTTTTTGCAAGAAAGTCATTGCCTAGCAGCCCATCGTGAGAGATTTGGGCAATGTTTTCTACTACCTGGAGTTTGCATGGGACACTGCGGCTTAATAAAAAGTTGCCTTGGCAGTTTCCCAATGTTTCTCCTTCTCCAAATGGAGTCTTCAAAGTCACCTTTTGGCTTCGTTCTATATGTTCTGGGTTATCTAATGCTTCCTTTTTTATGATGCTTACTTCAGCTCCAGTGTCTACTATCAGCCGAACGGCTGTGTTTTTGCTTATGTCCAGTGGTAAGTCTACCACTGGTACATTTTCTCTATTTGATTGTTTTTTTGTTTGATAGGACCCTGAAGTAATTTGCGCAGTTTTATTTAATGTCGAGCCGGGGATTTTTCGGTCGACAGTGTGCCGTTTCCCGATTTTGTAGCTTCCCATCGTTGCTTCTGTTGACAAGTGGGTACTGTATGACCTCTTCTTCCACAAAACTTACACATCTCTTGAACATTAAATCTTTGTTCGTGATTTGGATTGCCCCACTGAGTGTTGTTGTTACTATTTAAGTGATTCCGTGGCGCTTTGACATTTTGTTTACAATATTGGGCATCATGCCCCTTTGTTCTGCAGTTAATACAGAAGGGAGTATTTTTACGTTTTAAACAATCATCATACGTATGTCCCTTGTATTTGCAATAACTGCAGGTGATCCTACCTAAAAGTAATTTTTGCTCTTCGTATGGTTTCTTGTCTGGATATTGAGAAGAAGAGTTCTGGAATGGAGGTGGACTTCTTAAGGATTCTCTTGCCTTACTGGCTTGAGTAAAGCACCAATTATTTGTTTGATTTTTGTCAGTATTAAAGGATACTGAAGGTACCTTTAATGACTCCAGATTTGGAGGTATACCACACTCAGTTTTTATATTAGGTTTTCCTGTATCAGTTGTGTAGGGATATATAGAGGAGTTTAAATTTTCGTGTATGGGATAACCATAAGCATTAGTAAAAGTCGAGGTATTTGGTCTAAAGAAATGGTCCGTTTGAAAAGAATTTGTATGTTGAGGTAAGTAGTTTATTGGTTGTGGAATGAAAAAGAGACCCTGTTGTAACCTTTCCATATCTAATGCTTTTTGAATGAGAGTCTCTAACGAGCTTTCATTTATTGTCAACAGATAGGCGCTTAGATGGGGGTTATTTGCACCACTCTTTACGGAAGCTTTACTATATTAAAATTTTCAGCACCGTATTTGCTTTGTGCTGCCTCGTTACATTGTACCAAAGTCTTTTTAGTCTAGTAGTAAATGTATTAAACGATTCTTGGGGATATTGTCGGCAAGTGATTAGTTTGTTAATTAACTCATGATATGTTTCACGAGGTAAGTAAGTCCGATAAAGCAACTGCTCAACTTCTTCAAATGTCGTGAGTGTACTGGACGCTATTAATTGATATGCATTTCCTCTCAATCTTGTTGGGAAAATTTGCATGAAGGCTGCCTTTTCCTCCTCCGCTAGACATTGTCGTACTTGTTTACAACAGCCTAGGAACGTTTGCAGTTCTGTGAGGGTTTGAGAATTAATTTCTCCAGAGAACAAAGGCACCATTTGTGCAGTAAGTTTAACTACTTTCTCATAATTCACTGGCATTTTGGCTGGTTGGTTGGGTTGCTTTCTCTGAGGAATATCTGGAGTATCGTTATTAGAAGTAGGCGCGGTTAATGATTTTTCTGTGATTAGGGCGTTTAAGCTATTTCTTCTTACTAGAAAATTAATTAGGCTGTGCCTTCTGAAACGTTTACCTGAGCGATGCTCACGATACCAGTTTACGGAAGGTCGACTTTGGGATGAATTACACTCTACACTTGGGCTATCTGGAGGACTGGCATTGTCAAATGATAATGAATTTATTGCCGTCTCAAAGGTAGAGCATGAAGAACTACGGCCAGTTTTAGGCATGAAAGCAAAATCATTCGAGTTAGAGAGAATAGGGGAGAACAGGGAATAAGAACGAATTTATTGTTGCTTCAAAACCTGAGCAAGCAGGGCTTTGATCAGATTTGTGCATGAAAGCAGACTTTTCTCGAAAAGGAGGTAGTCTTGACTAGTTTTGTATATACGTATGTATATGAATAATCTTGAAAAAAAAAAGAACAAGTTTGACGGAATATGTGCAGAATTCTCTCGAAGAAACGATAGTTTAACTAATTTTTATATATATATATGCTTGAATATATGTTAATAACAGAAGTTTGATTGAAGATGTATTACACTGACATTCTTTGATGTGTGTTTTATACTAAGTAGTTTATTTAAAGTATTTTGGGGAGATGAGTAATATTGAAGCTCTGCCAATCGCTGAATTTAGATTGAAACTTACTTAGTGCTTGATGTATGTAGTTTCAGCAATGCTTTGATGTCTGTCCAAAATGTGGATTTTACGTCTTCTTAAGATCTGAGCCGATAAATTTCCTTAGAAGTATATTCCCTTTATTTCTTGTAGTAGTTGTTGGAATTAAATCAGGAACAAACAAATTAAGTCAGAAGTGCCCTAACGTCATGCTTTTGACGCTAGTTTTTGTTTCACTTCTATGTGGGTTCGAGGATCAAGGTTTTTCAAGTATATTGAATTAACTTCCTTGATCCTACCGGCTGCGCCAAATTGTTATGTAGGAATTTATCCTACTTAAACTTTGCTGTGGTTTCTTTGTGGAGAAACCGTTTGACTTAATTTTTTGTTTTTCCCAGCAGCGACTGTCGTATCTCTAATGTGAGAGTAGATGCGTGGAGTAGCTTGTTAAAGCACAACTCCTAGTGTTATTATGGAGTAGCTTGTTTAAAGCACAACTCCTAGTATTATTATGGAGTAGCTTGTTTAAAGCACAACTCCTAGTGTTAGTATG
The DNA here is from genome assembly GCA_963924295.1 of Dioctria rufipes. Taxonomy (NCBI): domain Eukaryota; kingdom Metazoa; phylum Arthropoda; class Insecta; order Diptera; family Asilidae; genus Dioctria; species Dioctria rufipes. The sequence continues at coordinate 112,085,292 of OZ002742.1, read as the reverse complement.
GAGTAGCTTGTTTAAGCACAACTCCTAGTGTTAGTATGGAGTAGCTTGTTTAAAGCACAACTGATAATTCAAACGAACTGTTTACTGTACACTTCTTCCAATCGACTGCTCTCGACTTCTTTATTTAACTCGACTGCCTTCTTTTACAATTTCTTACCTTATTTATACAGAGTAATCTTATTAATACGGAAATAAATGAAATACTTCCGACCAAACATTTTGTATATAACAGTACAAAGTGTTAGGTCATTTGCACTTCATTTATTTCTGTTTATAAATAAATCGCGGCACTCGTCGCTTCCGTACATACATACATATATTTTTCTCTGACTAGAATCGTACTGAGCGTTTCGTCAGTACTTTATCGCATTTGTTTTTACATACGTACATACATAAATCTCGACAAACGCTAATCGCTTGTTGTTTGTTCATCGTGATATTCATGATTTACATACATACCTACATAAATATCATTTTTTTCATACACAAATCGTGAACCATCATTTGGTCACCTGGGTTCTACCGCTGGCGCAAGGTTATCGTATTACAACGTGCGAATTCTTGCGCGCAGGGTATTGCGTCACTCAATCTACCTTAGTTATTTCCTCAACTTGTTAAGTAATTGGGGAAGGTCAGTAACGAGTGGAATTATAATTTAATGAAAATGATGTAGGTATGTATGTTCATTGAAAAATGATGAAAATATGTATGCTTGCGTTTGCTAGCATTTCTTTGATAATTGTTGTAGGTATGTACGTATGTTACAATGCTCACTTAAAATTGTGGGTGGAGGTATGTATGTAACAAATCTCCCCCTTTTTAAAAAATATGTGTTATTCTTAGAAGAGGAATAACGCATTAGAATATGGTTCAATCGTTCGATAATTTTCGAGAAATTTATTGTTTTTATATGCATGTATATACATAACGCCGGGTGCCGGTACAATAATTGTAAACTTATATCCGTTATTTTTCTAGATTATTAGTATTACTGCTATGTTATGTGCATTTTTATTACATGTGCATACTGTATATATATTTCTTTTTTGTAATTACTACATATATACATTTATACTTATGGCTGTTTGACTCTTTATATATGTGTGTATACATAATTTACTTAATACTTTTAATACTTTTTTTAAAAAAAAAAAAAAAAATTTACATGTGATTATACATATTTTTTCTTTTATATGTGTTTATACATATGTTTTCATTTATTTACTTAAAAATTATTTATATGTGTTTATACATATGTTTTCAAATTCTTTATGTGCGTTTATGCATATGTTTTTAGATTCTTTATATGTGTTTATACATAGTTTTTATAAAAAAAAATTTTACGTCTGATTATACATATCTCTTCTTTTATGTGTTTATGCATATTTTTTCTTTTATATGTGTTTATAATATGTTTTCAAATTCTTAAAAAAAAAATTTTATATCTGTTTATACCTATTTTTTCTTTCTTAGATTTATCTATAAATAGGTATGTTACTTCTAATGCATATATAGTATGTGTTTATAAATACATTTTTTTTTTGTGTATTACATTTTACATCTTCAATCTTGTTTTCAAATTTCTATTATGTTTAAAATAGTTAAACTACCTGTAGATGACGGGTACGTGTAATTGGATTCTGCTCAACATGAATTAATGATTTTGGAAGAGGAGGGGGTGGAGGCGGTTCTCTTGTTGTTAAACTTACTTTGTTACTTGCCTGTGTAGGCTGGATAGCACGGTGTTTGATTGCAAATAAAAAATAAATTTTTTTTTTTGTTATTATAAAAATAAAATGATTTGTTTGATCATTCTCTCTTTTTCTTAAACAAAATTTTTCTCTTACCCTTTTTTTTTATCTTAAATGCAATTGTAATCCCTTCCTGGAAGATTAGCCATTATTCGTGAAATGGTTTCAATCTATTATTATGTACAGTTACTCTTCTTTTACCGATTTGTATGATTGTGTTAACAGGCGTAAAAGCTTGTACCACGAGAAATGGTCCTAGCCATATCTGGGAAAGCTTGTGTTTTTTAGCGGGATTTTTTAGCAATACTTCATCTCCTGCTTTGAAAGTTACCGGACGTGAGTTCCTATCATAGTACGCTTTCGACTTTTCCTTGGCTTTCAGCAAATTTTTTCGGGCGATAGCATATGCCTTTTGTATTTTGTACCTAAGAAGGTGATAGTAACTCTCGTGGTTATAAATGGGCTCTGGCTCTCTTTTAAGATTAGAGGGAACATCTGCTGTGAATGCGAACAGACAGTCCATTGGCGTGAGCTTAGTGCCTTCATGTGGGCTGTTATTGTATACAAAAGCCGCGGTTCTCAGGAATCGATCCCAAGCCTTTGGATTTTCGGACACAATAGCTCTTAAATACTCCACTAGAGGTCTGTGGGTTCGTTCAAGTGCGCCATTGGATTGCGGATGATAAGCGGAAGTCTGTAATTTTTTTATTTTTAGAAGTTTACAGACACGTTTGAAAAGATCGCTTAAAAAGTTAGATCCCTGGTCAGTTACTACCTTTTTAGGAATGCGATAACGAGTAATTATCTCATCGAAGAATATTCCTGCTACCGTTTCTGCTTCGCCATTCGGCATGGCATAACAATCTACGAATTTCGTAAGATTGTCTTGGAATGTCAATATATACTTGTTTCCGGAGTGGGTTTCTTCTAGTGGTCCTACTATATCTAAATAGATTTTCTCAAAGGGCATTAGGGCAGTATCCGTGATTATCATCGGCATACGGTATTCCGGGCTAGCCTTCATTTTTTGGCATTTAGGGCACTTTCGAATATATTTCCTGATGGAACTGAGCATATTTTTCCACTTATATTTTTTCTTTATTTTTTTATAAGTTTTCATTACTCCTTGGTGACCACCAAACGCGGAGTCGTGATAGTCTTTTAAAATTGTCCCGATTTCTTCAGGGTCTGAGATATTTTCCGGTAATGATGCACTGCTTTCGGATCTGCTGCTATCAGTTGAGTCAATTTCGACTAATTCATTTTGGAGGTTCCGTGGATGATTTTGGACTATATTGGGAGTTTGTGGGTTTTGATTTTCTTCTTCAATATCATTTTGTGCCTCCCTTATTTGAGCTCTCGTAACAGCATGACAATGTTTTTGTTTAGGCTTTGAGGGTGTTGGAGAACTAGAATCATTTTCGTCGATGTCGGAATCGGCTCGGTGATGTACCTGAGCTTCCACAATGAACGAATTGGGGTTTGCCTGGTTTAGCTCGGCAGGTATTCGACTAAGCGCGTCTGCATTAGTGTTATATTTTCCAGGCTTATATTCAATTTTATAATCAAACTCTGAGAGTTTATTGTGAAACCTGACTAATCTCGATGTCGGGTCTTTCACATTGAATACGCCTTTCAAGGGCTTGTGGTCTGTGTAAACCGTAAAAGCTCTACCTTGTAAATAACACCTGAAGTTCCTGGCGGCCCACACAATAGCGAGCAACTCTTTTTCTATTGTGGAGTATCTTTGTTCCGCCTTATTTAAACTTCTACTTGCATACGCTATTGGCCTGTCTTTACCTATTGCCCCTTGTGATAAAACAGCTCCCAATGCCTCGTTACTAGCATCTGTTGTTAGATTAAAAGGTTGGGTAAAATCTGGATACTTGAGTAGAGGCGGATTTATAAGGGAATTTTTAATTTCATTGAAAGAGTCTTGGCACTTTTGAGTCCAATTAAATTTGACGTCTTTCCGTAATAGATTTGTTAATGGCCTGACTATCTTTGAGAAATTAGGGATAAACTTGCGATAGTAGTTTGCCAATCCCAGAAACGATTGGGTTTGTCTCACAGTTCGGGGTTGAGGAAAATTTTGAACGCAACTTGTTTTACCGGGATCTGGAAGTCTATACATCTTTTGGTTTATTGGTGGCTGATTGTGCAAAATGGGGATGGTATGCTTTATGGTATTAGTGCTTGTTAGTTTATCTCCCTTTAGATAAAAAAGATCGTTATACTTATAGCATAACTCAAGAATTGATTTCTCTTCTTCGTGATTTAAATTTTCATCCAACAGTAATTCTTTACGTAAAGCCACAAGTATGTCTGGGTTATAGCTTTTAATATGGTTTACGTTTATTGAATATGGATTGGAGTTGAAATTTGTCTTATCACCTTTGAAATTGTATTCTGTTTTGTTATGTGTACGAGGGGAAGGTGGATCACCTTCTTTCTGATTACTTTGGGTATTTATGTCGTCCAAAGGTATATTGAGAAGTTTAATATTGTAATGACTACTTGGAACTAGAGTAAGCTTTAGTCTTCTTAGGAATACTGGTTCTATGTTTATGTTTAGAACAGATAATGGTATAAAGCTTTTATTAGGACTAACTAGGCAATTTGCGACAAATACTCCTTCTTGGATCTCCTGAGACATACAGATCATTTCTTGGTCCAATTGTAATGGTATGCTCAGTACAATTTGAGATCGAGGAGGTATTCTATTGGATCGCTTCATATTGCCTACTTTCATCTTTTTTTGAGGTGTTCAGAGTTTCTTCCATTGGAGGTAAGGCATTTTTGTTATCTGGTGCCCGTGATTTATATTGCTCCTCCAATTGATCACTTGGTATTTCCTCTCCATCTTCTAGGGATGTTTCGAGAGGTACCGTGAATTCAATAGGGTTGGTTTCCGTGCGAGGGAACCGGAGTAATTTATTAGGCCCTTCGATATTACAATTTTTTGCAAGAAAGTCATTGCCTAGCAGCCCATCGTGAGAGATTTGGGCAATGTTTTCTACTACCTGGAGTTTGCATGGGACACTGCGGCTTAATAAAAAGTTGCCTTGGCAGTTTCCCAATGTTTCTCCTTCTCCAAATGGAGTCTTCAAAGTCACCTTTTGGCTTCGTTCTATATGTTCTGGGTTATCTAATGCTTCCTTTTTTATGATGCTTACTTCAGCTCCAGTGTCTACTATCAGCCGAACGGCTGTGTTTTTGCTTATGTCCAGTGGTAAGTCTACCACTGGTACATTTTCTCTATTTGATTGTTTTTTTGTTTGATAGGACCCTGAAGTAATTTGCGCAGTTTTATTTAATGTCGAGCCGGGGATTTTTCGGTCGACAGTGTGCCGTTTCCCGATTTTGTAGCTTCCCATCGTTGCTTCTGTTGACAAGTGGGTACTGTATGACCTCTTCTTCCACAAAACTTACACATCTCTTGAACATTAAATCTTTGTTCGTGATTTGGATTGCCCCACTGAGTGTTGTTGTTACTATTTAAGTGATTCCGTGGCGCTTTGACATTTTGTTTACAATATTGGGCATCATGCCCCTTTGTTCTGCAGTTAATACAGAAGGGAGTATTTTTACGTTTTAAACAATCATCATACGTATGTCCCTTGTATTTGCAATAACTGCAGGTGATCCTACCTAAAAGTAATTTTTGCTCTTCGTATGGTTTCTTGTCTGGATATTGAGAAGAAGAGTTCTGGAATGGAGGTGGACTTCTTAAGGATTCTCTTGCCTTACTGGCTTGAGTAAAGCACCAATTATTTGTTTGATTTTTGTCAGTATTAAAGGATACTGAAGGTACCTTTAATGACTCCAGATTTGGAGGTATACCACACTCAGTTTTTATATTAGGTTTTCCTGTATCAGTTGTGTAGGGATATATAGAGGAGTTTAAATTTTCGTGTATGGGATAACCATAAGCATTAGTAAAAGTCGAGGTATTTGGTCTAAAGAAATGGTCCGTTTGAAAAGAATTTGTATGTTGAGGTAAGTAGTTTATTGGTTGTGGAATGAAAAAGAGACCCTGTTGTAACCTTTCCATATCTAATGCTTTTTGAATGAGAGTCTCTAACGAGCTTTCATTTATTGTCAACAGATAGGCGCTTAGATGGGGGTTATTTGCACCACTCTTTACGGAAGCCATTGCAAAGTCCTCTATCTGTTGCTTTACTATATTAAAATTTTCAGCACCGTATTTGCTTTGTGCTGCCTCGTTACATTGTACTAAAAGTCTTTTTAGTCTAGTAGTAAATGTATTAAACGATTCTTGGGGATATTGTCGGCAAGTGATTAGTTTGTTAATTAACTCATGATATGTTTCACGAGGTAAGTAAGTCCGATAAAGCAACTGCTCAACTTCTTCAAATGTCGTGAGTGTACTGGACGCTATTAATTGATATGCATTTCCTCTCAATCTTGTTGGGAAAATTTGCATGAAGGCTGCCTTTTCCTCCTCCGCTAGATATTGTCGTACTTGTTTACAACAGCCTAGGAACGTTTGCAGTTCTGTGAGGGTTTGAGAATTAATTTCTCCAGAGAACAAAGGCACCATTTGTGCAGTAAGTTTAACTACTTTCTCATAATTCACTGGCATTTTGGCTGGTTGGTTGGGTTGCTTTCTCTGGGGAATATCTGGAGTATCGTTATTAGAAGTAGGCGCGGTTAATGATTTTTCTGTGATTAGGGCGTTTAAGCTATTTCTTCTTACTAGAAAATTAATTAGGCTGTGCCTTCTGAAACGTTTACCTGAGCGATGCTCACGATACCAGTTTACGGAAGGTCGACTTTGGGATGAATTACACTCTACACTTGGGCTATCTGGAGGACTGGCATTGTCAAATGATAATGAATTTATTGCCGTCTCAAAGGTAGAGCATGAAGAACTACGGCCAGTTTTAGGCATGAAAGCAAAATCATTCGAGTTAGAGAGAATAGGGGAGAACAGGGAATAAGAACGAATTTATTGTTGCTTCAAAACCTGAGCAAGCAGGGCTTTGATCAGATTTGTGCATGAAAGCAGACTTTTCTCGAAAAGGAGGTAGTCTTGACTAGTTTTGTATATACGTATGTATATGAATAATCTTGAAAAAAAAAGAACAAGTTTGACGGAATATGTGCAGAATTCTCTCGAAGAAACGATAGTTTAACTAATTTTTATATATATATATGCTTGAATATATGTTAATAACAGAAGTTTGATTGAAGATGTATTACACTGACATTCTTTGATGTGTGTTTTATACTAAGTAGTTTATTTAAAGTATTTTGGGGAGATGAGTAATATTGAAGCTCTGCCAATCGCTGAATTTAGATTGAAACTTACTTAGTGCTTGATGTATGTAGTTTCAGCAATGCTTTGATGTCTGTCCAAAATGTGGATTTTACGTCTTCTTAAGATCTGAGCCGATAAATTTCCTTAGAAGTATATTCCCTTTATTTCTTGTAGTAGTTGTTGGAATTAAATCAGGAACAAACAAATTAAGTCAGAAGTGCCCTAACGTCATGCTTTTGACGCTAGTTTTTGTTTCACTTCTATGTGGGTTCGAGGATCAAGGTTTTTCAAGTATATTGAATTAACTTCCTTGATCCTACCGGCTGCGCCAAATTGTTATGTAGGAATTTATCCTACTTAAACTTTGCTGTGGTTTCTTTGTGGAGAAACCGTTTGACTTAATTTTTTGTTTTTCCCAGCAGCGACTGTCGTATCTCTAATGTGAGAGTAGATGCGTGGAGTAGCTTGTTAAAGCACAACTCCTAGTGTTATTATGGAGTAGCTTGTTTAAAGCACAACTCCTAGTATTATTATGGAGTAGCTTGTTTAAAGCACAACTCCTAGTGTTAGTATGGAGTAGCTTGTTTAAGCACAACTCCTAGTGTTAGTATGGAGTAGCTTGTTTAAAGCACAACTCCTAATTCAAACGAACTGTTTACTGTACACTTCTTCCAATCGACTGCTCTCGACTTTTTTATTTAACTCGACTGCCTTCTTTTACAATTTCTTACCTTATTTATACAGAGTAATCTTATTAATACGGAAATAAATGAAATACTTCCGACCAAACATTTTGTATATAACAGTACAAAGTGTTAGGTCATTTGCACTTCATTTATTTCTGTTTATAAATAAATCGCGGCACTCGTCGCTTCCGTACATACATACATATATTTTTCTCTGACTAGAATCGTACTGAGCGTTTCGTCAGTACTTTATCGCATTTGTTTTTACATACGTACATACATAAATCTCGACAAACGCTAATCGCTTGTTGTTTGTTCATCGTCATATTCATGATTTACATACATACCTACATAAATATCATTTTTTTCATACACAAATCGTGAACCATCATTTGGTCACCTGGGTTCTACCGCTGGCGCAAGGTTATCGTATTACAACGTGCGAATTCTTGCGCGCAGGGTATTGCGTCACTCAATCTACCTTAGTTATTTCCTCAAATTGTTAAGTAATTGGGGAAGGTCAGTAACGAGTGGAATTATAATTTAATGAAAATGATGTAGGTATGTATGTTCATTGAAAAATGATGAAAATATGTATGCTTGCGTTTGCTAGCATTTCTTTGATAATTGTTGTAGGTATGTACGTATGTTACAATGCTCACTTAAAATTGTGGGTGGAGGTATGTATGTAACAATCTTTTAGATATGAAAAATATTTCACAAATAAATCCTTTATGGTTCGGAAACAATTTTTATTACAAATTTCGTTCGAAAATAATTGAGATCGAACGCATGCGAAATTTTAGTTGAATTGAAAATTATTAGATATAAAGAAATGATTCTTTAAAAAATATCGCATATTAATTTGACTGGATTTTATATCGATCAAATATGAATTTTTGTTTTTTATTAAATCTACTAGCATTACGCTTTCTACTGGAGTAAGAAAAATTTTACAGAAAGAAGAAAAGTTCTTCAACGGCAATAAAACCATAGATCTAATAGAATACAAATTTAAATAATATATGCAGAGACACTTCTGGTATTGAGAAAACTTCTTCCTATGATAAGAAAATTATCGCTTATATGCACCACGAAACTGACATGCTACAATGAAGAACATTTTATTCCTATTCTCTTCCTTTTGGTGTATTTTTATACTTTTGGTACCTAGGAAAAAATGACTGGAAATCGCATAATATAATAATATGTGGGACAGTCCCCATTCATTCCCATTTTCGATGGAATTTTAGCCGCAACAGCCTCCCCAACCGACTGCAACTCATGCCGGATTCTCTGATGGTTTTGGGAAAATGAGAATTTTTATTTGACTGGCAGACATTTTACACCTCTTTTCAGCACATTGGCTAAAGCGAAATTTATCTTTTTCTTAAAAAATTGAGGTAGTGCGATCCGATGTACGAAAAATTCATTATTATGAATAATTTGAAAGGATTTTGAAGTTATTCAAAAAAAATTTGCAAATAATTGAATACAATCAATTATGCGTATACCTTACTACATGAAAGAAGAATATATGAAAGAAAAAATTACAAATTATTAATAATAACTGTTTAATAATACTTAATTTCTTTAACAACTGAAGAAAGCTAGTTATTCTCATACGATTAATGTTGTTGGCGAATAAGTGTTTTTTTTAAATTGATGAACACTACAATTTTCCACTTGGAACCATCGACAGCTTACTATTAAATATTTTCGATATATTTTCAATGTATACCCTCATGCTTCCTTGGTTAAAACTTAAATATAATTGATCGATTAATTGGATGTAATAATCTTGGATCGTATTTTTCTTGGTGGCACCGGTGTCGCACCGGGTTCACTGGGGGGAGGGGGCACTCGTTTCTCTACCTGGCTACGCGCATGGTCCCATATATTTGAAAGAAGAAAGCAAATATTTTTTAAAACAACTAAAACCAGAAGGAATAAAGGAAAACTTACCATAGACATAAATGCCCATCCCATAATCGGAAATTAATGTCGCCCTAAATGATAGAACTGCTGGACCCGAGTAGGAGTGTCGTGTCATTAAGCAATCAAACACTCCGTTCTCAATGAATCCAAAACTTTTATTTAGTTCACTGATTTCACTAATGATTTGACTTTAACTTAATCTAACCAAAAGTTCGTTTACATTTCAAATGATGATTTAAAAGAAACTAGTTATGTGAGATAAAAGCTGTTTATTTATTATTAAAGTACACAAATAAAGATTTTATTTTTTAAAAATTAAATCATCCATATGTAATATTTGACTATTTTGACACTGCTGCAGCCTGGAACGGAAATTTTCAATGACTGCCTCACAAGTGTTTCGTGAAATGTTTTGCATTTCCTCTCGAATATTTTCCTTTAACTCCTCTAGGGAGTCTGAATTGCTATTGAAAGCTTTACTTTTAAGTTATTCCCAAAGAAAGAAGTCCATTGGGGGTAAGTCCTGGCTACGAGGTGGTCTGTTTGGATATCACTTTTTGTCCAAAAATTTCGCGAACAGCACTTAATGAGTCGTTGGAAGTGTGGCATGTTGCCCCATCTTGCTGAGACCACGATCGTTGATTAAAACCATCGAAACCCTGTAGCGTTGGTGAAAAAAAGTTCTGTAGCATGGCAATATACCGCTCTGTATTCACTGTTATAGCATTTTTTCGATGAAGCTTTATTTTTACGCCGTATGTTGTAATGAGCGGAAAATTTTCGTTGCGCTAGAGTAAAAGAATCGTTGTTGCAGTAGTACTCGAGTACACAGAACGCACATTTTTTACCACTGAACGACGCCGTGGTACTGAGTTCCCATTTGCCGCTCTTGCGCTTCGTAGCCCCTCCGCGCCACTCCACCGTCGCTGCTCGACGCTGCTACCGATTCAAATTTAAACGAACTTTTGGTCCACCCGTTATTAGCGCAACGACATGTCGACATTACCGACATGCTAACATCTCTGTTCGTAGCTCGCTGAATAATCTCCGCGGCATGTAGGCGATTCTAATTGACTTCTGTAATGCTTGTAAGTCCTTCCGCTCATTAGAGCTTATCAAGTAATAAGCATTCGTCTGTCATTCACACTTCATACATATACCTTGTTCTTTACAACAACTCAGAAAACGATGTATTTCATTCGGTAGTTTTGGGATCTTTCTCCAGATAATGTCGGTACGTATTAAGACAACTTGTCCATGATTCTTTCATATATTGTATGAGCCATGTTTTTTTTGTTGCCTGTAAGCATTTAGTCCCAATTTCTGCTGCACTTTCTTCTCACATTTGGTACATACATGTATGTATAACTCAAAACGTCGACATCAACAAACTTCCGCGAAAAATGGTGCACTTTGTGGCATTAATACACGCTAGATTAACACTTTAATCATTAATGTTACGATTTGACTTTTTGCTTTCAACACGAAGACATTAATTCCGACACTTCAGTAGAGATCAGTGCCTAAACTCATAATCTATGTTTGAAATGTTGACAGCTAAAACGAGTATAGCACATAATCTATCAATGCTATAGCAAACGCGAAGAGACTTCGATCAAACAAGAGTGAAACTCATCTTTTAAGCGGAATTAAAGAAAAGAACGTTATACCGAATTACAAAAATTTCCACTTCTTAACAACTGCTTTTACTCTATTTAACATGTATAGATTAGAAAGATTTACAGATTCTCTTACACTTACAAATTCATTCACCAAAACAAAAGCTAAGTAACTTATACACTTCTCATTTATAATAAAATTATATAGGCGGACGAAGAAAACACAAAATATTTATATCCCCCTATTCAACGAACAATATTGAAAATCGCCGCTAACAAAACACAGCACAATATTCTGCAAGCTGTCGATGAATCAACTACTTATCCCTTAAATTTTGCAGCTAGAGACCACTAAAAAACTTTCAAATGCCCATAATGATTAACCCTTTATAGATAAAAAAAACTGTCAATAAAATTAAAAGAAATTAAAAAAAAAAAATTTACCAGAAAAAAGTGCAACTGCAAGAAATTCTCAATTTTCTTATCTAAGTCACAGTACATTCTATCTAAGTTTTACCGGCTGCGCCAAAATGTCATGTCCCTTAGCAATCAAACACTCCGTTCACAACAAATTCACTACTATTACTTAATTCACTGATTTTACTAATGATTTGACTTTAACTTAATCTAAAGATTATCGCCGACCCACCGCTGTTTAATGGTAACCCGAACTGACCACACCAATTTAGTTGTGCCCCTAGGAAACTTGCAGACGGAACTCGGAAGTAGAACCTGTCCCACAACATATGTAATTAATATGATGCGGTAATATTCTACAACCGCCGACGAATCTAACCGTGCTCTAGGCGAAGTAACATATTTAGTTACTGCCGCCGTAATGTAAACAATCTTCACATTAATTAGCAATAAGCAGGCACTATACTGTGCGAAGTAATGTAGCCGTACACATTGCTTGCTACTTTACTACCGGTACACCTGCCAGCCTCTTGCTTCCGTATACTAGCAGACTGGCTCCCAATCGGAGCACCCCATATAATAATTTGGTCCACCCCAAGGTATATAGAAGACAAGGTATTTCCATTCAATTTTTGCCACATTGCAGCTGATAACCTGTGACGTAATTCTGTGACTAATATTTATACATTTTTATATGAAATACAGAGAGAGGAGAGATAGTATTGTGTTCTCTGTACCGTACTTTCCTAAACAATTCAGGATATATCGTGACGTAATGGCGGAACGTGATTCGTAATGGGAATAACTTGTATTCCATATACCATGGGTCCACCTTGGCACAGGAACAAGCAATGCTTTTGGGTTTATGTCAGCCGGATAGTACCCAGCGGGCACCGAAAGCGCTGTGATACCCAGTCCATTTCATTTAATACATTGATGCCCTACCACGGGAAGGTATATAAGGTGGTTTTACATATATTAGCTTGCATACCTTACCTTTGCATGACCTATAAGGTGAAAGGAAGCCTTCCTTTTTAATTTTTTGGAAGGTGAAAAGAAGCTTTCTTTATTAATTCCTTGGAAGGTGAAAGGAAGCATTCCTTATTTGTTTTTTGGGAGTTGAAAAAAATCAATACTTTAAAAGTGTTTGTAAGGTGAAAACAGTAATCCTTTTAAATTCATTGGAAGCATTTATAGAGACTCGCTAGATAATCTAAACGAACGCAACATGCAGCACTAACTCTGAACGTAACCAGTGCTAAATAACTCCTATTGTATAACACACCAGCACATAGAAGCAGACTATATACGCGATACGGGTGAAGAGTGCGCGAAGGCATTAGAAAAACGGGAGTCGAGTTACAAGTCTCATACCAGTGGTTTCACCCCGCGATCGATCGAAGTCAAAGTATTTAATAATTAGTTTTGTAGTAATTAAAATTAATGTATAGATAGCTATAAAATAAAAGTTTAAATAAAACCACAAGTTTCGGGCGTTATCTATTGACCAGACGTAAAGATCGCATTCAAAAGAAAGTAGTGGCTCTTGCACAGGAGACACGAGGGCCGCTACAAGTGGTGACCCCGCAAGCAGAATAGAGCACCCATAGAATTTTTACCAAATTCTACGTCAGACGTCATATTTAACATCTACGAATCGCCATCTTCGCAATTTTCTGTAATTTAGAAAATTGTAATTAACAAAGGACAGTTTTTTTTCCGACCTATGTGAATTTTCGTCCCGTTATCACGCAAACGGACCCAAGGAAATAAATAAAACATAACCGTGGATTAGTGACAAACACATACGAAATAAAATACAGCGGGAATAAATACGTATAAAAAAAAAATAACAACAAATACACAAGCAGAAGCTGGAACAGAACACACTAACGCAGAATAAATAGTTTGCAGCGTGTTATCTGCCATTTTTAGTCATCACAGTTTTCATACTACAATCGCAACTAGCACACTCACACACAGAGAACACACCTAAACGCACTCAATAATCATAATAGGTATGCCTTGTTTCATTCTTATGCACCGGATTATACACAATGAACATAAGTGAACATCAACACAATAGCGGAAAAAAAAAATTCAACTAGCTAGAACGTGACAGAGAAGAAACCAAATACAGTGGATTAAAACAGCATTCAAGTGAATAAAAAAATTTTTGTTTCACGTTCCTATGACCTACAGCTACAGCGACACATATACGAAAACAGGCGTTCAGCAGTACATCAAAACCGATGGTCAGCAGTTCTCAAACTTTTATTTAATGATTAAAATGTCAGATTAGACTTGAATACAAAACAATAATTCTAACATAAAAATTAATTTCTTTTCAGAAAAAGTTTATAAAACCATTTAATTTTTCCTTAATTAAATTATATTTGATATATTTTATTATATACATATAAATATTTACAAAAAACCCAAAAGTATTTAGTGGTAACCATATTCACGAATAAAAATTTTTTTTGAGAGTAATGTATAAGGTAGACCAGTTTTAATACAGTAGATAGTAGCAAGAAAACAAAATAAATAATAACCTAAAATTTGAAGAGAATCGATCGCAGGTGAACCTACAGAGTATTTAAATCAATACGAGCGATGATAAAAGATCTTTCTATATAAAAGAAAGATTTATTCATACACGCGTTTCAAACTACGACATTTTAAATATACATTGGGTTTCCTTTTGTGTGCAAATAATTAAAAAAAAAAATATATATAATAATAATATTTAATCAATCAAAATGACAGACAAAGACGAATTAGATACTAACGAGAGTAGTCATGACAAGTTACAAAATACTACTTCCAGCGTAGCGGCAGTATCTTTAAAACTGCCTCAGTTTTGGCCTAAGTCTCCAAGTGCCTGCTTTGTTCACGTAGAGGCACAGTTTGCTATATCCAGGATAACGAGAGACACGCAACGTTATAATTACGTGCTTTCGTCACTACCACAAGACATATTAGAATCAGTTCTTGACATAATAGAACACCCACCCGAGACAGACATTTATAAAACGATTAAAGAAAAACTTATTGAAAGGCATTCTTTAAGTGAAGAATGCCGTTTAGAGAAACTAATTTCAAGCGAAGAGATAGGCGACCGAAAACCCTCCGACTTTCTTCGAAGTCTCAAGATCTTAGCCGGAACATCTAGTGCAATAGGTGATAGTTTAATTAGAAAATTGTGGCTAAGAAGATTACCACAAGTAATCTACCTCGCCCTTATATCTCAAGGAGATAAATCCGAAGATGAATTGGCCTTTTTAGCCGACAAAATCTGGGAAGCCTCCCTCGCGTCTAATTCAATTTCAACCATTAATCCAGGCCAATCGGAAAATAACAACCGAAATGTAAACTCGCAAATTCATGAACTAAAAAACGAGATACGGCAAATCAAATCTCTCGTGAAATCATTATCCCAAAATAATCGTTCAAGGTCTTTCTCTCGCGGACAGAGATACAACATAAGAGCTCGCTCCAAAAGTGTAGAAAAACTTTTAGGAAAAGCAAAATATTGTTGGTATCACAACAAATTCGGAGCGTTAGCAAAAAATTGCGCCTACCCTTGTACTTTCAGTCTCAACAAGAAGACGCAAAATAATTCAAAAAACGAATCGGTTCCACTGTAAGTGCGGCTACCAGTGGGAACAACGGCGAATCACGCCGCCTCTTTGTTGATGATTCACTTAATAGTCTTACGTTTCTAGTGGACACCGGCGCTGACATTTCAGTGATTCCTAATACACTATACCCCTACAGAAAGAAAGACACATCCATGACTCTGTCTGCAGCAAACGGAACAAAGATCAGTACCTTTGGAACAAAATTGCTGCAAGTTAACCTTGGTCTTCGTCGCAATTTCACACACCAATTTCTTTTAGCCTCAGTAAACAGGCCTATCTTAGGCGCTGATTTTTTAACAAAATTTAATATTTCGGTCGATTTGCGTAACAAACGCCTAATCGATAGACAAACACAGTTATATATAAATGCAATTAACGCCAAGGCAGAAACACCAACCCCTCCTCATTTCGTTATTGACAACACCTATGACTCGATATTGCGCGAATTTCCAGGTATATTAGGCCTACCAGATTTTAAACAGCCAATCAAACACAATGTTGTACATCACATTGTCACACAAGGACAGCTTCCGTTTGCATGACCACGCAGATTAGATCCAACCAAACTGAAGGCTGCACGTCTAGAATTCAACCACATAACAAAACTTGGAATCTGTCGTCCATCGTCCTCTCCGGCCTCTTCTCCACTTCATATGGTGGGTAAGAAAAATAATGATTGGCGTCCGTGCGGCGATTATAGGCGTCTAAATGCCATCACTACTCCTGATAGGTATCCGATCCCACACATTCAAAACTTTTCTATACACCTTCGAGGTAACAAAGTATTCTCGAAAGTCGATCTATTCAGAGCGTATCATCAGATACCTGTCGCTCCCGAGGATGTCCACAAGACTGCGATTACAACACCATTCGGTCTATTCGAGTTTGTGCGAATGCCGTTCGGATTAAGAAATGCCGCACAAACTTTCCAAAGGCTAATGAACGAAGTAACTAGGGATCTAGATTTCGTTTTTGTATACATAGACGACTTACTGGTCGCAAGTCCAAACGAAGTACAACATATACAACATTTACGTATACTTTTTAAACGCCTACTCGATTACGGTCTCAACATTAAACCGTCGAAATGTGTATTTGGTGTATTATCATTAGACTTTCTTAGCCACACCATCGATGAGCACGGTATTCTGCCTTCAAAAGAAAGAGTACAGGCCATAAATGAACTACCAGACCCAACCAGTGTTAAGCAGATCCAACGATTCGTGGGCATGGTAAATTACTACCACAGATTTATCCCTAACTTAGCAGAATCACTGTCACCCATCTACGCACACCAAACATTACTGCAACGGCGCACCCAGCCGAAACCAAAGTTCACTTGGCCAAAGGAATGCAAGGAAGCATTCGAAAAAATAAAACTAGCATTAGCGGAAGCTACTTTGCTATCCCACCCATTGGATAATACCATTTTTAATATCACTACTGACGCATCAAACACACATGTCGGTGCTTCCTTACAACAGCTGACAAATAACTCTTGGGAACCACTAGGTTTTTTTTCGAAGAAATTAACAGACGCCGAAATGAAGTATTCTGCCTTCGACAGAGAGCTTCTAGCTATATTCCTAGCTGTAAAGCATTTCAGACATTTCGTGGAAGGCAGGCAACTAATAGTCTATTCAGATCACAAACCGTTGACAAAAGCAGTTATGGCAAAAACAGAGCGTAGTCCACGGCAAGCGCGCCAACTTGACTACATTACCCAATTCACATCAGATATCCGACATGTTGCAGGTAAAAGCAATGTCGTAGCTGATGCACTATCGCGTCTGTACAACGACGAAAGTTCAGAAGTATGCGCTGCCACATTTAACCTTCAAACTTTCAACAAGGTTCAAAAAAGCGATCAGGAGCTTAAAAACTTGATTAACAACGAGCAGCGAAACTCTCACTATAAACTATCAAGAATTACATTACCCTTGTCAGAGGAACAGATTTGGTGCGAAACCAGCACAACTACAAATAGACCATACGTACCTGAGGAGCTAAGAAAACCAATTTTCGATTCAATACACAACCTCTCGCACCCCGGAATAAGAACGACACGAAAATTAATCACTTCTAGATATTTTTGGCCCAGCATCAACAAGGACTGTAATAATTGGTCTAGACTATGTTTACAGTGTCAGAAGTCCAAGGTCCAAAGGCACACCAAAACAGGATTTGAGCAAATCACAATACCGTCAAAGAGGTTCGAACATATACACATTGATATCATCGGACCACTACCACAATCGAATGAATACTCTTATATTTTCACGATCATAGATCGATTCACACGGTGGCCAGAAGCATACCCGATTAAAAATATTAGTGCACAAACTATAGCAAAAACGTTCGTTCAAGAATATATCCCAAGGTTTGGCGTACCACTTCAAATTACTACCGACCGAGGAACACAGTTTGAGTCAAAGATTTTCAACGAAATCACTAATATGTTGGGATCACACCGAATCCGCACAACAGCCTATCATCCACAAGCAAATGGAATGGTAGAGCGCTTACATCGCCAATTAAAATCAGCTCTGATGGCAAGAGGCGATACCATGAATTGGAGCAACGAGCTTCCATTCATTCTCTTGGGTATACGAACCGCTATTAAGGATGATTTAAAATGTTCTCCAGCAGAGCTGGTCTATGGTCAGAGTTTAAAAATTCCCGGAGAATTCTTTGTGGACAAACCAGAAAGCAATTCTGAAAACTCTTCGAATTTTACCGACAATCTTAAATCCGTAATCCAAAAAATCAGACCTTCTAGCACGAGTTAATTATTTCGTTATTCTCCAGGAGAAAAAAATATATAAACCTTTAAATAACAACAACTCACTTTCTTTATAAAACTTTATTCAAGATAATTAATAACACTGCCGTTCTTAATTTTATCGCCGTTCTGATTATAAGTTGTTTTGTACCGACTTCGAGTTTAAGCTCCCGCAGACTGCCCTCTTTTCTGTTAAAATTTCGTATTCTGAATTTACCGCTGCTTTCTGCAGTCATCAGCGTTTTATGCAAACTGTGTGAAATTAATTTGATACTCATGCTGTCGGTGCAACGTAAAATGTGGGAACTTTATGTTTTAAAGAATTTATATTTTACCAAGCCATTGGCTTAGGTTTCTTTGGAATTTGGTATGTTTCCGGTAAATCGTGGGAATGAATATATGTAACTCCTCCCCGCTTTAAGTCAGAAGTCTCCGACTTCACATTTTTAATAGTTATATTATTTCTCTTAAGCTTCAGTGTTATAAACAAAGCCAGGCTCAATAAACCTATAATCATCACGACGGTCAAACTTACACTTGTTCCATACATAATATTCTTATGATATTTTAATTCCTGTATTTCTTCCAGGTTTTGTATATTTCCTAGCATAATTTTTTCAAAATTTATGGGCTTTACAAACATTTTATTTATTTCTTTCGATGGATAATAGTATTTATCTAAAAATGTTATTTTCTTATTGTAGAATTTTCTGTCTTTAATGCCTAAGGAACAATTGTTAAAATTTATTAAAAAATTTCCTGTGAGTGTTATTTTTCTCGTATCACAATTGTGCCATAAAGTCTCATTACACATATTCTTAACTAAAACACTTTCATCATCTATTTCCTCTATACTAGTTATATTACTATATCTCAATTTACAGTTATTTTGCACAATGCAATTCTTGCTAACTTTTAAATCCTTTAATAATTTTTGTTCTTCATAATGATATATTTTATTATTTATTTCCACAATCGGTTCATCGAATTCATCGATTTCTAAATATTCTGAATTTGGAATTGGTTTAATTAGCTGAAGCTCTTGAAGTACATAGCTTGTAGGAAGTTTAATCGCAAAGACCAAAAGCTGCTCATTATATCTCATAACACCTGCCTTTACAAGTTTTAACTTATGAAAATCAACCTTATATGCATCTAACTCCTCTAACGTTAACATACTAGGATGTATTATGTTATTTTTTGTCGCCATTATGTTATCTAATATTTGATTTACTTTATTTTCGAAAAATCGAAGTTTGGTCTCTTGCTCTAAAAATAAAACTTTGTAACTTAACTCCTGAATATTGTGGTCAGTTATATTGAAAGAATCTAAAATTTTTATTCGGTCGCTTTCGATTAGCATTTTCAAATCTGTTAATGTTTTATTATAATGTTCATTTATCTTAATCTGTTTGTTTAAATTTTGAATAGCATTATGATTATTTGTCTCAACAACTTTAAGGTGTTCTGTAATTTCTTTCCTATCATCATCATCCATAGTGCCAAATAACCATCTTTGTGCATTACCTGCAATATTTATTAAACCTCTCTTTTTTCTACTAGGGTTTTGAATTGTTTTGAGTTTACTCTTAATAAGATTTATTTCTGTACAAAGTGCTTCCCTATCTTCGACTTTAAGATATTCTGTGTTTCGTTCTAACTTAATTAAAATCTTGAGCATTTCAGTTGGATCTATTACATGCATAATTGTGTCAGTATCGTTTGCTATTTCTACTTCCTTTATTTTGATTTTTACATACCCATTTTCTTCGTTAATAGGATGAACCTGCAATAGCCCTTGCACTGGCGTCGTCATCATTAGAAGTATTATGATTACCTGAAAATTTTTGGTCTTTTAATGTTAGACGGATGCACATTTTCTAGAGGATATTTTCTAAAATAGGGTTGATCTTTATGCCTAAGTCTTTTATAGTTCTTAATGTAGCCTTCCTTCCTATTTTCGTTGTACTCTTCTCTACTTTTATTGAGTTTATTTATATATCCTATTTTCTTTTTATTTATCACTTCCATTAATGGAGTTGTGTCTGTTAGATTGTTGGCTTCTCTGGGAGTCATTTCAATTGTCGTATGGTTCCTATCATTATAATTACCTATAGCTTTTTGAATTTTCTGTTCAACTGATATATCTTCCTCAATGGCTTGTACCTTCTCAATTATTGTTGAATGTAATCTTTCTATATCAGCGTTGCCGGTGTGACTGTTTGGTTTCGTCCAATGGACTCCTATACCTTGTTCCTGTAGAAACCTTTTTAGCTGTTCAGATTAAAACTCGTTATCCATTACAATAGTTTTAGGTTTACCAAATGTAGCCAGATATCCCTCTAAAATAGCGATCTTCTTTACCCAATTCCTATCAGTAATTGGATAAGCTACTGCGAATTTTGTTAGTTTATCAATAATAGTTATGAATGCTTGTTTTTTATAATGAAATGTGTCCAGATGAATGACGTCGTTTTTGTTTGTAGGTGTTTCTGTAATACTTAACTTTGGTTTAACTGGGTTCCTATCGTATTTGATACCTTGACACTTTTCACAATTATTTATTACGAGTTGTATATGCTCTTGTAACTTGGGAAAGTAGATTTTGTCTTTAAGAGTTCGATAGGTTTCATTGATACCACTGTGTAAGGATTCCTTTGTATGGTATAATGAAATTTGTTTGTGGCATTCTTCTTCATCTTTCATTTCTTGAGCTCTCTTTGTAGCTT
Organism: Dioctria rufipes; assembly: GCA_963924295.1. Taxonomy (NCBI): domain Eukaryota; kingdom Metazoa; phylum Arthropoda; class Insecta; order Diptera; family Asilidae; genus Dioctria; species Dioctria rufipes. The sequence goes on along the minus strand of OZ002742.1, from coordinate 112,064,442 downwards.
TCATGAACTTGATATTTGAATTTCCCGAGAACAACTTTATTATACATTGCTGTACTTTATTATAATCGCTATCCTGAACTTCAGAATATATTCCTATATGTCCAGGTTTAAGATACTTCTTCAATATTTCGTTAATTTTTTCTTCTTCATACTGAGGGTTAATTTCTATTAGTCTTCTACCAAATACTACTTCTAACTCTTTACTTGGATTGTAAGTTAGTATTAGTTGTGTTTTATACTTGTTTATGATTTCTTCTTTAATGCCTATATGATCTAATAATTGTTCACTTACTGAGTGTGCAGTACCAGACAGGTCCATATTAGATTCACTACTGTTCTGCTCATTTATTTGTGGACTATTCTCAATCCTGCTTCTAAGGGATGGTTGTTGAGCCTGCCTGCCTAGGATCTCTGTCAATGCAACTAAACATTGCTCCATTATGTTTGGTTGATCCGGTTGTGCCATTCTTCTGTTGCGGTCAATCGCTAGGTTTCTTTGGTTTCTTCTCTCCAGTATTGTGTTGGGTTAGTGGTCGTTTCTTCGTGATCTATTAAATTTTGATTTAATCAATCGCTAGGTTTCTTTGGTTTCTTCTCTCCAGTATTGTGTTGGGTTAGTGGTCGTTTCTTCGTGATCTATTAAATTTTGATTTAGATCACTGCGTTTCGCACTTTATTATTTTAACACAATGAAAACAAAATAATATTATAAATTTTCATTTACGTTCACTATCACTTTCGATAAGTTCGAATCACTGGATCCTTGTTCTACAGAAAAGGATCCTACCGACTTCGAGTTTAAGCTCCCGCAGACTGCCCTCTTTTCTGTTAAAATTTCGTATTCTGAATTTACCGCTGCTTTCTGCAGTCATCAGCGTTTTATGCAAACTGTGTGAAATTAATTTGATACTCATGCTGTCGGTGCAACGTAAAATGTGGGAACTTTATGTTTTAAAGAATTTATATTTTACCAAGCCATTGGCTTAGGTTTCTTTGGAATTTGGTATGTTTCCGGTAAATCGTGGGAATGAATATATGTAACTCACGCGAGAAACGACACACATTATCCACGTACCAAAATTACTACAATCCTGTAGTCATGTCTTTCTCAGAGTAGATAGAATCCGCAAAGGACTAACACCACCGTATGAGGGCCCATTCAAAGTTTTAAGAAGATTTCGAAAACATTTCGTAATAGATATAAACGGAAAGAATTCATCGGTCTCCATAGACAGCAGACGAGGTCCTTTGCTCGAACAAACTTAAGATGAAGAATAAAAAAACAGTAACCTTCAAGAAAAGATTTTCATATAAATAACCGCTACTCTTGGAGGGGAGTGTATAGACTCGCTAGATAATCTAAACGAACGCAACATGCAGCACTAACTCTGAACGTAACCAGTGCTAAATAACTCCTATTGTATAACACACCAGCACATAGAAGCAGACTATATACGCGATACGGGTGAAGAGTGCGCGAAGGCATCAGAAAAACGGGAGTCGAGTTACAAGTCTCATACCAGTGGTTTCACCCCGCGATCGATCGAAGTCAAAGTATTTAATAATTAGTTTTGTAGTAATTAAAATTAATGTATAGATAGCTATAAAATAAAAGTTTAAATAAAACCACAAGTTTCGGGCGTTATCTATTGACCAGACATAAAGATCGCATTCAAAAGAAAGTAGTGGCTCTTGCACAGGAGACACGAGGGCCGCTACACATTCATTCAGCAGGAGCAGAACATAGAGACGTCTTCATTCATTCGAATCTCGCACTTAAATGAAAATAATCCACGTCTTCTAAAATAATGCACAAATCAAAATATTTTTCATCTACGCACATTTCCTACCTTCATTGTTCTTAGAAAAACAATGAAACTATATGACTTATTTTCGACCTGTATGCACTCCCTCGAACTAGCCTCTGCAAATATAGCCGCACTAGTTACTGTCTCTTCCCTGGAAGGTACATATCATGCTCAAAAATACGACGAATCAATACATTACGCCTGCCTTCTGAAACCAGTTCAATGTAAGGTATGTGCATGTACTCAATACTAATGCATTGTAGGTAATGTTGACAGTAAACCTCATCTAAGTCAGGCATTCCCATTTTTCCCGCTGAATATGGACTCGACGTATACCTCAGTAATTTGCACAGCATACGGAGCCGGCATCCGATAGATCAGTGAACGTTGTTTCTTCAGCCCGTATCTCCAAATAACACGGTATACAGAATAACAAGTATGATCGCCTTGGGCCGGATTCTGTAACTCGGAGAGTTTGGGATTTTAGGAGAGATTCGAGATTCTCTAAAATACTTTGGGAGTTAGGGAAAACGTGAAGAGTATCACAATATTGAAGGACGGCTAACTCTGTATGGGAGGGTCGTAAAGCATTGTGGTTTTTTCCATCAGATTTAGGTTCTAGAGTACAAAAATATGGATGAACAATTTTTGGGGTAGGGGCTTTTTGGGGACGGGGGATCGTACGACCCCTCATTGGGGTTTATCCACAATATGTCACGTTTGGTATCAAATTAAAGAGGGAGAAGTGGGTAATGGAGTGGTGTAGTTTTCGTTTTGATCATTCTAACTTCATAACTGACTTTTTACCGCTGAAATACGGGTTTTGGGCTTGGGTCATATACACCCCAGTACCTATATTTTGCACATATTTCTTCCGTTCTTTATTTCACATTCATTAGTACTCTGTTGTGAACATTTTTCTCATGGAAAGTGAATTTTCACGACTTACCAGTTCTTCATAATGGTCAGTTGAAAATATATCCATTTTTGTACCAAAAAACGGTCCTTTTTTCATCTTAGAACGACTGATTCACTTCTTTTGCAGTTATCTCCAAAACTATTTACCAGGCTGAAAAACTAATTACATATCTAATTAGGGGACAAAATGTACATAGATGCGGTTTCATCCTACATACAAGCTTTACCGTGCGTATTTAAAATTTTTATAGCATCTCTTCTGTACTGAAAGACGACCAAATTGACCATTTTCGCGTAAATTACAATTTTTAGCGGGTACCTTGAACCATCAAAATCCTTATTTCTCTGTAAGTATTACAAGGATTTTTATAATTTGTTTTTGTAAGCATAGCTAAGATATGCAGTCAAACCGGGGCAATAGAGAGTTTGGTAAATCTCAATACGAATTCCCCGAGTTACAGAATTCCGAGTGGAGAGTTAAGTGACAAAAGAACTCTCTTCTCCACAACTCCACAATTCTCCGAGTTAATGAATCTGGCCCATGGGCTGTAAAGTGCATGTGACGTCATGCAAATCGGTTCTTAAAAAGGGAAAAATAAAATGTTAATATTTATGTAAATTTATTCCATTGGATTTTGCGAATTTGATTTCTCACAATAAGTATATATTGAATTTGTTAGTTTTAAGTTCCTTCCAAGGAAATCAGTTGGGCTTAAAACAAAGTGCCAAGAAAGTTTTATCGATAAAAAAATGCAAAATAAGACTGAAATACCTACAATTTTATTTGATATCCTTTTAATATTTCTCTAGTGAAATTAGTTAAAAGCAACGGAAATTTTCTCAAATAGAAGGCAAATTTGGAATGCATCATAGCGATGTGTAAAAATGTGCAGTGGCAAATTAAAATGTGGAATACGATGCTAATAATCTTCCTTCAATTTCTATTTCATATGGGAATGGAAAAACCTCAAAAAATCAAATCGGGTATCCACTGGGAAAGTGCCATCAGTTAACCCCACTTTTCCTAATAACATTGAAAAATGGTATTACGTGTATGAATCATTTCCCTTTAATTAATTAATATGAAAAATATGTGAATAGTGTACTTATTTTAACATTTTAAAATGATCCTGTAGAATAAATTTACAAACAAATTGAAACGTTTTTTTTATTTCGTTCGCATGACCCACAAAATGACAAATCTATGGTGCGTGACAGTCATACTTTGTTAGTCTGTACACCGTGTCTAATACCGGGGACAGACTTGTGGTTTCAAATTGAGATATTGATATTGTAATTGTGTCATATTGCAATAAAAGACGTAATTCATAATTCAGAGACATAATTGCGGTTTACGACACTGAGAATTAATTAGAGAGCTCTTATTTGATTTATAATTTGATTTGTCATTTTACTTAAGAAAGCTCCGCGCACTTATAAAATGCGAGCAAATATTGTGAAATTACTTGTCTATATGGAAAATAGAAACGAAATAGATACTTCAACTTGACAAGTGTCAAAAATTAAATGTTAGAAAAAATAACAGCCAACATTGCAGTATAAAATTCAGTTCTAAAAGGTTCATGTATTAACGATTACGATTTATAATAAGGGCCAGACTGCAATAAACTCTCTATACCACATAATTTTTCGGAATTTCAATATTGAGTTCCAATGTTCTACATGCTGAATGTACACCGAGTGTATAAAGAGTTGTTTCTATATATAGAGACACCCTTACTGTTTAGTGCAAACTGCAATATTGAAACCGAAATTCTGTCTCCGGTATAAATAAGATAAAAGTCGGCATAAAAATCCTTCCTAATGTCGAAGTCAAATAAAAACAAAACCAAAGAACGCCTTCATATTTATAAAATATATTCCAAGAATGAAGCCATAAAATGATTTTTTTTTTTTTTTTTTTTTTTTTTTTTTTTTTTTTTTTTTTTTTTTTTTTAACATGCTGCACTCCCGAACGAACTAAAACACAAGATAAAATTTCACTACGAATAAATAAACCGGTAAGCGATAATCACAATCGCATTCCTTCTTTGTAAAGAAAAAAATGTTTTTTGTGTTTTGAAACATTGTCGAACTTAACCACAATTTAAGGGCTTTCGTAATTTCTTTTTTCCTTCTCAAAAATTCCTCATCCTCATAACCATTCCATACACATTTCCATTTTCAAATAAAAAAATAAATAAAACCTTCCTGTTCAAATATATGTATATGTAAAGAAGAAAAATAGGAACTCTAATATTGCTATACAAAAGTAGAAAATCGATAAATAGAGAAGATAAACGTAGTTGTCGTAAAACTAGTAAAATTGTATTAATTATAATGCTAACATTACCCGTTTCTTTTGTTTGTAGTTTGGTAGCTATAAATAAATATCCGTTTAATAATCTATTTATAAGGTAATTGTTATTAAATTTTAAGAATATTAGGATCAAAACTTTCACTACAACAAGAAATTGTTGTGATGTATGGTATGTACGTCTTGCCATTTTTTAGACTTTGTAAGATTATTCGTCTTGATAACCTATATGTAATATTGTAATAAGTATACACAATTAGGTTACAAAAGGCTAGTTAGATTACATTTAAATTTTTGGTTTGTTCGAGAAAGAAAGCTTTTTTCTCATAAAAAATAAAATAATAATAAATAAATAAAAAATAATTAAATAATAATAAATAAATAATAAAAATAAAAACATTAATTCCACCTAAATTGAATGTACATACTACTATGTCCGATGATACAATTGTTTTTCTTGACGTCTTTCTTGCGGCAACTTGGATATAAATATTTGTGAACAATTTCTTAATTGTCCAGTGTTCAGCCGCCACATATTCATTGGAAATTCATTTCAGTTTGTTTTCTTGATGATGCAAATAGTAAGTAAGTAATTATTTATTTAAGAAGAGTACAATAAGACAAAAGTCTTTTCATTAGTACTACTTAAACTAACATTTTTCAACACCAACTAGAATAACAAAAGTATATTTTGTGAGTTTGAGCATATATAAGTAATGATAATAGAAATTATGAGGAGAAAGAAAACAATAATTATATAGCTAATAAGATCCATAATACTATTTCTAATATAAAACCAATGCAAAAGAACTAATTATTAAAACTAAAGAGAACTAAAGATAAAGAAAAACCTGGAGCATGTGCAGTCAACCAACTATAATAATAATAATTTTTCTGGGTGTCATTACCCTAATGATGTGTGCTGCCAAAGTAACCGTTTAAAGGAAGTGGCCGAGCTCGTTCGCTGGATTGAAACTGGGAGAGCGTTCCAAATGCGAACAGTATATATGTACACAGAAAGAAGATTTCAAAACCAGATATTTGAAGCGAGGCAGTAGCAAGTCATTACGTCTATCACTATGCAAAATATGATAAAAATGATAAAAAGAAATGAATATGGTGAAAATAAAAGTACGCTATTTGTGTGTTGAAATGTCAAAATGTGGTTTTTTAGGGTTCCGTACCCAAAGGGTAACAACGGGAACCGTATTATTAAGACTTCGCTGTCCGTCTGTCATCAGGTTGTATGTTATGAACCGTAATAGGTAGACAGTTGAAATTTTCACAGACTCTGTATTTCTATTGGCGATATAACAACATATAATAAAAATAAAATAAAATTAAAAATTAAAGGGGGCCCCCATACAAGAAACGTGATTTTTTCGGCGTTTTATTCTCATTCATTATTATTATCCTAAGTAGTCATTATTTTTTTCAAAGGATTTTCAAATGACTCCATTATTATTACTTTTTCAAATGACAGCATTATCTTTTCACATGACGTTTACTCTCATTTGAAAAAATAAATAAAAAGTATATAACTTTTGTGCGATGGTACGGAACCCTTCGTACGCGAGTCTGACTCGCACCTGTCCGATTTTTTATATTTACTAAAGAACTTAATTCACATCTGGCTAAGCTTATATGTACCTAGTATGTATTCATGTCTAATTTCCGACGTTGAGGATCAAATTAAGACACAAATTAGTCGCTGTTAGAATTAACTTTTTTTTCCGCACACTCCACACAGATAGTACCAAGTAATTTTTACTTCCGCACTCATGTTTGCCTTCTTAAACTATTTTTTTAATAACTATCTAATTATTAGATATCAACAGATTTAAGCACTTCAGAAGTAGTTTCACCTCGTCACGAATGCAAATTGCTCAAATTTATCTTTTAATTTCTTTATTCCTACTTACTCCAACGCGTTCGGGTACAGAATGTTCACACCCAGTCTGCACGTGACGACATCCTCGACCATCCAGACAGGTAGAATATTAGCAGGATGTTATCTTGTGTATACTTAATTGGCTTTAGATAAATAATAACTACCCTTCTGGTTCTTGGTTTATAATTCACAGAGGTTTAACAATATAAAACATTTAATTACATTTAAAATATGCAATGTTGATGTCTTATCAAGCAAACACTTTTATTTCTTCTTCTCTTTAGCTAAAAAATGCTGCCGCAAATGTTTTAAGGGAAACCTGGCTTATATATAAGCACACAAGGCTGGTGAAACGTGTAAACCCCGGACGAGTTCGGACACATCAAAGAAAGTTCTTATTGGCTATATATGCGTAAGTATGTCATACAAGATTACAGTTGTTACCTCTTAGAGGATTGAAACAATAGAATTGTATAATTTATTTATTTATATTTATTTATACTACATATACAAAATATACATACATGTAACAAATCGGGAGGAATCCGGCCCGGCCAGCAACCTTGACCAGACAGAATAAATTTCTTCCAGTCACTATAATCTAGGGAGTCACTAAGTATGCTTGCATGCTAGCATAGATGGCACAAGAACTAGATGTCACAAGCAGTACCAAAAAAGTATACAAAATTTATATGGCTGGGTGGTCCATTCCGGGATGGACCACAACATTTGAAATGAAGTATACGTCGAGTGATTCATATTTTTTCGTATCTGAAGTGTTGAGGACGTCGATCAAACTAATATAAAACTACTATTATAAAAACATTTGCTTTTGGCACGCTCTAAACCATGTTATGGTCCATTCCAGAATGCACTACCCATTTCACAATCTGTATACTCTGCTCTGGTATGGCATGCGACATCTAGTTCTTGTGCCATCTATGATGCTAGTCATGCCATACTGCTTGCACGTGTCATTAAACGGCCATGTATAGGTAGCCAAGCTTTCAGCTAACTTGCATGCTGAAAAATCTCTGTAATAGAATCCAATAGCTGGTCCTAAAGCATTAACAATCACTGAATAGCGTCATAGCGGTTATACTCCGGCAAACCATAGCAGAGTTATATAGAATCATTCCGATAACAGCGGATAAAAACTTAAAGAAAATCTTAGAGATAATAATAAATTGATTTTTTTTTATGATGATGCCGAAGTTCTGGGGATATCCGTAGCACAGCCTTGGTAGGAAAGGAAGAAGAGTTAGGGAATTAGGGATTATAAGGTCAAGGGGGTGGCGGTGTACATTGCGCTTGAATTTTTTGCGGCCCATAGCTAATGGGGAAAACAGATGATGGCAAACTGTTCGACATTCGTACTGTCCTGCTTATGAAGCATTCGCGGAATTTCACGGTACGGTCAAATTTCGGTTCAATAGTGTGATGGTGAGTTCGGGTTACAGCTCGTGTGGTGCGCATAGGAAGAATTCTACGAGGGATTAGGGTAAAGATTTCGTCAGAGCAGTAGTCATAGAAGTAGGCGGACAATTCAGTACGTCCAGCCTATTTCGCTTAAGATGTTAAGGGATGGCGAGTTTGAGATATATTTTCCATAGACGGAAATGGGTTGAGCCGGTATTGCAGTACGTGTGAGTGATAACAGACAACATTGCGTTTTGGAAGTATTAAACAAGACCCGAGTTGCGCTGCTCCAAGCGAGTATTGTTTTAAGGTCATGGTTTAGTGAACTGAACATATGGCTTCGTTTGTCGACTGTAGCATTCACACTGGAATCAGCTATAGAGTTGAACGAGTACACGAAATCAAGAGTACCTACGGTCGTCTATAAAACTAAAAGTAGGATTTAAAATGAGAGCTAGTAGATCATTAATAAAAATTAGGAAGCGAGTAGGACAGAGAACAGAGTCTTGCGATACACCGGCATGAATTATAAAACGATCCGAAGTATAACTTGAATTGAACGGCGGGAGAGAAAACTTTCAATATATTTTAAGAAAAGATGGTCTAGACCTCATGCCTTAAGTTTAACTAAAAGAGCAGGATGCCAGACTCTATCGGAAGCCTTTGAGATATCTAATGCCATGATTTCAGATTCACCAAAATTACGGCGGAGACATTGATTCCAACGCTCGGTAAGCAATGTTAGTAAATCTTCAGTAGAACGACCAGCATGAACGTAGTAGCTAATAAGGTGATTAGTTTCTAGATATTTCATCACTTGGGTATTGATGAGTATTTAGAGAACCTTCGAAAGAATCAAAGTAAGGGCAATTAGTAATTTTGGAAATCACTTGCCTCCTTTTTTTGGGTATTGGCTGAACATTTGAAAATTTCCATGCGGAAAGAAAGACTGCTGTCGAAAGGACAGGTGAAATAGTTTGCATAGAGGTTTACCTAAAGAAGAGGCGCAGCACTTGGGTACCAGGGGCGAAATACCATCAAACCCAGCAAACATAGACATGTGGCAGCTCTAAATCCCTAATTTTTATTTGTTCAAATATCTCTAATTTGTACTTAATTTTTATTACATCAAATTTATTATTATCACGTAGTGATTTGATTTTTATAAGAAAAATATAAAATAAACAAAGGTTAGAAGCCTTGGAATTTTGTGAGGACGACATCTTTTAAATGTAATAATAAATATCGTTCAAACATAACAATTAATAAATTGTAGTTATTCTGGTGACCCCGACGTGATGTCCAACGAAGAAGGAGAACAGCCCAACGAAGATAGGGAACAGCCTCAATCAGTTGCACGAGTTGCTGTTAAAATTCCACCGTTTTGGAAGGAGAATCCAAAACTTTGGTTCATCCAACTGGATAGCCAATTTTTTAATGCAAAGATAACAACTGATGAGACAAGATATCATCATGTGGTGGGAACACTTGAGACGGGAATACTAAGTCAGGTATACGACATTATTTCTGATCCGCCGGTATTAAAGAAGAGATTGGTAGAACAGTTTAACAGTTTGCAGATTCGGAAGAACGGAAATTACAGAAGATTGTAAGTGAAGTCGAACTAGGTGATAAAAAACCATCGCAAGATGAGACAATTGGCAGAAGGACGAATTGCTGACGGTATTATGAGGTAACTTTTCAAACAAAGACTCCCTACCCAATGTCAAAGAATTATGTTAACACTTGCTGAGGAAGACTTAACGAAACTGGGAAGTGTAGCAGACAAGATAATAGTTGTGAGAATAAATGCTGTTATGACGACTAATGATACGAATAACCTCTCTAGAGCATTAGCTGAAATTTCGGATAGTTGGGCTAAATTAGAATATCGCGAAAGATCATCATCCAAAAGCTCATCATCTAACCGACATATATCAGCATCGGGATGGCGTCCAATACCAAGCACTACAATCAATTCCGAAATCTGTTGGTATCACAGAAAATTTAGCACTAAGGCTAGTAAATGCTGAAGTCCTTGTATGTAGTTTCAAATGAAGTTCTTTAAACTTCCAAGGCGATCATTAGATGCGACGAATGATCAAATACGTGCAACAAGTCGCCTTTTTGTTTTTGATTCAACTGGAGCTGACATATAAATTTTTTAAAAGGACTGAAAGATATGAAACTTGATGACACATCTTTTCTTCCTTTTGCAGTAAATAGAACAAAAATAAAGACTTTTGGCGACAAGCTTTTAAATATCAGCCTAGGATTACGTCGAAATTTTCAAGGGAAATTTATAGTTGCTGATGTCGAAGAAGCAATCATTGGAGCTGATTTTTTATATCATTTTGGACTTTTGGTAGATTTAAAAAATCGAAAAATAATGGTCTACATTACGAAATGCAGTTCTAATGGTACTGTGTTTAACTCAAACAAATTTTTGCATATAAAAACGATTTTTAAAAATTCGTCATACGCAGAATTACTAGCCGAGTTTCCAGAAATTATTGAACCTAGCAATTTCGACAACGAAGAGAAATTGAATATTTTTCATCTAATCATCACCAATGGTCAACCTGTTTTTGCAAAAGCGAGAAGATTGGACAAGGAGAAATATGAAGCAGCGAAGAAGGAATTCGAATATATGATTGAACAAAACATTTGCAGACCGCCAAAGAGCTGTTGGGCTAGTCCGCTGCATATGGCGGCCTTGTAGGGATTACCGGATGTTGAATTAAATTACTGTTCCAGATCATTATCCATTTCCGAACATTCAAGATTTCACTTTCAATCTGGAGGGAAAAACTATATTTTCTAAAATTTATTTAATTCGGGCTTTTCACCAGATTCCTATGGAGTCTATAGACGTTCAGAAAACAGCTATCATCACTCCGTTTGGATTGTTTGAATTTCCAAGAATGACTTTTGGTTTACGTAATGTAGCACAAACCTGTAAACGAATTGTGCACGAAGTTGTTCGTGGATATGAATTTTGCTTTCCATATATCGATGATTTTCTTATTGCGTCCTCAACTGAAGAGGAACACAAGAATTATCTGCAAACTATCTTTTTCCGTCCTAGAAAACTTGGCGTTGTAATTATTCCAAGCAAATGTGCATTTATAAGGCATCTATTGAGTTTCTCGGATTTTTAATCTTTAAAGCTGGTCTCAAGCAATGAAGCAAAAAGTTGAATACATTTAGTATTGCATTTTATTTCAATTACCTTGTCATTATCTATTCTATATTTTGTTGTATTTTATTTCATTTTGTATGCTTTTGATTGATTTTTTTTCCTTTTTGGTATTTCTTAGTTTTAATACGTGTCTATGCGTCTTTTTTTAGTTTTTAGTATAATACTTGTATAATTTCTCAGTTTAGTTTATTCTTTAGTTTTATTTTGTTTGAATGAGGAAGCAGAAAAGTAAAGTTGAAGCAGATCAACTTAAGTTAAAGTGGAAAAATTATTTAGATGATTTGTTGTGACCAAGAGGTTACGCTTAAAAATCCTAAAACTGTCACTGAATATATCTAAAACATTATATAAGACATTGTGGGCCTTTTGAATCCCAACCAAAAGGGGATTTGAATCGTAAGTTAGTACAAGGATTATCTATGTATGTATTTCAAATGTAAGTGGATGGCGGGAGATGCGACTAACACAGTCGATTTCTAATACAGATAATAAGTGAAATGAATCAATAGAACCATGCAAAATTTTAAACAGTAGCATTTCGTCAAAATGAGAACGGCGTGCTTCTAAGGATATCATGGAGTATCTGCCTAATCTGTCACCATAAGAGCCAGCAAGTTCAAGAAGCAAGTATATAGTGAATCAACGTTGAATACTCTCGATTTTATTTTTGTAAGTCGTATATAAGTGTTTCCAGAATGGGAAAGCGTACACTAGTATAGATATAACCTGTGTATTATACATAATTATGTGCGACGAACGCTTCTTAGAGTACCTAGTACAACTTAATAGAAACATCAGGATTTTAAAGGCAGCGTTTGTAATATGGTTAATGTGAGAGTCACGAGGAGAGCAGCTTCCGGATGTCGTTATGCAGGTGTTAGCAATCAGATGGATCATTTATAACTCGATAAATTTTGGTGTCGTCGGCATTGATTTTAAGGAAGGAGAGGATAATTCATTAGAGAGATCATTAACTAGGAAGAGAAGTGCGCCAAGAATCCATCCATGGGGTACACACGAGCTTGGTATCTATAGATTTAACGAAAATTCGGTAATTACAACGGTTATATGATTATTCGAGAGATACGATACAAACCAGACAGTACTGCCAGAATCAAAGCCCAATTTTCTTATAGATATATCTGCATATAGAACACATCTAATTGTTCAGTTTCATCAAGCGCCAGAGCTAGAGAGTCGATGAATACTTAGAGATTAGTTACCGTAGATCGGCCTGGTATGAAGCCATGTTTTTGGGAGCTGATGTAGGATTTTAGTTGTGGTATTTGACTATTATAAATAATTCGTTTAAGGATCAAAACTAGGTCATTGGAAGAAAAAATGGGGCGATAGTTCTTCACTAGTTTTTTATCCCCTGTTTTATAATCTGTTATGCTCCCCCGCAATGCGTAATGGTCAACTCAGGAAATGGGGGTGGATTTACCCAAGGCTGAGTGGACTGCTCAACCAACACTAACAGAGCGCCACGTGATCTTTTACTCGTAGAAGGATAGATCACGAAACCTACAGAAATAATGCTAAAAAAAGAATGAAAAAGAAAAGCCTTCAGTTCCACACTTATGATATCCTCTTTATTTAATATATTCTAACATAAGCAATTAGTACAGGCTTATAATACTTTAAGTTAACGCCTAACTAGTATTCGAGATATATAACTAATGCTACCCTACATAATAACATACCACCACCAAGTAGGTAGTATGGATTCGGCCATACAATATGACCTGTAAGTACTTTACTTTATAAATGATACGTAACTTCGGCTTTGTAATCTAGCCTGTGAATGGTCACAGTGAAATAATTCCAGTTTTAATATGTACATATGTATACATGTATTACAGCTATTGTGCATGTATGATATCAAGGAACGGCTTATAATCTGACCCATAAGTAGTTACATTAATATGATTGCAACCAAAATTTACGTATAGTAACTAGTATTAATGATACCGCCTTTCGGCTTCGTAATGTAACCTCGAAATCACTAAAATAAAACAATTTTAACTCTGATAGAATACGAAAAATTTATAAGTAATACCAATTCAAAAATGCCTTCCCGGCTTTGCAGTTCATTTTGTAAGTAAACCACTAAGTATAATACAATAATTTCAACACTAATATAATATAAATAGTATCCATTCGATAACGCCTTCCCGGCTTTGCAATATGTATACCGTAAATTTCTATAACCTATATAATATGGTGATTTCACCCCTGTGAAAGTATACAAGTAATATAAATTTGATAACGCCTTCCCAGCTTTGCGATATAGAATATATAATAAAATAATCTACCAGTGCTCACATAAAGAAAACCAAAGGGGATACTTAGCTTAAGGGGCCCAGACTCGGGGACCTCCATTCCTTGTAGGGAGCCTTCTTCCGCTCCGGCGGTGTATTTCTTTTGTGTGGAAATTCCCTGATCTACTTCGTCTACAAACTCCTTTATCTTCATTCTTCCCAAGTTCTCCTTTCGATTTTTTTTTTCGTATGGTTTCCTCGTTTCCACCTTTTGCGCTTAAACTTTTAGTTAGACTTTCTAGTTTATCATTCCCAATTTCCTTTCGCTTTGCGATGTATGGCTATTGTTACTGATATCACTTTCCACGTGCCAGATATTGTTGGATTTCTACCATCAGATGGATACGAAATAATCTCTTCAACAAAAAAAAAAAAGAAAACTTGCCAACTTGCCGGAGAAGATAAGAACAGGAAATCGTATTTGTGTGTGTTTCGTAGTTGAAACCACTTTTGCTGATTTGGCGCGATTGTTCACTTCATTGGTTCGGGGTGCACACTGGCGCCCCCCTTCCGGTATTGAAAGATTACGGATTTATTAATTTTAATTTACAAATTTGTTAATAATGTTTCGTTGTTTATTTTATACTATTTATATTCTCGTCATTTGTACCTTTGATCGAACTGTTTTGTTACTTATTTTGTACTATTTATATTTTCGTTTATTTGTTTATTTGATCGCACTCTTATGTTATTTATTTTATACTACTTATATTTTGCCATTTGTTTATTTGACCACACTTTATTATGTTTCTTAATAAAATTTTGTGGACTTGCCATGTTTTATTTTAACCGACGGTTATAATTACGGGTCGAGTCTCGATTGAGGATTCTGGAGTACGTCCGGCTACCTGGCGGACTTCTTCCACGTTTATGAATTGGACCCAAAATTAAGGAAGGTTCACATATCTGTATCTTCCCTTTGGTGTAACTTTGGTATGCTATTCGCTCGTTTTCAACTTAAAAATACGGTTAACAATTCCTAAAGAGATCTGCCTACTGTAATCACTATTGATAGATGCATGCTTACTGAGTAAGAAGAGGAATGCCAGAGTTAACAATTTTAGTATTGGGCAAACAATAAGTACTGTTATAGAATTTTCTTCTGTTCTATCTTTTAGGCAGACACAAAGACCCGTACCAAGTCAAACTTCGGTAGAGCGATTATTACAATGTCGCCAAATGAACAGTTGAGTGTGTTTGTTTGATATGTGAGATTACAAATTTACTTCCATTATTTTTTTCTCTCTTTTTACAGGTTTTATCTACTTGGAATTCTATTTAAGTTACAAATTTATTTCAATGATTTTTCTCCTACAGGTTTTACGTTTATTTTCTTTGAATTCTAGGTTACAAATTTACTAAACCTACTTTATCTACTTTCATTGTCCGTACATGTCAAACTATAATTTACTATTACAGTGTTGATTTTTAGGTTCGATAACCATGGGAGTATTGACTTTTACCTTTCTACTTTTGCCAACCTGGTTTACTCTAAAATTCATTAAATGTCAAAATTTGAATATTGGCTTGCGTTTCCTAGATCTGTAAAACTGACTTTTACTTTTCTACAATTGCCAAACTGGTTTACTTTAAAATTCATTAAACGTCAAAATTTCAATATTGGCTTGCGTTTTCTATATTTGCGAAATTCGTTGTTGTTGATGTCCAATAGATGGCTAAAATTTTAGACCGGATTTTACGAATGGATTTGGTTCAGGTTAAAACTCAATAGGTGTCGCGCGGAATTGTATGGATTGATTTGAAAATACACAACAGTTCAGTGTCTGTTACTCACCCGCTGAACAGCTGACTGAATAAACATCAAATTCTGTTTATTGTTTTGCTTCGTGATAGTCGTCACATCAATGGATTAATCTTTTTCTTCGAATCTCTGGGATGGCGAGTTAAGTAATCCTGTAACACTACCCCTCTCTCACAAGCTTGTAGCTCCGTCCAAGCTGACTTATCGCTTGCGCGACGTAGTGGCCTGGCAAGTCCGGCTGCGTTCATGTGAAGGAAGGTGGCCTCGTCTAGCGGGCAGGTTTATTAGATGGGGAAAACTGGTTCTAATGTTAGTATTGTTACGGTGATCGCCAATGGTTTAACTGTGGACTCTATTTCCCGAGTTGGCACTCGGCGTGAATATTGCTTGGGAATTGTAGACGAAGAAAAGAGATAGGATAAAACTTCTAACGAAAGCTTACTCAGAAGGAGTTAGTAAGAAATGATCTGCTCATTTACGGCGGAAGCAGGTTAAACAAGGATCGTGTCCTTATAAATTTCTGTCAACCACCACGAATCATAACGAACGAGGGATAGTAAAGACGAAACCTTCTAACGAAGGCTAACTAAGAAGGAGTTAAGGGGAGGTCATCTGCTCAATAAGGGAGAGGCAGGTTAAACAAGGATCGTTTCCTTATAAATTTGTACTCAGCCACCACGGATTGTAGACGGAATGAAGAAAAAATAGGAAAATGAAAGCCTTCAACGAAGGCTAACTCAGAAGGAGTTACTGAGAAATCATCTGCTAATTTAAGGCAGAGGTAGGTTAAACAAGGATCGTTTCCTTATACATTTTTTGCTCAGCCACAACGGATTGCAGAAAGAATGAATAAGATGCCACTAAGGCTTTGTTGGACTTGATCTGTGCATGGCGAGTCAGAGACACATCCCCGAAGTCAGGGGCGCACCGAGAGGGGGGACGAACGGAACTGGTCCCCCTCCAGAATGTCAGTTTTCTGAACATAATTTACAAATTACATGCAAAATGTTGTCTGTATATTATTATAAAGTCCGATAAAATAAAATAAAAACTTTTAATCTACAATAGCAGTCCTTAAGTGCTGAGATGGGTGCAGGACGCTACTTTAAAGCAATATTTTTCTCACTTGTCAGGACTTGGGACACCTATGCCCCCCCCCCCAAAGCCAAATCCTGGGTGCGTTACTGCCCGAAGTCAAGCCTTTCCGTGGTTAGAGCTCGAAATCGGTCCTGGTATCAAAAACCAAAGGTGCACTGGAAGCCCAGCAATCCAAAAAATTTGGTGCGCCAGTACGCCTCCACCCCTCAATACCAAGACCAGTCGAAGAAGCCTCTACAACCAGGAACCTAACCAACTCACTCCGACCGCAGATCAACGTTCGTACGAGCGTGTGCCCCGTGTGTCTTCGAACTGGTCTGTTACGCCGCACGAATGCTAGCACAGTAGAGGTTAAAATTTCGAAGGCAGTTTGTAATGTGAAATTTCTACGGCAGCTCGGCTTCCATGTGGGAGAGGTTTTGACTCATTGTCAAGCGGGAGAGCGTGAAAAAGTGGACTAATTAACAAGAGGTATACCGGCCGCTAGGTTGGGTAGGTCCTAAGCGGCGCATAGGTATCCTGTAGTTACCAGTTAATCTGGCTAGATGCCTTCTTAGGGCTACCAGTGTTTATATGGGGAGGTCGTTTCTCTCGCGGTGTGGGGCTAGTCTATCGACGTGGACAGTTCGCATCTTCTATCGTGACACTTTTTTATCTTGAACACCACTTCGGTTACAGCCTCCGTGATCTTGTATGGCCCATCCCAGTCGCACTGACGTTTTGGGCACCGCTCGATTATTCTCATGGATGTTATTCAGTGTTGTGGTCAGATTAACCAGGTACTCATTGATTGACGTAACTTCAGACCATCTCCAGTGGTAAACGAAGTTCTCGTCCAAAGAGGAACTTAGCTGGTCACTGTTTAATGCTATCTTGCACACTTGCGCGATATGATAGTAGTAGGTACGGAACGTATTGGTCCCAGTCCCTTTAGTGTGAATTTAGAAATTTCGGCAGATAGTCTAGGATTGTTCGGTTAAATCTTTCGACGAAACCATTTGACTGTGGGTGTAAGGCTGTTGGGCGCGTTTTTTTTACTCCGAATTTCTGCAATACCTCTTGAAAAACAGCACTCTCAAAATTTCTGCCTTGATCTGAATGGAGCTGTAGGGGGCTCCATGTCGTCTGAATACGGCTGAAATGAGTGCGTCGGATACAGTCTCCAATGTCTGATCTGGTACTGGAATTGCTTCGGGCCACGTAGTGAAATAGTCCATACAGACTACTAGGTAGCGGTTACCTTTATCGGTCTTTGGAAGTGGTCCCAAAATGTCTACAGCAACTCTTGCGAAAGGTGCACCAACGTTGCATATCTGTAGAGGAGCTCGCCGTCTTTGCCGCGGCTCTTTCCGCGCTTGACACTGCAGACATCCAGCACACCAATCCTTTACATCCGTACTACTACCTACCCAATAATATTTCTGTCGAAGCTTACCTAAGGTCTTGTCAATGCAGAAGTGTCCCCACCTAGAGAATCGTATACCTGATTGAGGACAAGTTTTCGAAAAGACTTTGGAACTAAGACTTGCTTGATAATTTTTGTTCCTTGACTGATGACTTCAACAGCGATGTTATTTCTTAATTTGAGAACAGACCAAATTGACGAATACGCTTTAACTTTACGGCTAAGGTCTTTGATGCTGTTTTTGACCTATATTTTCTTGGGTGGTGACTAGGCGAATTATGATGGTGTCTTTCTCTTCGAACCGTTGACAATATTGACACTTAGTCGTTGAACAAGGACGACGCGACATTGCATCTGCGTTACTGTGATTTTTACCTGGACGATGCACGATTTCAAAATCATTGGCCTGCATGCTTTCTATCCATCTTGCTACTTGTCCTTCGGGACACCGAAAGTTCATCAACCATCCCATAGATGCATGGTTTGTTCGAATTGTGAACTTTTTTCCCAGTAAGTAGGGCTGAAAATTAGCGCTAGCTTTGACTATCGCAACCAATTCTTTCCTGGTGACACAGTAGTTTCGCTCAGGCCGACTAAATGTTTTGCTGTGATATTCCAAAACGTGTTCCATCCCGTCGTTCACTTGTGAGAGAATAGCTCCCCAAGCATGTTGGCTGGCGTCAGTGTCCAGGATAATAGGCCGGTTTACATCAGGCTGTATAAGTATAGGTGCAGTTGTTAAGCGGTCTTTCAATTCCTCGAACGCTTCTCGACAGGCATCTGTCCAGTAACTTTCGACCTTTCTCCGTAAGCTCCGTTAATGGTTTCGCGATAGCTGAAAAATTTTTAACTAATCGCCGGTAATAAGCACACAGACCAAGAAATGACTAGATATCTCTTCGTGTTTGTGGTCGCGGCCAATTCTTAACAGCCTTAGTTTTGTCGGGATCTGTGACAAGCCGGAGTCACTGATGACGTGTCTTAGCAATTTCGGCTACCTCTGACACAACTGAAACTTCTTTGATGAAACTTTTAGATTTGCTACTCTTATTTGGGCTAATACAAGGCGGGATTTTCTACCATTTGTTCAAACGTGGGGCCATGTACGATAACATCGTTCAAATATATTAGACACGCCTGAGGTGAAATTCCTTAGAGGAGGATTTCCATTGAGCCTCTGAAAGGTTGCAGGGGCATTGGTTAGTCCAAATGGCATTGGTTAGTCCATAGCTAAAAACTCCGACAATCTACTGCCTGTAGTAGACGCCATCTTTTCGCGGTCTTCTTCTTCCACTTCTACTTGCCAGTAGCCCGACTGTAAATCTAATGTCGAAAACCAAGTTAAACCGGCGAGTGCATCTAGAGTCAGATCGATACGTGGCAGCGGATATGAATCTGTTTTGGTGACCTCGTTGTGCCACCTGTAGTCGTCGCAAAATCTAGTCGTGTCATCTCTTTTTTTAACCAGTACGACTGGAGTGGTCCACGGGCTATTATATGTATTTATAACACCCTGACTTCTCATATCGTGTACTAGATTTTCCGTCTCCTGACGCTTGGCTAGCGGAAGACGTCTTGGTGGCTATTTAATGTGTTTGTTGCTGCCTACGTCGATCTGATGCCGTATTACCGTGGTTCGACCGAGGTCGTTTTTGTTCGCGCAAACTCATCTTGATGTTCCACGAATAGCTTTTCCAGTATTATTTTCTGTTGGATATTCAGGTGTACAGTTGTGGTTGCCAGCAATAGGTACAATTCAGGTGGTGAACTATCGAAGTTAGGTGTTACCCTCTCCGACGAACTGACAATGTCGGCTGCCACTCCAACATCGGCCAGACAGGTGTTAGCCTTCAGCTCTATTGGGTCTTCGGTGATGTTTGTCAAACGAACTAGAAGACCTCCATTGCTGGTCTGGAAGATTTCTGGTTCCATCCAGATAGAGGATGGGATATTCTTTGGAGATATCAAAATGGTTTTCTGTTCACCCACTAACAGGTTGAAAAGTTCTGCGAAGCAGGAGGAATTGGGTGGTATTGTACAGTCCTGAATTGTTCTAATAAAAATTTCAGTGTCCTCTTCTTCGATTATCGGAACGAGTTCGTGAGCTATCTTAATAGTGTGCTTTGCTAAGTCGATTGAACATCTGTTGCCTGCAAGAAAATCCATCCTGATGATGCAGTCGTCAAAGACATCAGCTACGTAGAAGTTGTGTGTTGTGGTAAAATTTTTAATGGCTACTGGCAGCTCAATGACGCCGTCCACTATGCTGGTTCCTCCAGTGATATTTCGAATCCGCGTTAAAAATAGGTTGAGACTATACGGGCATTGCAAGCGGTCCAGTATTCTTCTGTGCAGAATAGAATTCGTCGCTCCTATATCCACGATCATGTGGAAGGCAATTCCTTCAACTTTCCCTTTTATTTTAATGGCGTTACAAATCATACCTTGGCTAACAGTTATCATAGGTGGAGCTGGTAGCCTCGAAGCTAATGGCCCCGTCGTGTCTTGTGTCTCCGTGTTGTGCCTGGACATTGGCTCTCTGTTAAAGGTTGGTGTAATGTGGGTTGGGACGATAGCAGGCGGTGTGTGGTGGATAGCTAGTGTATTAGGAATTGGTGTGTTCTTTGTTGAGATGTTAATAGGTGGTGTAGGATGGTTCGTTAATGGGTTACTGGGAAGTGGACGGCTTTTTAATGCGTTAGTGGGAAGAGGATGGTTAGTTAAGGTGTTAGTGGGAAGAGGATGATTTGTTACGGTGTTAATGGGAAGAGGATGATTTGTTACGGTGTTAGTGGGAAGTGGATGGTTTTTAAGCTGTTAGTGGGAAGAGGGTGGTTGATTAGTGTGTTAGTGGGTGTTGGATGGGTTGTTAGGGTGTTAGTGGGAGGTGTATGGTGTATGTGTAACGAGTGTTTTGGTGTTGAGTGTGATAGTGTTAAATGTATTGCTACTTGTTGTATCAGTGCTTGGTGCATGTTGAGTTCTGGGTGTGTTGGTAACTGATGCATGTGTGGTTCTTCTGGTAATCTTAGTCAATTCTTGGAGGCTAGTTATGAGTGGAACTTTGATACCTGCTCGGCCGAGGATGTGCTGGCGAGTGGAACTGGGAGCGTGTGGGAGGTATGCTGGTCCCTGCTCCCTGAGATCAATTCAATTCAATTCCGTCTCACAGCCCTCGTAGCTCGATGATTGGCTTCAATCCAGAAAGCGGTTTTTACTGCGTCTTGCAGAGTAGGTGGCTTAAAGTCTCGAACCCTTTCCTGGACATCTAAGTTAAAAATTCTGTCTAGAAAAGGTTCCAAAGCGATCGGGTCACTTGCATTCTGTGGACAATATGGGAACGGCAGCCTGGTCAGCTGTAAAAGCTCCGCAGAAAATTCTGCAAAACTCTCTCCATTTTTCTGAACTCTCGTGCTGAGCTGGACGTGACCAAATGACTGTCTGTACTCGGTAGCAAATTGGATAGAAAGTGCATTTCTGACTCTGTCATTCTCCAGGTACTGTGGTCAGTTTGATAATGTAGAAGGTGTCTCACCTGCTTGCTGTGACCGCACCGGGTTAGAACAAAAACCCGCAGGCTGATTTGGCTCAACAACTAGGTTAGTCTCGTTGCTATCGGGGCCTTCTCTTGGAATTGTCGAAGACGACGGCGTGGATTGACCATTAGGCGTTCTGATATTAGCTGCTTTGTCGGCGGATTCGACATTGTGGTGACCCTCCTGATCATCCATTACTCGATTGACAAATGCAGTTGCACTGAGGACTGAAAAATCGGCCATCTGCCTCTGTAGTGCACTTAAGTCTTCCTTGAAGGAAGTATGCTGCCCCCTCAGAGCTTTCACCATGTTGCTGACTTCTATAATTGTATTTGACTGCGCAGTAAGCTTATCGTTCAACTCTTCGAGCTTCAGCAGAATTTTGTCCAGCTGGTTCTCCGCCATTCTACTCAATCGCTACTTCTTCTCCGCTTAGAAATGCGAGTAGTCGCCAAGCGAACTCAGAAAGTTTAGGACGTATATCGTGTGCTAGACTCATCAAGGTCGAAATGTCGGAAATATTCCTTAATTTCGTATAACGAATTGAGACGTTGGTATCTCCAGAAACGTTAAGGGGTATTCCGCCTTATAGCTCGCCAGTTGTTATGTATGAGGGAATCTATGGAGTATTCGGCACTGTCTACTTTTCCTCAACTAAATACCAGTACTTTCCAGAAGCTTCTGTGAATTTCTGAAGCTGTCAATGGACAAGTGAATGAAGTCTATCAGATTTAAGGAAGATTGATTACTTCTCCCTGTATACTTTCGGCTATTTCGCCCAAACTATAGAACCCTTCGGGAATTAGTTGACACTTCCGAATTCGTCTACACCAAGTGTAGAGCTTAATAAGTTGAAGAAACTTTAGAATTAACTTTATGTGCTTTCGACAATTTACAACTGAATACGAAACTTTCCAGGAGTTATTTGAGGTTCCTGATAGTGTCGTCCACATATATAGAAAGATTCATAAACAGAAATAAGACGATTTCATGTTCATTTTTAACTGCCAGCTACAAAACATAAGATCTTTCAGAAATTATTCAGCATTTCTAAAATCGTAGCCGCCGGATATAGAAAACTTATCAGTGTTAGTAGAGATTTAGAATTTAGATTAAGTGTCCTCTATTATTTATTGCCGAATTTAAAACTTTTCACAAATTATTTGGTATTTCTGAATTCAGTATCATCAAATACCAGAGGTTTATCAGAACTACGGTGATTTCAGATTTATTTCGTCTCTTTTCAGTTGTTCTCTACAAAACGCCTAAAAATTTTCACAGATTATTCGGCGTTTCCGAAGTCATTGACACACTATATCGAAAACCTTGCCAAGTCTTTTCGGTTACCCGCCACAGAATCCAAAAACTTTCCAGCACTTATTTGATGTTTCCGAAGTCGTTGGCAACAAACATGGAAAAATTTATCAGATGCAAGAAAAATCTAGAAGTTATTTCGTGTATTCTCAATCGTTGGCGACCGAGCATAAAATTTTTCGAAAATACTTTGTGTCTCGTAAGTCGTGAATGTCCAGTCAAGAAAGTTTATCGGAGATAAGAGAGACCCGAAAATTATTTCTAGTACTTCCAATCGTTGGCTCTCCAATAAAAATCTGTTTGAAAATATTTGGGTATCTCGCAAGTTATTTACACTAAGAACCGAAAATTTATCAAATATGTGAAACTTCTTTCGTCAGCCTTTCAATTCTTTGATAATACACCATGAGAAGCCTCGAGAATATTTGCGGAGGATAAACGGCAAGAGAATGAATAAAATATCAAACATTTCCCACCACACTTTAAATCCGATGATTGCCAACTATAGAAAATCTTTTTTCTGAGACTTTAAGCTTGTGGCATATCAAGTATAGAAAATATTTTCGTTTAAACTCCAAACTTGAGTATCAAATATAGAGACTCTTTTCGTTGAAACTTTAACTATGATTTCCAAATACAGAAAATTTTTTCTGGTGAAACATTATATTTCAAATATCTGTTCTAGCTTTAAATTTGCTTTCCAAATATAAACAGATTTGTCACAAATAAGCGAATCAGACTTATGTTGTTCATTTGCAGTAACACCAAATATAGAAAAGTTTAGCCAATTGAAAACGATTTTGGGTTTCTTTTCTGTTATTCACCATAAAATGTAAAGACTTTTCAGAGATTATTTGGCATTCCCGAAGTCGTTGACACCAAATATAGAAAAGTTTAGCCTATTGAAAACGATTTTGAGTTTATTTTCGGTTATTCCCTACAAAATGTAAAGATTTTTCAGAAATGATTTGGTATTTCTGGAGTCGTCGACACCAAATATTGCAAATTATATTATTATTTTGCTGTATGAATGTTAAAACCAGCAGGTGTAGGAGTTGATAACTTGTCGAGTAGCAATTTGGAAAAATTACTTTAGCTTTTCGAATCGTTCACTAATTTCTTCTTACTTTCTTTCCGTTCTCGTTGACACCATATTTAGAAAATTTTAGTAAATGTACGTCGCCTAGCGAGCCTAGAAAATATTTTGCAATTTATTAACTCGTCGCTTATCGAATATAAGACAACAACTGCCTCCAGCTTCCTTCCCATTTTAACTAAATTCGCTATAATCACGTTCTCGCTTAAACCGAGTTGGCTTTGATAAAAAGGGCTTATGTTTCTTTTCAATATTCTTATCATTTGGTCTTCTCTCATTGGCTCCGTCAAACGCGAAAATAATCTATTCATTACAGCTACGTACATCCCTATAGATTCGTCTTTTCCTTGAGTGCTTTTCCTAAGTTCGCCGGTCAGACGATCGTCGTAATCGATGGGCAGAAACTCATTTCGGAGGTCCTTCACTAAATCACACCAGGACTTGAAATTAGTCTTATTCGCCCGATACCAAATCAGGGCGCGACCAGTGAACAAATCTAAGGCGGACTTAAACAATTGAGCTTCTGATATTCCTCGGGCTTTACGCAACTCTATAACTCTTTCTAGAAACGAACTGAGTGACTGACCCTGTTCCCCTGAGAACTTGAGATTTCACTTATGAACCGGGATATGTGAACCTGGCCTTCCAGTTATTGTGGAGTTCTGGACGTACGAAGAGAAGTTTTGAATATCTTCACTTTCGCTGGCTGAACCATTGGATATAGCCGCTTCTACCTTCATTCGTATTGACCCTAGGGCAGAGAGTAGTACATTTTTTAATTTTTTCCTGAGAGCGACT
Organism: Dioctria rufipes; assembly: GCA_963924295.1. NCBI lineage: Eukaryota > Metazoa > Arthropoda > Insecta > Diptera > Asilidae > Dioctria > Dioctria rufipes. The sequence goes on along the minus strand of OZ002742.1, from coordinate 112,039,557 downwards.
TGGTCCTGTTTGTCCGCTTTAATTCGCCTAACCCTATCTAATGCCCAGTTAATTTTTGACACTACTTTAGCGTAACTACCACTAAGAGCATCACCCGTGAACTTTTCAATAAGCGTATTGAGTTCAGTGACCTTACCCTGCACTGAATCCGCATCTTGGTCAAATGTGAAAGGGTATTTATCGGCTTCCAAAATATCCCCTGATTTTTTGGATTTGAAAGCGCCCCTCAAGCTCCTGCGAATCTCATCTACTGAGCCCGTTTCTAAGCCCCGTACCAGTAGCTGATAGCACAATTCATCCTGAGTAAGACGGTTAACTTCCATTTCAAAGATAAATTCGAGCAATTTTACAATTTTACGTAAAGCAAGGTTAATTAACTTAAGTCCAACAAGAATTGTAAATGAAATTGGGAAATAAAATAAATCAAGCGTACAATATGGAAAATTAATTAGATAATTTAAGTTTTGAATACAGAATGCTCTTAACCACAAGGTGATTTAAAAAAAATGTGTACTTCTACGAAAAACCTTCATGCACTACAACATGTTTTGATAACCAAATCAAGAGGAGAATCATATGCCAACTAAGAAATTATAAATAAATTAGGGTGATAAATTCCAAAAAGGAGTTGCTTCGCTGGCTGGATTAGACAAATAGATTCCCCAACTGGAAAATCGGAGGGACTAGATACTCAATTCAATTTTCATTCAATCTAATTAAAAAAATTCACTAAAAATTTTGAACGGACGGAACTTGTCGTTCTTAACGTTGAGATGGGTGATTAGTAAAGCACCTATATAAGCTTAATCAAGTACAGATGTGAGCTAAGTAATATTTTTGCCATCCAAATATTGGAAATTACCCAATTGATGTTGAATCTAGCATAGACCTTCAGACTATGCTTTTGTGTACCATTCTCTGGAGCCTTAGTACCTTATGATTCGAAAATAACCACATTTCTCGACGTTTATACTACCTCACCATTAGCAAGTGACGACCAGAGGAACATACGAATCCACCCTTAAATCGGAGATCAATTTTATATTTTATGATAAAACTTTATAGGTTGCAATTGCAAGCTTGAGCACTGGATCACAACACGTAATAAAATAAGTTACTTGATATTTTTAAGACATTAATTAAGATGCTTAGTGGAAAGTTCAATTATCGCTGTTCGTTCGCAGATTTACTTCCTTATATAATTCCTTCTAAAATAGACGAAGCAAAACTTTGCATGGCCAGGTGAGACTGTTATGTTGCGCCTCATTTAATTTTCAATGCCCAATTATTATAAAAGTCGTGTTTAAATAAAACTTTGTATGTTTGATATAACTTCCTGAATACTTAATTACTAATATGATAGAACTTAAATCTGTATACAAAAAAATAAATATCTTTATTCTGACTGGTTACCTTGTTACTGATCGAGTTCAAATTATTAATATGACCAGTAAAATAAAAGCAATTTTTATCAGCATATAATTGTAAAATATTTCACCACACTTTAGACCTTAGCTTAACGTCATATGCAACGCCTAAGTCGTACTTGACAATACATAACTAGTACGAATCCTACAATGTTTTCTTCATCCCACAAAGAAAACTTTATTTCATTTGAGAAGTAATCGCTGCATTGAAATCGTTCCACTTAACTAGAATTAAAGCGATAATTGATTTACGCAATTATGATGCTTCCTTTGCACACAAAAAATTAATATTTTGTCTTAGCTTTCGCCACAGCCAAGGAAATTCAACATGATTTCCACTTAACGCCAGCCAACCTAATGATAAATGCTTCGTTCGCATTGATTGCTTTAAATCTAGGATTCTTCACAACACAGCTTCCATAAATGCCTATGGCCAATGCGACAAAAGGTACTCTTCAACTAATAAATTGCTTCTGCTGGTCACCCAAAATCACCAATTATTAAAATTAATAAACTTATAAAATCTTTCGTTTTGTTCTTTAAATAATCTTCCAACTTCAAGGTTTAGTCGTTCTGTATCACATGCAGACAAAATATTTGTACGCATCATGTTTGTGTCGACAGGGCTGAAAATCATACAGCACCCTAAATTTTGGATTACTATAAGTATCAAATAAATTTTTTGTCTTCTACTCCACAATCAGCAAAAAAAGGAATATAGTTAAATATAAATTGACCTCTACGTAGGTAAGTATTCCATTAGTGAATCACAGATGTACGAACGAAATCTTTCCTTATCACTTATAGTGCTAGCTATGTACATACATATATTAAAATTACGGACGAATACTGCAGCTGGGATGCAACTCGAGACAAGATGTACTCGACTAGCTCAGCTAGCTTTAAAAGTGATTAGTAGGAACGTATTCTGGTATAGTGAGTGGCAGGAATTAGCCAGCTGCCATAGTTTATATGTGAATATATCAGGTCAGTCCTATAACCATTTAAAAGCAATTCTGAATAATCTCGTCAGCAAAGAACTACTGACAAAGCTAAGAGTTCAGTAAGGCATGAGCTTTATGATAAACTGCAATATTGTAATATGAGCAGCTACCTTCGTGACGAATTCTCAGCGAAAAAAATTAATTTGATTACCAGGTATAGGGGAGGGCTTATAAATTTGAACGCCAGTCCGTTTAAAAATTCCGGTGGAACACTTTGCTCGCTTTGTAACTTAGAGGAGGACGAGAACTTGTTACATTTTCGCGGAGTTTGTCCTGTTCTTTCAGAATTCCGTATTAGAGCCTTTGGGAAAAACAAACTTGCTGATGCTGAAATTATAGACATTTTATTTTATAGACAACTTTAATGGTTTGTTTTTATATGCAACAACAGCTTGGAGATATCGTTCCTTTTTGGTGAATGAATTTAATGGTTAACCAACTAATACCTTTTTCTTAACAGATAATGAGTAAAATTAATAATAAAAATATACTTAGTTAGGTTGCTAATCCCGACAGACGGCCTTGATTGCCATTGTCGCAGTTTATTTATTTATTATTTAAATTTCTTGTATATTCTATTATTTACTTCTAGTTTAATTTTTTATTTTATTTTTTGTTTTTATATTTATTTTTAAATTTCTCTTAAGCATAGTGTATATACATATATATTGTTATTTTTATCCTTTATAGTTTTATTTTGTCTATGAACTATATTTAATTGAATTGAAGGGAATATAAGGAATTATGTTAGCTATAATTTGGAAATGAATAAACATTACTTACTTACTTACTCGACTATTACTGCGGAATTAATGCTTAAATGCAGATAACAAAAAGCGGGATCACCTCTTGTCAATGGTTTCTCTATTCAGACAATTTATAAAACATTATGCGACATAATAAATCATGCTTTCCACACGAAATTTATTTACTTTTAGTTGGAATTTATTCATTTAAAAATTTTTCTTCTATTTTCAATTGAAATAAAGGAAGAATAAAGTTTCTAGAAATCGCTTGCATAGATACACATATGGAGAAGCTGTACTACTTTTGTTCCAAATTTTTATTTTTAACTGTATTACAAAGCACGCTTTAGATTTTCCACGTTCGAACTAAAATTTGAACTTTAAACAATGAGGCCCCACGTTGAGCGCCAAAAATGTTACGCTGCCCTGATGCGTACGGAATGGTAGCTCTAGTGAAGGGGGGCAGTGGGTTAATGCGTGGAGATGCGTGAGAATTAGTTGGGCGCCACGTGATTTTGGACTCGAGGTATTACGAAACTCGACAAAAAAAGAAAGGCAGCGATTCCTCTTAACACTTCGCTTTTATTCCTAATAATTCTAATAATTACACTTACTGTGGTAAAGCATGATTTTTTTTGTTTTTTTCTTGTTTTTGTACTTTTAATTAAATGTGACAATATCTAAATCATAGCTCCTCTAACCAGCATAATTGTACACTCAGCTTGTTTAACTTTAACTTAATTTTTGTTGTTGTTGTTTACATTTATATTTTGTTTTATAAGGAAATTTGGGACCAGCATATCTTTTCAGAAACCGAGGATTTAGTCTACTATGGCTGACTATATACTTGAGCATATAGTTAGAATATCTCTACTTATGATAGAAACTAATGTGTCTTACAATGTTGTAACTACATAAACTACTCTTCAATGATGTATTCCATGTTGGTTCTGTATTGTACTTGGGATGTGTATATGTGTGTAGTATTTAGTTTAATTGTGTGCATGTGTTGAGCTTGACTAATAGATGGTGTATCTATCGAATCGCATGTGACTATTTCCTGCCCCCTTGTAGTGATCCTAATAGGCTGGCAGTTAGACCGTTACTATTTGTTTAATGCCTGAAATAAAGAGAATTCAACAGTATCAGAAGTTCAAAGTATTTTCACCAAATAAATACGTAACAATCTTTCAATAAAAATTCAAATAAGTTATTCCATGAAATTACTCCGCTTGCGTAAGGATTTTTTATTTCCATAAATTCTCGTTGAAGGGGGCGGCTTACAGATGTGTCGGATAAATATCGCAACAACAGATGATATCTATAGCGATATTTAAGTAGTTTTTAACATAATTCGGCATAATATCTGTTAAATATAAATGAAATACATATATGCTAGTATTAAGTTGAAACGTTTGTGTATATTTTGAATTTTCCAATACTTTTAAGTCTTTGGATTCTTCTAAAGAAGGTAAAACCATTTGTCAAGGGCGAATAATGGATTTGCTTTTCTTCTTCAAGCCTGAAGTACCTTTTCTGACAGCACTTCTCCGGTGATAATTATAGTTAGATTTGTTCTTTTGCACGTTGATAAATTCGTTTATAGTTGTTTTTGCAACTAATTGAAAGATAATTGGGTCGCAAATTTTTACACTAAATTCAATTGAGAATATCCTTATATAAAGTAATGAAAAACCAAACCACACTATTCACCCTTTTTCTGTTAACTGATAGATAAAAATATTTTGAAGTTTTGCAAAATAATTGGCATGCTTTTCCAAATGAATTTTGTCTCCCTGTGACGTTGCAAGACAAAAACTTCCTCTCGAATCGGCCATATCTTGTTATCTTTGTATCAGTTCAAGGAATTTTTGTTTAGTATATGCTCGCTGCTTACTACGTACTAATTTGTTTGTTGGGGTTTTTTTTAAACTCAGTTAGGTTCTTTGAGTATTTCTAATGAGATTCTGTTAATTGAATACTACCTATTGGTGTTGAAGATTCGATTATGTTATTATTAATTTTATTTAATTTTTCATTTGTTTGCTGTGTACGAAATTCAAAATTAAAATCCAGTTATTGCTTTGTTCTATATTACTTTTAATTGAGTTAAATTTTGTACGATGGTACGGAGCATTTCGTGTACGAGTTCGACCCGATCTTGGCCGCTTTTGTTACTATACCTTGAACTCAATTTTTTGTTTTGTTTTTGTTTTTTTTTGCAACATAATTTTTTTTTATAAAAACTGTAATCTGTAATTCTCTTCTTTAATTTGACCTATTACATCTTATGTACGCCCTGTACTTTTTAAGATACAGAGTATTTTGCGAAAAACAATTTTTTTTTTTAATCACCCTGTTACTTGGAAAGGGTTAATATGGCCTCTCTCTGTCATACAATTTTTTGTATCTCTAGTGAGTACTATCACCTCCTTCTCTACTGACCACCATGGAGAAAACACCCCGTACGGTCGCCTGTCGAAAACGTCAAACTGTCGCTGGGTAGCTGCAATGGAGTACAAGGCTAAATGAAAAGAGCTGGTTTGTCTATAAATTTCTGACTTTATTGCTTTTTGTGTGAGTGTTCTTGATATAAATGTGAGTTCCTAGCTCTTTAGCGTTCCGTTTCATACGTGTAGGCTTCCGTCTTATCACACGTACGACCCCTTGTTGATCCTCAGTTTGGTTCTTGATCACCTCTCCTGGATGTGAGAGCGCCGTATTTATACTCTACGAATTATCCTAGAGCCTTCCTGAATATTCCGTTCTCCAAACCCAAAGTTTACTAAGATGACACAAACCTAAAGTTGTTTCTATTTCCAACAAATGTCGCTTGCGTCACGTTGTGCGCGTAACAATATATATATATATTTTTCTAACAAACAACAACGATAATTTTTATTATAATTTTAAATCACAAATTCAGCAAAATTCAAGAATAATACAGAATAAAATGAGATTTCAGATATTATGATTTCAAAATCCAAGATCAGCAAGATTCAAGAAAAATAAAAAAAAATAACAAAATTTTACAGAACAAGATGAGATTTCAGTAAGTATAGTAACCTAATTTTGTCTCATAATTTATGCGTATACTTCTTAATAAAAAAATAATAATGTGATATAATGTATGTAATTCAACAAAAGAGATAGGCAAAATTCATGAATATATCAAAAAAATTAGACTTCAGCATCTATCATAGCCGGAGTTAACTTATATCTACTTTTTCGACTCTACTGTGTTTTGGTCCTTTTTCGGGTCCCATCTGGCATCTTTACTGGGTCGGTTCTCCTGCGTTTCTTTGATGCGTAGGTTTTGTGGGTCTCTCCGGACTGGTCTGTGTGCTATGGCTGACTGCTATGGTGCAACGGATGATAGCTTGGTGCATAGTTGTCTTCATAGTTGGGAACAGTGCGGGTTTCTTAGTATTTGTTTCTTGAGCACGTATGGGCTGGATGTCCTTCTTACTGGGTGGTATCAAAGAAGATTTTTCATACTGGGCTGAATGTCCCTCTTATTAGCTGATATAAAGGAAGACTTCTTCTTACTAGACTGGATGTCCCTCTTACTGGCTGGTATCAAAGGAGATTTTTTCGTACACTGAGAAAAAACGTCACATAAATTGGAACAAAAGTAAAAAAAATGCCTACGGTTTTCATCCAAACTGACCGTCTGCTTAAAGCAAAATGGATTTACATCTTAAACTTTTGTGAAACAATTCAAGTACTATTCAAATTTTTATGATAATTTTATTGGACGTCTTCTTATTTCAAGATGATCACATTAAAAGGAAATCTCCTTGAAATAAGAAGGAAATCATCTTAAAATAAATTAGCAATGTGAATCCTTTTTAGAATAATAAGACCTTTTAATATGAAATAGCATATTGATATTTTTCATAATTATGAATTATATGATTATCTCTAAATAAAACAAGATTTTTAGACTTCATTTAAAATTTATTATACTTTTTATAATTGTACATATTTGCATAAGTTATTGCAAATGTATAAAAAAACTAAACAAAAAATCAGTCAAATTCAGCAAAATAATAAATAAATAAATCAATTATATTCAATGTATTATACTATAAAATGTCTTATACTACATGTATTTTGGTAATCGTAATCTTAAACTGTTGTAAATATATACTTTATTGCAAATATTTCTTCATCGTAATGACTTTAATTCCATTATTTAAGTAGTAAAAGCGTATTGGGGGCCCGTCAAACTGATTTGGTGTGAAATTTAGTAATTCAAAATGATTTGAAGTATTTTTCATTATAAAAGTTTGAAAGTGTTCTGAAGACTTTAGAACTTCTAAATTTTGAAAAATAAATATACACTCCTGTCTCGAAATTAAAATATCTACTATTTGAAAAACTGATGGTAAATTTCCACTACCGCTTATTGTTAATACATGTCCCTTTCTGAATGTTGATCCTCTACAAGTTATAGAAGATACTGTTTGGTTTGGCAGCTCAGTGCCATTATTTTCTAATTTTGAAGAGTAGTGTTGTGTTTTAATATTGATAGTCTCTGGAGAGGTATATATGTATTCAATTCGAAAAAAGTTTCTATTTAAAATTGCAATACAAAACATTAGTGAAGCTTTTCTTGCCAACGTTAAAGGTATGTTTAGTCGCGATGAAATATTATGAGCATATATTTTATGGATCTGATGCTCCGCTTCAAATCTGAAACACCATACAAATTTGATTGGTCCAAAATTTTTAATAATTCTTCATTCTAGACCATATTAAGATACTACGGTTTTAAATGATCATGGAATAAACTTTGGTAAATCTCATGGTGTTTTTTAATAAGGGCTTCCAATTCAATTAAAACCGTTTCATTGAATGAGGGCAATTAACTTGATTAAAATAATTAGAAACTTATAAGCTTTATCTTTTGGATCAATTAAATCCGCAATCATAAGTGTTAAAAATCAATGAACGCTTTCATTTCCTAAGAAATCATTTTGAAAGATGCATTTTGAATGTGGGCCTTTTCAATACATTGCCTATTTCGGTATCGCCTCAACAATATATCTGCTTTCTGTAATTCAATGTATCTATTGTAAAATCTTTTTTTCTTGTATATAAAATAATCTAGTACTTTCGCTAAATCATATTTACAAACACCATTGAATATATCGTGCATTATATCAGAAGCAATATAATCAATGACATTGAAATTGAGGCAATGTGTTGAATATTGGATTTTCTTTAATTCTAGTTTTCTTAAAGTCATTTAAAATTAAGTCATTTTGATATCAGAAGCAATCTTATCAATGATATGAAATTGAGGCAATGTGTTTTCTTAAAGTCATTTTGATAATAATTAATTTTATCTCTCAGAAAATTGGGAAACTCTTCGCAGTGCGAATAAGTATGACGTTTATCTCTCTTACAAAATCTGCAGAAGCTGTTGGAAACAAATGATTTTACATACCCCAAGCAAGCGTTTACACCCAAGTTATCTCCAAGTATTTGACCTAGCTTGCAATACACTTCGAACTCTCAATTTTCGGTACTAAGTACCATTCCGTCAGATTCTAACTTTTTAATAATTTCAATCAAAGGATTTAAAGATAATCTACATCCATAGTCTTTAAGAGCATACGATTTTATAAATCATACTACAAATATATTGTTCAATTTTCCAATGTAGTGTCTGGGTAACAGGGAAATTGTAATATATTTTACATAATTTTTTATGGCCTTAGTGTGATCCAAGTAGATCATTCACTTCAAAATCATCCATATACAAATGGAATGGAATTATTATTTTACTTTCAGGTATACTCTGACTTGATCAACATTCGCCATTAATAAAATTTTTAATTATTTCTACAAAATCATCATAGTTTGTTAGCAATAAACTCTCTTTTCCAGGATATAGATTGTCAAAGTCTATTTCCACCTGCATGACAAAAATCAAAAATTTTATTTCAGTCAGTTAATAAATATAAATAATTCTTACCAATTGATATCCGTTCTTATCATTAAACCTTGGCTATTCTTTCAAAAATGCTGTTTGGCTCTTTTCAGCTCTTTGGAACTCACATATCCTTAAAAACGAAGTTTCTTTCCATTTCTCACAAACAATTTCCCATGGAGATAAATTACTTTGCAACCAACACTTATACTCCAGCATTTACTCTAGGGTATGATAATTTAATTACCTACTTCAAATTATAGTAGCAACCTTAATTACTTGACGAAAAACTGCTCTTTAATGAAAATGAGGTTTCATTAGGTTTAGTTTTTTCTGCCAATAATGGATGCTTGGTATTCGACCATCTAGAGTGTAGTTTTCCAGTTGGATTTTTCTGTCCGGATTTTCTGCTCATAAAATGTTTTTCCTGTTTTTCAACTATATAGTGCGTTAAATCTTTTTGCATATTAGAATCAAGCTTCTTAATTGATTCATATTGTGCAATTATCATCTTGCCCTTAATTGTAGTGCTCAGTAAGATTTTAAAATTCTCTGTGGTTGGAGTCAGTTCTTCCATTTCTGATAGCACTGACGGCGAACCACGACCGCCACTTGACGCATAACATGAATGGGATGAAATGCTAGTCGAAATTTGTTCAAGGCAATCTAGAATTTATTTTGTTGTGGTAGCAGATTCCGTGACTTTATCACAAACCATTGGCTTCTCCGAAGGTATTAAAATTGCAATAACAAAATTTAAGCTTAATGCCCTGGACAAGTGGCGATAAATTTAAGCAAATGTTGTAGAGGTACATATTTGTGTATTTTAAATTTGATAAAAAGCAGACGTAATGCCACACAAAAAAAAAACAAGCGAAGAAAGAGTAAAATTATCTTCTTTTTTTAACTTACCCGATCCCTTTGCCACTATTTTGAACCACTTGTAAACAACATTTTGTCTCCGAAAAATCCAGAACTATAGAAATTTGAAAAGAAATCCTGAATATCATTACTTTCCATAGCTTCAAAATGTTGTTTTTTTGTTTATTCCGTACGTATTCAACAGTATGCACGCTACATTAGAAAGTCCCCATGATTTATACAGCAACTTTACTTCTTTCGCTTCACTTACATCATACTCTGGTGTATCCACTTTAACTTCAGTAGTTTTCAAACGAGATAGCCCATCTGCAATATTATTAAGATGCCCCGATTTATGGATTACATTGAAGTTATATTTTTCGAGCTGGATTCTATACGTCATTATACGAGACGATGCATCTTTTAAATTAAAGATCCACACGAGCGGTTTGGGATTAGTAACCACCGCCAATTGTCTTCCTTTTCTTCCATAAGGATGAGGTTGAAATTATTTAGTAGCACACACTACAGCTAATACCACATTTTCAATGGTAGAATAGTTTCTCTCAGCTTTATTGAGTGCTCTACTCACGAAAGCGACTGATAGGTGACACTGACAAGAATCACCATATTGCGGAATCACTGCGCCCTATTCCATTATTTCTAGAGTTACGTAGAGCCTTTTCTCGAAATATGGGTATTGCAATATAGGTGACTGCGACACTGATTTCTAAAATATGTGAAAGTCCTCATCACAAAGAGCATCCCAATTAAAACCGCATCTTTCTTAATAGTTTGTGTAAAGAGTCGGCGATTTTTGAGAAGCGAGAAATAAATTTCCTATAAAAACCGATTAGTCCTAGAAAGGATTTGAATTACTTCTCATTTTTGGGAAGTGCTAGAGATTGGGTTGGAGTTTTAAATTATGTTCCTTAGGACTGTGGAACACTTCTCGTAGCTTATTGTTACGATCGTTCAGATCGTATACGTATAACTCTATATTGTCTAGATAGATGCAACAACGTATTCCTTGCAGGCCATTCAGAACAATGTTCATTATCCTTTGAAATGTAGCAGGAACATTACGCAACCCAGAAGACATCCTGTTGAATACGAATTGACCGTGAGGAGTACTGAATGCGGTCTTTGGTTTGTTTACTCCTGATAACTGGATTTGGTGGAAACTATTAGTTAAATCCAAAGTAGAGAAGTATTTTGATTTGCTCAGCTTAGTATGTCCTTAATATTAGGCAAAGGATAGGCATTGCCTAAGGTGAATTCATTTAGTTTTCTGAAATTCACCACAACGCGCCATTGTTTATTTTCCTGTGCATCCCGTTTCTTTGGCACTACCAAGAGAGGCGAATTCCATGGGCTATTGCATTTGATCCACCTGCCTTTTAATCTCGAATTTGTGAATTGTTATGGTCGCACCGTGATGCAGGAAGCAGTATGCTACATGCATGTGCTGACGATATCAGCAGTGCTCACTTGGCGCACATTGCGATCGTGCTGCCAAAGCTCCCGTGTTAGGCGCTGGACGGTTGATGGCGAGGTGATTCGTGAGGAAAGAGAAAGGAAGAAGAAGAGAAAGTAGACATCTTGCTTTTGAGATTACCCTTGTGGAAAAACTAAAACTATCGTGTGTGTAAAATTGTTTTTATGTACTGAAATTCATCCAACTTGCTTAACGAGTGGTAATTTTGCCTAATATATTGAAGTTATATACTTCTCCAGCCGGTGATGTTCGAATTGAAATTTTTACAAAATATAAGAGGTGAAGGAAGACCAAGCCGGCGGTAGCTAGTGCTGTCGCACTACCACTTTTCGTTATTGGTCCTTGTTGGGTAACTAAAGTTTTGGACATTCCTCACAAAAACCATACTCTGCGTGGAGCAGAACGTCCGTCACTACTTTCAGATTTCGTAAAAGTACCGAAATCGAACTCATCAGTTTGTGAGGTACTGCATCAATCAATGGCTTAACCGGCTAGGAGTCGCCCTGATGGTGCACCAGCTACTAATTCTGCTTACATGGCATAGGCTCACGTTGCTGCTTAGCTCTCGTTTATATTTTTTGAATTAGAGAATTTCCCACGGACAGCTAAAGACTGTATTGCTATCCAGTGCTGCTATGTTATTGCATCTGGATATTATACTCATAACTGAACTACAGGAGGACTCTGTTACGACAGTCAGAGTTTTTGAAGTTTTTCACTTCCAGCTCAAGAGAATTACGGAAGGTTGTATTTATTGTGCAGTACTTGTACTTGCATATATTAGAGCATATTTGCATTTGTCTATGAAGCAAGTTTTGGAATTACTAAACGGTATGAATTACTAATATATATCTTAACATATTTTTAGTTTTACATAAATTTTATTATTGATACAGAATATTGATTTTACAATTAATAGTATAGCCTAACATAAAATAACATATCTCAATGCTTCTTGTAGTTTAGCTGAATATACATATAACTCTTCACATTTCGGGGCATTATTGCTTTACTTTCTCCATTCAATGTTCCGTATTTTATAACTTAGATCACATTTTGTTGGTAGGATAAGTTATTGATACCTTCACCATAGTAAGAAAGTTGGTATTACTAAAAGTGACATTTTATCTCTAGAGTGTTAGCAGTTATCGTTAAGTTATTCCTATTTTGAACATACATATTATAAGCGATCAATATTCGTAGGATAAACTGAATTTAAATAAATTGTCAGCCCTCGGGATATATGTATTCTAACCTGTATTTAGAAACCTTTTTTTTATTAACGTACATATGCGTGCCGGCATATTCCAAGCATTATTCGAACTTTAACATTTTTAGCTATACGCATTGAAATGGCATCTTAAATATGAAAATATGATCGCCTTTAGCTTACAGATTTCTCTATATTTAAACCCACTGGTAAAAAACCTTACGATTTAAACCTATAGCTTTTATTTCCAGTTATAAGCTTACATTACGCAACTGCGTATTCTGACTTTAATTTAAACACATCTTTGTATATGTGTATATATGCATCTACTTATGCTTGCTACAGTTAAACTTTTATGCAAAAGCAGAATATATGCTCGTGATTTGTAAACTATGAATTATTTTTTAAATTATTAATTAATTATTTCGATTAAAACGATTTGGTTGAAAACTGAAACTTTTGTTTTTCACAAGTCGTTTTATGGGAAAAGCTTTTCGTTTTTAATTTAAGGAATGTAAAGAAATTGCTGACGCAATTTCATCGTCTATTTGGGTGATAAGCTAATCATGTTTTAATTAAAATTTTTTATTTTAATACCGTTTTAGAATTATTTTAGGTATACAACAATGCTGACAGAAGGGACTTCACGTGCAATAGCTCTCGCTCGAATGTACTACCATAACAGAATTTCAGGTAACCGGTTGTTTGAGAAAAGACAGGCCATTTTGTTTTAATAATTAAAATTATACTTATTTTTTTCACAAGTTCAATTCAACAGTATTTACAACAAATTTTAAATAACTACTGCAAATACTCTACTAATTAATTATGTCGTGGTTCGTGGTACTTGTGCCTTCGACGACGCGCTGAAGGAGAAACGCGGCTTCAGTCTCACTCCAAGATGGTTGTCATCAGAATTATGAAGTGGGTAACATTCACCACTGTGCCCATTCCGATAGATGTCGCATATTGCCTTTACTTTTATACATTATTAGATTATTAATAGATTATTATTAGATTAGAATTAGATTAGTATTACTACATATTATTATGTATAATTACTGTAAGGGAGTGAATTACGAAATGTATTCCTTAACATGCTGCTCGCCTTGAAATACCTAACTTATTTCAACTATTCTATATTCATTGGTAGCTGGCATAACATTGTAACGCTTCTCTTAAATAGTCCACTCTTGGCTTTCACTGACACGATGCGTACCTTTCTATAATCATCCGGATGAGTATCGACAACGCGACCGAGAGCCCAATTCATTGAAGGTGTATTTTCCTAATTGAGAAGGACAGGCCTAGTTTTGTTTAGATTAGGTGAACTTAAGTTCCACTTATTGCTGCACTGCAGCTGATTGAAGTATCTCTTGGCCCATCTGCTCCAAATATTTTGTTGTGCCTATTGCATGCGTTGCCAGCGATCAAGTCTGTGGCGTCTTGACAGTCCCATCTGCACGACATAAACGACCTTGAGCAACCATAACGAATTTCTAAGGGTTTCGTAAACCTAATACGATAGCCAAATTGAGACTTAGAAAACGTCTAATAAGTAGGACTCCATTTTCGTATCGAGAAGGAAAAATAAATTTTATTCATTATCTTGTCAACCAGAGACTATTATAGTCGTTTTTTATGATCATATTCCAATTGGTATTACAATTTTCTTGTCTTAGGAGAAAATAGCGACAATCGGTCCAGCAAAAATAGAATAAATAGAATAAAAAAATAGAATAAAAAAGGAGGCCGAAGCCCTGGTGTTTTGTTTGTTTTAAAATAAAAAAAATATATATATCCTTACTTTCAGAGCTCTTATGTTTGCTGTTATCTTCCCCATTATAATCAGGCACCACTATAACGGCAAATGATTAGATTATGGTGTCAGACCAGCTCTATCTCTATCATTGCCGCGTCAACTTATTGGCGGTACATAATGTGGAATATTACTTACGAACACTATCGCAAGAATGCGGAGGTTCAGCTGAACTTTTCACGCTCCGTGTTATCACAGAATATTCAAGTTTGGTCAAGATTCGTATTCTCATCCCGACTATCTCTTACAGCAATAGCCTGGGTATTATATGGCTTTCAGGTACAGGTGCTGATGCTCTCGGCAATATATCCCCCGAACGTTAAACCCTAGTAATTAGGTGAATCAAGACATTTACGCGACGAGTAGCCCCGGTCTCTCGAGACTTCAGCTGGCAGTCGGTAAGGCAGTGGTTACAAGACCACATCTCAACAGATAAGCCGGCTATCAAGAACCGGCATATTCCCCAAAAGTCTGTTCAATGGGAATTCCTTTAAATTTGAATTTACGATAGCAGTAAAGGGCTCTCCAATTATAAAATGACTATGGCTGCAGTTTGAACGATGAATGCATTTAATTCTTCAAATGTTAACGAATGTTCTTGAGCTATTCTACGTAAATGATATTTGACAGTTTCCTGTGATGCAAACACGTTTCTTTCACATTCAGTGCTGAGTTTGCCTTGTAAAATTTGTGGCATTGACACAAAAAGGATTAGCGTAGAAGCCTCTTTGCCCTAGAAAACGTCTTAGCGAAGCTAAAAAAAGGAGCTAAGCTTATGTCGTAAGCGAACGCCAAATAAACCGCCTTCCTCGTATCTTAAAGTTAGCGAAGAAAGGACCAAAAAAGTCAACGCCTGATTTGACAAATGTTCGACTTCGTTTACCCTTTCCGCTGGTTATCTATTATCTGATGAATATCTCTTGGTTTCCTTCGAAAATAGCGAATTCAGGAGTGTACAATTTATTTGGCCAAGCTGACGCCTGTTAGAGGCCAGATTCTTAGCCGTGTAATGGCTACCAACGTTTGGGGTCCAGCATGCATGTCTTTGAAATGTAAATATGCATCAGTGTTTTTATGAAGGTATAAGAGGATGGTAGAAGCATTGACTGCTTAGCGTCGTATATCAAGATTGAATTCTCTTATTTACTACCTATCTTCATAAGATCATCTTCATAGAGAAATGGCGTTAAAGCTCTCAACCAACTGTTGCTTTCAATTCGTGCATATTTTGTTAGGGAATTATCTTCCTCGGCAAATAAGAATCTCTGCACAATTTGGATTATTCTTTTTGGGGCTGCATGTGTTTCATCTGGTCCAAATACATCAAAATTTCGGAATGATGCTGCAAGTCTTGAGTTTGTTATGAAATGCAACGTTTAACTAAAAACCTTTTGAAGTTCTGTAAAGGAATTAATATATTTTAACGACTTACCGAATTCTCCTTGTATTTCTTTAAATATGATAAATGTCAATCTATCCTTACGTTTTTCAAAGTAAATTTGATGTCACACAACTTATTTCCTTGTAATCATCCCTCCATTATTCCTTCTGTTCATGAAGAGAACTGGGACCATTTAACCAAATACTTGAACTTTAAAATTTTCTGGTAGACCCCCACGAAATACTAGGTCTGCTGGATTGTTACTACCGTCACTGTAATCTGAGTTGATCCTTGTACCTCGATCAGCTCGTTTGGAATTCTAATGGGATCGACTCAGCCCAATTTAAATTTAATTTTCATAACTGTTGCATGAATATTTTGCCGATCACAACTACAGGATTGATAATTTTTAAATTTGAAGCTATCTGTTGTGGCTGTCAAATTAAACCTAAAATCTTAAGTGAATCCACTTCATCTATTTCGTTAAATTGGATATTTCTTAAAGCACCACTTTCTTAATGAAATCCGCTAGTTTGAAGGACGTTTTAAACTTGTCGCTTTATTTCCTTGGTTTCATCGAGCGTATTAGCGCCTGTAATTAAATTATCAACATAGAAATCCGATTTTATTATATCTGAACCCACTGAAGAATACCCTTGCTCATCGATGGATAGTTGCAGAGGAGATCTCGTTGAAAGAAATGGTGCTGCCGCAGTTCTGTAAGTGATAGTTCGTAGTTGATAGAATTGAATTTTCGGGCTGGGATGGTGTCATCACATTATGCTTTGGAAAACACAGTCTTCGGGATTAACTCGGATCTGACGATACATCTTGTAGCTGGCAGCTGTTACAGTAATGGAAAGCTTACTGAATCTTAGAATTATGGTAAACAAATCTTGTTGTATTACTGGAGTAATTTGTTGTTATCTTGAAGTAGGCGCATATGCTCAAGTTTGAGATATTCCATAACAAATTCTTTACACTGGCTAAATAGCGCGCTGTCCTTGTGTAGCCGATGCTTTAGGTTTAAAAATTTTCTTGTTGCCATTTATAGCGAATCTCCTAAACAACTTGTGTCTTGACGAAATGATAACCTTAGGTACTATAAAGCGACCCGAAGAATTTCGCTGAAAATTTTCCTTGAAGTGAGTTTTGCAAATGTTGTCGTCTATTGATTTACTAGGCATACGCATCATGTGATCTTCAAGCTCCCAAAATCTCTGGAGAATTGTCGAAAGAGAATCGTCTTCTTGAGTTATAGCGGACACTATATTGCAGCCATATAGAAGATTATGACCGATTGAGGATTTAGTCGCTACTATCCATCCTAGAATCGTCTTTTGCAAAATGGGTAAGTTTTTTCTTAAGGAAATTTGCCCAATTTGAAGAAGTTGTAACTGAAGCTCAGCACCAATTAGGAGATCTATACAAAGGAAGCAATACATTTTGTGTAAATTATAGCTCCGATTTTTAGACTATTTCATTGTTACTATAAGTAATTATACAAAAATCAAAGCCAATGATGTCAATAATACCCAATATAAATATTCATATTTATTGTTGCTCTTCAAAGAGAAGGAAGCTATTATCATCGTTAAATAAATCAGGGATACAATTATAATCTATTCACAGCAAATACTGCCTGCCCCATAATTAAGCAAATTCAAAAATTTCACTCAATATCCCCTTTCAGAACGTAAGAAACGTACTCAAAAAATCTTATCATCTAATTCATTCTTTTCAATTCAATTACCATTATTATTATAGGTAGAATCGTCCGCCGGAATCCTAAAAAAAAATGCAACAATTCTACATTTTCTCGCAATTAAACAGAAACGTAAAACATTATGCTGAATCGTTTAAAAGAAAAATCATCCCCCCGCAAGAACTTACACCCGCTTTGTACACAAATTTGAAAATCACGCATTTTAACGATATTCGGGTGAAAAAAGTGTTATAAAGTTTCTTACAGAACAAAAGAAAGTATGCCATTTAATAAATCTCAGTAAAAGCTTCAATTTGGTATTACACACGGCCAAAATTGGACAACTCCAAGGGTGGAGCTACCACCGTCCCCCCAAAACCCCCAAAAACGTACAAAAATTAAGCCAACTGACTAATTTTAAAACAAAAAATCCCATGTAAATCCATCCACGTTTGCTATTCTAAAACTGTTCCTAAAATTTCACAATTTTCGTCACGAAGGTCGGATAAAATTATTTAACAAAAGCTACTAACTTATTAACTTTCAGCAACATTTAATTAAATCGAGAGCAAGACCAAGACCCACCCGCACCTGCAAATATTTCCGAATTAATCAATGAAAGTTACTATCGGCGGGTGTAAATCAATTGCCAAATGCTACGCTGCGTTGCGTACCATAGCAATGTACGCATGCAAATTCTTGAGTGAATATGAGTCCCAAAAGTTAAATGTATTTAAATTTTTACAATGGCTTTTTAGTTGTAAACACGCTGTAGGGATTTCAGTGCCGTTCCATCCATACCACGCAATTATTATGTCAGCTTGACAAGACGAACCTGGGCAGATCTGTTGTTGAGTGAAATGATGGTGGGTGGGTCATACGATACATTTTGGTCAGCGTACCATACCGTATGCTAGTAGCGATATAATGACATTGGGTTGGGTGGTATGCTCTTAGTTTGTAGGAGAAAATTGGGCGTTACTTATAAATTATTTCAGGTTGTATCTAGTAATGCCAGAGGAGTAAACTTGTTTGAATTTTATAATTTTTTTTTAAGTATTATGAGAATATTTTAATGCAAAATGATTTGTCTTTTATGTTTGGATTTTTCCATTTTGTCAAGGGAAGCAGTGATATTACTAAAGAACTCTTTATTGATTGATATGGAGTTACGTTGCCTACACCGAAACTGTCAGCTTGAGCATTTCTTGTTGTCTCGATTTTTTCAGACCTTTTATTAAGAAATGATAAAACTTCTTCAAGGCTTGGAAGTTATGAATCTGGGGCCTTGTCTCCCCATGCTGAACTCAAAGGCGCATCTACTTTTTGCAGAATTATGTATACCATGACATCATCCCATTGTTTTACCGGCCGATCCAATGCTTCAGGAGCCCGAAGCTGCACATTTGTAATATCAACAACATTTCTAATGTATTTCGGCTTATTGTTAAGTAGCGGTTTCATATTGAAGAGATGTTTGAGATGTTTTTGACAAATAACTTTCTTGCTATCGTATTTCGTCTTAAGAAGCTTCAGAGCAACATCATAATTTGCTGGGTTAAGCTCAAGAGAGGAAATTTGTGCCGCGGCTGTTCCTGATAAGGGACTTGAAATATTTGAAAGTATTAAAATAATTGGTCTATTGTGTATAACATCTCCAGAAAAGGAAGGCAATGATATCTTGGTAAACGTGCATTGGTTTAATTCTTGGTGGCTTCACTCTGTATTGGCTGTTCTTGTTGTTAAGCTCTTGCATGAGTGACGCCAGTGCTTGGCTGCAGGGAAAAGTAAATCTCCTTTTAGGTTGCTTGAATATTTTCTCTAAGGTCATTTTCGTCGAGAGCTTCGATCTGAGTTTGAAGTTCTAAGAATTTATTCATCGGCTTTTCAACATGACATAATCTCAATTTCAATGCCGCCAGGGAAGCCAACTTGCCTTCCTTCTCTAAAACTCTTAAACTCGTTCCTGTTGATCCATTAAAACTGCACGTTGAGTTTTAGGAATGACTAGCTTCTTCTCTGACATATTCGGAAATGTTTATAATTCGCGCGGGATTAAGAGTTTATGTGAATGAATATTTACGAAAATTGTAAGTGCTTGTATGAATGTATGCTTGCACCCTAATGTCACGTCAGATTAAATTTTAATTTATGAATGAATGTTGACATTATGTATAATAAAATTCTTAAATTAACGACATAACATGAGTAATGAAATATAGAAATATTTAAATATGCATATTTATAGGTTTAGTACATATATATTATTAGCATAGAACAATAACAATTTGTGAACTTGCTTAGTCGCTTATCCGTGGATTGCCACAGTGGATGCAGCTGATGTATTGATGTTGCTGGTGATTGATATTTTTTATCTCATCCAACAGGATACGGGGATCATTCAATTAATCGATGCTTGATTGCCAATTTGTGAGAGTGATGACTTTTGTTTTAGTCTGATGACCTTTGTTTTAGCTAAAATACCAAAACTTAATAAGAATTTTTTCATAGGATGCTCGATAGGAACTTTACTTAAATAGTCACTTATTGATATGATTTTATTATTTTATGGCTTTTAGCGGCTATGTATTGCTGTTCATACGGAATTATTAAATTCGCAATTGAAAGTACTCGTTGCATTCAACTTTTTGTAAAATATTCAGACAACCACGTTTTGTTCTTGGGATGCGATTACGTGACGCTTGCAATGGTCACTATTAAACGCTAAGTTGCTGCGAAAACAGTTCTCGATAGACCAAAACTAAGACTAGACGGCTAATTATAATGCAGAAATCCAATTGAATTTGCGAGAAATTTTGCTTAATTGGACTGTTTCATCGCTTGCTGATGATATTGGCGTTGGAATACGAACCATTTGGCTAAGGAGGACCATAAAATGTTTGAGAAAAACAAGCCTTTTTGTTTTTAATATTAAAATTACACTTATTTATTGCACAAGTTCAATTCAACTGTATTTACAACTAATTTTAAATAACTAATAATTCTTACTATTAGGATATATAATTACTGGAAGGGAATGAATTACGAAATTTATCCCTTAACACCGGTAGGGTCCTTTCCGATGCTATATACTAGATTTCTTCCTTTAATTTAAGATATGAATAATTAGTCTGCTGCAAAAATATACAACTTTTAGATACTTTGTTACAATTAACTTGTACTCACCAGCTCGACGTTTGGTACTCGATTCAATGGGCTTTCTATTTCTTTGGGTTAGGAATTGGGATCCACTTTATTGTAGTGGATAACTACAATTAAGTGTTTTGTTAATACTATTTTATTGCAGTCGATAAAAACTACACGAATTGTTAATTTAGTTACTATCGAAATTAAAGTTTTCACGCCAGTTAATACCCAGAACAAATCTTTAATTCTAATCTGTAACCAAAGCAAAGTGTTTATTTTGTTAATACTAAGTATGTTCTTATTACAGTCGATACCCGCAATAAAAATCTTTATTGTAGTTGCCATCGAAACCTAAGTCTTTATTCTAGTCGATACTCAGGACAAAAATCCTCAATTCCAATCCGTAGTAAAAATAAAGTGCTTGATTTTGCTAGTAGTGAAATATTCTTGCTGTAGTCGTATCCACCGTAAACCCTTTATTCTAGTTTCTATTGAAAATAAATTCCTTATCCTAGTCGATACCCAGAATAAAATCGTCATTTCCAATCCATAATAATAACAAAGTGTTTGATTTTGTTAGTAGTATATTCTTACTGCAGTCGATACAACGAATCTTTGTTCTAGTTGCTACTGAAAATAAAGTCCTTATTTTAGTCGATACCCAGAGTAAAAATCTTTAGTTCCAATCCGTAATCAGAATAAAGTGTTTGATTTGTTAGTATTGTATTTTTTATTTCAGTCGATACCCACAACAAAAATTTTTATTTTTGTCGGTACTCAAAATAAAGTCTTTAGTTCCAGAATAAAAATCTCTATTCTAATCATCAACTGAAATAAAGTACAATTTTTTAGTAAAAGAATGAATTACCAGGAATATAATTTACCAAGTTGAATGATACGTTGCCAAACTGAAAGAGAAATCGAGTCAAGTCAAATTGTGGTTTATATAGCCATGGTTTGCGCACGACACCAAAGAATGGTATTCAAAGGCCAATGGCAACAATAATCGCATAGTAATGATTGCTTAACATAACAACTGCACCTCATCATAATCCTACAAGGAGTTACCATTTTTTATTTTGCTATCAAGTAATAGTTGTTACCTCATTATCTTATAAAAACATTTTGACTAAAATTCAATTTCGTTAACTAAATAAAATATGATTGCAACTAATGATATTTTTCGCTTAGTCAAATATACTTCTGTTTTTAAAATAAATTATTTATGAATAATATTATAAACAATATAATACTAACCCTTACTACAAACCTCTTATCTAACCTTACGTAATCCAATACTACTGTGTAAATGGTGCTGCTGTTTCGTTCCACAAGTTAATTTCTGCATCTAGTAAGTTTTTTGCCTTGAAGTTGTTACACTTGCGTGGATTGCTTGTTTTGACACGTGGTTCTTATGCCACGTCAACTAAACAATTTGTTGAATTTTGTTTAGATTTGGAACGAATACTTCGGAGTCATAAATAAATATGTGAAGTGTAATTACAACAACGAATATGCCTGAAGGATTAATCGTTGACTTGAAGGTACGTGTTAAGTTGTCAAAAGGGCTAATCGATTTCATTCAGTTTGGATGATATCCATTGTGAAACCGCTAAAAGCACATTCCAAAAATCTATAAAAATCACGAAAGAAGGGAATCTTTCAAGACAATTAAATCCGAAGACTTAACATGGAAACAAATGGAAATCCTGAAAGGTGTTGAATTGAAAGAAGTTGGTTTTATGCTTACTTCATACAGACATTAGGTAATTTCATTTATTATTGTTTTGCGTAGAATCGATTCTTGGTGGTTTCCTTCTCTCTCTTTTAGGATAGAGGAGCTGGAGCCAGTATATACTGCCGTAGCTGTGATCAATACTGAACATTCTGAGTAAAAGGTTATGTACAAACAACTGAAATAAAAAGTTTATTTAACTTGAAAAATATTTTATTTTTGATTTTCTTTAAATTTTCGTAAATAATATTGATAAATCTAATATTGAGCTGAATGTCCATATCCTGGTCCCTACCCGACATTCATTCTACCAAAAAGACACTTTAAGGGGAACTGCTTGAGTGGGAAAACAGCCAACTGGATTTCCTTTATCCTAGCGTGCCTGGTATGAGAAAAGCGAAGAAATTCTTCAACCCCTCTCTTCTCCAGATGCGACAACTTATTGGACTTAGCAGATAGTCGTTCAGACTGTTTGCTAACGCAGGCACTGGTTATGGCCCATTACGTCACTTCTTGAAGAAGATAGGCAAATCCGAGAGTGAACTGCGTCGTCTATTCGAAGAGAAGGAT
The DNA here is from genome assembly GCA_963924295.1 of Dioctria rufipes. NCBI lineage: Eukaryota > Metazoa > Arthropoda > Insecta > Diptera > Asilidae > Dioctria > Dioctria rufipes. The sequence goes on along the minus strand of OZ002742.1, from coordinate 112,016,513 downwards.
GAAACCTCGATGCATGTTATATGTGATCGCCCAGCGCTTGCAGTTCTAATGCTGCAAATCACTGGAGGAATACTTATTTCTCCAAATAAAGCTTGCAATCTAACCCCAAGAATAATAATCGAGCTCGTGAAAAGACTCGATTTTACCTAACAACCTTAGGACAAGGCACAATAGATCAACTATGGTCGCAATGTCCGCAAAGTCCTGAAGGCCTAGTCGCCTCTACTCTTAACATTAACATTTAACATTGAGTTCCCACACAATTTCGCCTGGTAACTTTTGAAGCATCGTATCAATACATATTTGCTAACATATTATATGGTTTTGTTTCGAAGCAGTGTCTCAACTATAGTATACAGCTTGTGATACGATATGTAACCATCATCCCAGCGGAATCCATGAAAATTGCGCTGAAGCCATTTTACTAGCAGTAGTCAATTTCTTGTATCTGAACGGAGGTTGAAATATAAAGTGTTGCATCTGGTTTGAATTCAAATGAACTGTAACATCGGTGAGTTCACTGTGATCATACTTGCTAGCATCTTTGACTTTATCGGTTCTTCTATTCGTTTGCAATGTTAAAATGATAAATTGTGGTTTCTCAAGTTGCGTGGAAGTTTTAACTGACCAGGTTTGATGGGTAGACTCCGGTAGTACTGAATAGTCATATATGTCCTAGCTGCGGAATGGTATTTGTATCGGGCGACCTCTCTCGATAATTTTAAATAGTTTTAGCTTTTCATCATCAGACACTGTAACATGTGGAATGCTCCATTGAAGTTTGGTAATTGGTAACATAATTGCAGTAGCATCTGTCCTGCTACGGATCACTATGAGTTCATGCTTGGATTTTATAAGAATTTTCTTGTAATCTTTAGTGAATTCCAATAAATATTTCACAATACTGGAAGAGTCCATTGGTTGGTATAGCTGTTCAGCGACGAAGAAAACTGAAAAGAAACAAAGAAAAAGAATTAATAAAAATCAATCAAATTTACACTACTTAACTTAATAAGTAGCCAGGGAAGTCGACTGGCATACAACTTCCTATCCTCCCACGAAGAGCAGCATATTACGTACATATGTACCTATGGTGATATCTGAAATTAAAAGAAATAATGAATTAATTAAATGAATTATGGATTGAATTAATTAGAATAAGAACACAAATGAATATACAAAAATTATACAAAAAAAAAAAACCAATTTCCCCATGTAATTGAATTGTAAACAAAGTACATACAAAACAACAACAACACTATGGGAAACGAAATTTGTTATAATTAGTTTAATTTCAGTTTCTCTCAACTGAAATTTAAACCAATTATAGAAAAGACGTCACTGAACACATTTACTGTGAAAAATAACTTTCCCGCGAACAATTTAAAGGGAAAATTCATAACTTTTCACCTTTTGACAGATGGCCAAAGGGAAATTGACTTTGTTAAAAACAAAGTTATAAAAACATTTTTTAATGTATTTATGTTATAAATACAATATATATATACTACTCGATTGATTTTATACGAAAAATCAACTTCCCGCGATGTTTTTCCGGGAGAAAACAACAAAAGAAAGTCTTACCTGAAGACAGGTTAAGATTGAAATTTCACAAATAAATGAATTTTCTTACAAACTAATTATACACAAACACTACACAATACACATAACACAATTTGCACAAACTTACCTGTAGTACAGCAGCACAATTTCCACTAAAAAACACACGGAAAACTCGCGATCGCGGAACTGTCACAACATATTATAAATACCGCGAAACTGTCAGACTTTATATATTGCCAACATATGGCACATGAAATTGGACTATTTTTTAACGAGGAATACGATGGCGACGTTAAAAAAGTGCAAAAATATCTTCGTTAAAAGGTATTTGATATTTAAGATTTCTCATATAGGTAATGAGAAGAAAAGAGACAGCAAGTGGAAAAGAGACAGATAAAATTCGCAATCCACATGAAAATTTTCTCATTATGGATGACAGGAAGTATGTTACGCCATGTTATGGCACAATTACTAAATTTAATTTTCATGCAAAGAATTTAATAATTGAAAGAAGTTTTTAAATGAAAAAAGGTAGATGTCAAAATTCCGCATCGAATGGTATTAATTCCAGCTGATGAGAAATTAAATATCTTGAGTATTTTCCATTATGGTTGCGGGTTCCACACACCAAAATGGCGATTCAGACCCTATATAAGGCCGAGCATTTGTATGAATCGCTCTCTTACGTTTTTCAAGTTCAACCAGCAAACATCGTGGAAGTGATACAGTGTAAATTTATTCAAAGTGCAAAATTGTGTAAATCTGCTTACAAACGACTTATGGTAAGAGTAAGCGCATATGCAATTTTTTTGGTGAAGGATTTTTGAAAAATTGTGATTTATCTTTAATAAAATATAAGTTGTGATAAATTTATTTGAATTTTGTGGTGAATTTTAATAATTAAAATAATTATTTGAACTTTTCTTAGAATTTAACTAATCTAGTGATAATATATTGAGTAGTTAGTTTAATCTATCTTGTACAGAACATATTCAAGATAGTTATTCCTACACTTCTCAATTTTGAGTCAAGCTGGAATAAATCTGCGAATTGTTCTTTGTTTGCTTCGCACATAATTGTATTAATAATTCAGTAGTAAGGAAGTGTAGATATTTCTTAGAAATCAACAGTAATTTCAATCTATCTTGTTCAGAACCAATTCAAGATAGTTGTTCATACACTTCTCATTTGAGTTAAGCTGGAAGATATATGCGTATTGGTCTTTGTTCGCTTAATTTGCAATTGTGTTAATATTTCAATATTGAAGAAGTGTAGAATATCACTAGTTGTAGTTCTAAATTTAACGAAATTTATCTAAAATAACAGTATTACATGCTTAGCTATATGTATAGAGTGATTAAGTACCTGCGAATAAATTTGAAATTAAATCGAAATGTGAATCTATTTACATTGTTCTGATTTTAACATACCGCTACACTAACATTTCCCATCAAGAACAGTAATTGGTATATAACGGCTTTGTCAAACTACTCCGTTACACACGTGCAGCAAGGCAAGGCATCAGCAATTAAGGAAATTTATATCAGCTTATTATACAAGCATATGGTATAATATTTGTGTCGCTACGCACAAGGTTGAATTCAATCAAGAATTTACGGTAACATTACAGTATTGTGATTCAATCTTAAATCACATTCAGTTCGTTATCATATTCATAGTCACTCAAGGACTATACCTTTTGCGTAAACCATCAATTGAAGATTTCATCCTGGAATCAAAACTTATATACCAATACGAAACATTTTTTGGTGGTTCCATCCAGGAGCTACCAGTTTACGGAACAATAGCTGATAAATCTGGTAACCAACTGCCGCTGAGTAGTATTCTGCTTGCACTTGTATTTAGCGATACGTAGATTTTAATGTTGTCGCAATCCTAAGATTTCTTATACGATCGATTTCCACTGCATTCAATTCATAGCGTACTTCTTCAAACAGAGAAGATAACTAATTTTGCGGTCGCTGAAGCGGTTCCATCCAGCTTTGTTAGCGACCCCTCGATGTAAAGATAACTCCCGTTGGGTAGAAGATTCAAGTCCTGATGTTCAAATTTAGGAATTCTGTTATCAAAGCGAGCGTCTGGTCCAATACCAAGTATTCTTTTATTCATTGTTTCAGCGTTAAGCCTATTGACTGTAAATATGCTGTATTTTCGGGCGTTAGATCCTGATTGCTTCAAGGTTGTCCGTTGACTAATGATCTTGACTGCTCCGTTGTCGTATTTATCATTATTGTATATCAACATGCTGTGGCTTCAAGTGTAACCTGATGGTTATAGTCTCTCCTCTGAAGTTGATTAAGTCACCGTCTTGGCAAGGAGCTTCAATGTTAGAGAACTTATACGTTTGGTGTTCACAGGCAAATAGATTACATTTTTGGGAGCCCCACCTATTTTATACCCTGGCTCCACGTCCGGGGAGAGCTCATGGACAGTGTGTACTTGGGTATTGTTGAAGACTGATCCTGATATAATATTACAATCGATGGGTATAGTATTTACTTTAATGATGTTGATTGGAAACTGTGACTATATTAGCAGATACGTTTCATTAACTAAATCCAAGCAGTGGAGTTATGGATATCTGTTTTTCAAAATGTATTTCTTCAGTTGCCTTAACTTCGCTCTTCAACCATTATCGAATTTCAAATTGAGTTATTATTCAGTTTATATTCTGGCTAAATTTAAATAAACAAATTATGGAAATCCATGTAATACTTAGAGAGAAACCTGGATTTGGCGTCTCAAGGTACCCGGTAAAAATTGGTCAGAGCTCGATATCGGTCTCGGTATCGAAAACCGAAAATGTACTCGCAGCCCAGCAACCCAAAAAATCTGGTCTACCACTAGACCTACGCCCCTCAACACCAAGACCAGTCGGAGAAGCCTCTGCAACCAGTAACCTAACCAAATGATTGCAGGAACTCTTCCGCACGGGGCATCTCCCTCTGACCGCAGATCGACATTCGTTCGAGGGTCTGCCTCAAAGTCCCCAGCAGGTGTTAAAATTTCGAAGACACTCTTTAATGCGTAATTCCTACGGTAGCGCGGCCTACATAGAGTACCATGCGGGAGGGGTTTTGACTCATTGTCAAGTGAGGGAGTGTGAAAAAGTGGACTAATTTAAAAAAGGTATACCAGCCGCTAGGTTGGGTAGGTCCTAAGCGGCACATTGGTATCCTCTATTTACCAGTCAAGCTGGCTGGATGCCTTCTTAGGGCTACCAACCAGGAAACGTATTAGTGGTTATATGGAAAGGTCGTTTCTTTCGCGGTATGTGGCCAGTCTGACGACGTGGACATTTCACATCTTTCCACCGTGACACTTTTTTATCTTGAATACCACATCGATTATAGCCTCGGTGATCTTGTATGGACCGATTACGTGTCTTGGGAAGTATAACCAAACGAGTTGACCTACTTGGAAACTAGCTTTGTTCGACGGTAAGTCGTAGTATGTCTTCATACGCCGGCTCGCAGAGCTCAGCATAGCTCGATTATTCTCACCGATGGCATTCAGTGTCGTGGTCAAGTTGTCCATATACTCACTAATCGACATTACTTCGGTAGGTGGGCTGCCCAAGACCATCTCCAGTGGTAAACGAAGTTCTCGACCAAAAAGGAGTATAGCCGGGGTTTGTTTAGTTCTATCCTGTGCACTTGCGCGATACGATAGCAGTAGGTAAGGAACGTACTGGTCCCATTCCTTTTGATGCGAATTCAAAAATTTCGCCAGGTAGTTAAGAATTGTTCTGTTAAATCTTTCGGCCAAACTATCTCACTGTGGGTGTAGGGCCGTTATGGGCGTCTTCTCTACTCCGAACTTTTGCAGTACCTCTTGAAAAACGGCACTTTCAAAATATCTACCTTGATCCAAATGGAGCCGTAGGGGAGCTCCATGTTGACTGAATACGGCTGATACGAGTGCATCGGATACCGCCTCGGCGATCTGATCTGATACTGGAATTGCAGGTTCATTCAGCTAGTAATGTACAATCTTGTACGATTCTGGCAAAGAGGTCACTCCTTTCTTCCATTATTATCACGATCTCGTCGGCAATCTGAACAAAGCGTTTCTCTAAGTTAATTGAACAACGGTGACCCGCAAGAAACTCCAATCCAATAATGCAGTCCTCGAATATCTCTGCTACATAGAAGATATGTGTAGTGGAAAAGCTTTTGGTAGATATGCGCAGCTCAATGACTCCTTCTACGATGCTGGTTTCTCCTGTGACACTCCGAATTTGCGTAAAGGAGGGTTTGAGACGAGAATGGTTCCGCAAATGAACGAGTATTCTTCTTTTAAGTATGAGATGCGTAGCTCCGGTGTCCACAATCATGTGGCAGACAAGCTCTTCAATATTTTCTTTTATCTGGATAGTACTACAAATCGTGGCCTGGCTCACAGTTATTATGGGTGGAGGTGGTAGCCTCACAACTGATGATCTCGTGGTGTTCAGCATTTCCACGTTGTCTAAGGTTATCGGTGTGGCGGGAATTGGAGTACCATTTGCTGGTGTGTGATGTGTGATTGAGGTGGAGGTGTTTCGTATAAAGCTGTTTGGTTGTGGGTTGGTGGGAGGCAGACGGTGTGTTTATGTGTTGAGAAGGAATGGCTTAATGTGCTTGCGGGAAGTGGATGGCTTGTTAGGGGTTTAATGGGAAGTGGGCGGGAGATTAGTGTGTTAGCAGGGAAGGAGGGGTTGATTAGTGTGTTATTTGAAATTGGATGGTTTGTTTGGTTGATTGGGAGTGGACGCGATATTATTGTGTTAGTGGGAAAAGAGAAATGGATTAATATATTAGCGGGAAGTGGCTGGTCTGTGGTCAGGGTGTTAAATCGCGGTGTGTGAGTGTGCGCTGTACGATGGTTGGAAGGTCTGTTAGTGACTCGGATGTGTTTGATATTAAGTGTGCTGGTACCGGGTTTAGGTGTGGTTATAGGTGTATTCGTGTTTGTGGTATTTGTGACTATTTTGGTAAGGTTTGTTAGTTCTAGAAGGCTGGTTACTAGAGGACAGTTGGTACTTATGCGGCCAAGGACGTGCTTGCGTGGACCGTTCGTGAAGTATACTGATTTCTGCTCGCCGAAATCAGCGGACTTGTGTTTAAATTTTCCTTGGAGCTAGATGGTCCGATGTTCGTACTATTTTCTCTCTTTCCGGAGAACTGCTGTATTTGGGTTAGCTGCGAGTTCGAGTCAGGAGGTCCTACTATATTCTTTCCCAGCTCAACAGGTACCAGATGGATATTAATAGCTATGTTTGTAGGACGTCTTTCAATCAGGTCGTATTCTAAACGCTTTCCAGGAACTAATTCGGCTACTGGATTAACAATCGGGTTCTGGAAATTTGCGAAGTGGAAGAAGACATCTACTTGAGTCTCATCACGCACAATAAAACCGTACCTGCGTCGTAAGTCGCACCTGCGGATAGTTCCTGTGATACCTCGGGCTAGCAAATTGGTTTAGGGAGAGGTGTTGGCTGAAGTAGGAGCTATTGGATTGGACTGAGCTAGCTGCGGCTCCCTCACGCTAGCTCGCTGGCATTTCCCGGCGACATCCGCGCTGAATTTCCTCCCATTGGTTCTCTTCTGAAGTCCGGCGGTTATCGTGGTGGCGGTCTATTATTATTCATTGCAACAGCGACTCTTATATTTCGTCTCGCAGCCCTCGTAGCTCGATGATTGGCTTCGACTCGGAATGCTGTTTGTACTGCATCTTGCAGCGTAGGTAGGTTGAAATCTCGAACCCTCTCCTGCACATATAAGTTAAAAAAGTTCCATCTAAGAAATGTTCGAAAGCGATCTGGCTTCTTGCATCCTCTGGACAAGATGGAAACTTAAGACTGGTCAGCCGTAAAAGTTCCGTGGAAAATTCCGAAAAACTTTCCCCGTTCTTCTGAAATCTTGTGTTTAGTTGGGCGTGACCAACTTATTGATTATACTCCGCGGTAAACTGAATGGAAAGCGTATTCCTCGCTTTAGTATACGATCTCCGAGCCTCCTGACTTAATATGTCATAGAAACCCAAAGCCCGACCGCGTAGAGATGCAGCTAAATATAGGGCCGTGGTTCCATCATCCCAGCCGTTGGCTTCTGCGATTGCCTCGAAATGTATCTCATAGTGGTTCCACGGGGATATTCCGTCATATTCCGTTGGTAAGAGCGTTGGCTTCCTTAACTGTCCGTCCTCCTTTTCCGGCTATATGTCGCTTGATGTCGGTACCTCTTTTAACGGTTTTGGCCCCACGGGGTTAGGACATGCACCCACGGGTGCGTTTGCTGTAGCCGATGGATTCTCGCGACAGTCTGAATTTTCCTTGATGGTTCTAGTTGGAGACGGTGTTGAATGACCACTCGGTGGCGGATGCCCAGTCAACTTGTCGAAGGTTTGTGGATTCGGTGGGACCGCGGTTTCGTCCATGACCTTATGTGCGAACGCAGAGGCGCTCAGGACGGACATATCGGACACGTGCCTTCGTAGCGTGCACATCTTTTCTCTAAAGGACGTATTCTCTCCCTTTAGATTTCTCATTTCGTTGCCGAATTCTGCCATTGCACTTGACTGTGCGTTAGCTTTGTCGTCCAACTCTTCGAGCTTTCGCAGAATCTTCTTGAGCTGTTCCTCGGCCATGTTGGTCGATCGTTACTCCCTTCCTCGTCAGAATATTCACGTGGATTAGAGTTGAATGCAGAAACCCTAGACAATAGACTGCGTACTTTACAGAGCTCGAGTCGCAAATAGCGGCACTATTTCCTTCCCTTTCCGGATAGGAATTCAAGTCGCTGACAATCAACCGCGAAAAATTTTGAAAATGTTTTGAAAATATTTCGTGAACTATGTATGGCATAGGCAAAATATCGGAAATATTTCTTACCTTCCGCTTTAGGGATCCCAGTCGTTGAAAATCGGACGGGGAGATTTTACGAAATATTTCTTGTATAGTACGCGGCAAAAGACAAAGTGCGGGAATATCCTTCACACTTTAAGTAGGAATTTCGAGTCAATATCTCAATTCTATTTAAAATGTTGAAATGAAAAAGTTGAAAATATGCGAAACGCTTCATGTATCTATGACAAAAGTCAAAAGGCCGGGCTGTTCCTTACCTGATAATGAAAACTTCGAATGGTGGATGGCTAAACTTAGAGCTTCGTCAAATCGTATGGTTTCTACTAATCGCCGAGTAGCAGATGTAAGATGAGCCTAGAAAATATTTGGTATTTTATAATTGGTTGATGAGCAGAAATCAGATATTTGACACTTTGTATAAAAAACAAATATAGAAAACCCTTTGTCTTCTGCGGACCGTCGATTGGCGATGCAAGTTTATAAAACCTTTTGTGTTCGGTAGACCGTCTATCAGCACACTTGACGTGAATTTAGAAAATTATTTATCCCTTTATAGCTCGCTAATTATCTAATATACAACCAATGTGGAAATCTCCTGTACATTATAAATCGTTGATAGTCCACTACTGAACAGATATAGAAAGTTTTTGGCACCTTATAGATTCCTTCTTAACAAATATTAAACCAGTATGAAAATCTCCTGTACTTTATAAACCGTTGATAGTCCACTACTGAACAAATATAGAAAGTGTTTTACAATTCGTTGCTCGCTGGTCAGCAAATAGTAAATTGCAGCAAGTGTTAAACCAATCTAAAATCGTTTGTCTTTTGAAGCCCTTCGATTAGCAAATATAAAGCTTAGCACTTAATTTGCACGGTAGCAACCATTATCAAGCAATTAAAAAATATAGGGATTTGGAAAATATTTTGCAGTTTGCACTTGTTTGATGCCGAATATTGAAAGCTTAGCATTTAATTTTCACCATAGCAAGAGTTAGTTAGCAAATATAAGAAAATTTTAGACGATATTTTGTAGTTTGTACTTGTTTCATGCCAAATATAGAAAATTTAGCATTTAATTTCTACTATAGCAGACGTTATTTAGCAAATATTCGAAAATTTTAGACGATGTTTTGTAGTTTGTACTTGTTTCATGCCAAATATATAAAATTTAGCATTTAACTTGTACAATAGCAGACGTTAGTTAGCAAATATAATAAAATTTTAGAGGATATTTTGTAGTTTGTACTTGTTTCATGCCAAATATAGAAAATTTAGCATTAATTTTTACTATAGCAGACGTTAGTTAGCAAATATTAGAAAATTTTAGACGATATTTTGTAGTTTGTACTTGTTTCATGCCAAATATATAAAATTTAGCATTTAACTTGTACAATAGCAGACGTTAGTTAGCAAATATAATAAAATTTTAGACGATATTTTGTAGTTTGTACTTGTTTCATGCCAAATATAGAAAATTTAGCATTAATTTTTACTATAGCAGACGTTAGTTAGCAAATATTAGAAAATTTTAGACGATATTTTGTAGTTTGTACTTGTTTCATGCCAAATATATAAAATTTAGCATTTAACTTGTACAATAGCAGACGTTAGTTAGCAAATATAATAAAATTTTAGACGATATTTTGTAGTTTGTACTTGTTTCATGCCAAATATAGAAAATTTAGCATTAATTTTTACTATAGCAGACGTTAGTTAGCAAATATTAGAAAATTTTAGACGATATTTTGTAGTTTGTACTTGTTTCATGCCAAATATAGAATTGATAACCCAATATGGGAACAAATACCTCGCGTTTCAGTAATCTGCCGCTTCCAAATTTAAAATATTGAAAATTTTTAGGCACTTTTCATATTGATTTTAACAAAAGTTCAATCAAATGCACATGTATTCGCACATTTAAAGTCATTAAACCATTATAGGAAGAAATTCTTTGTTTTAATAATTCGTTGCTACTAAATTTCAAAATATCGAGAATTTCAGGCACTCCATGGGTATGTCGATTGTTCCCAAAAGTAAAATCAACTGTAAAAATATTAGAAAATTTAGACTGATCTGAAAAATGTAGTTTGGCAAATATCGAAAATATACGAAAAATGTAGTTTAGCAAATATGAAAAAAAAAATATTGTTTGGCAAATATAATAAAAAAAATATGTATGAAAAATATACTTAACTAATATCAAAAATACATTTTGAGAATATTTCGCTGAAAAAGAAATTCGCTAAAATGTTTGCTGGGATGTATATTGTAACATCTGATAGTCGTAGTGCACTTCTTCACAAAATATATGCGATGGTTCAAAATATTTGCCATAAGAATTAATAACTTATACCTTATGTTTTGGTATTAATATCCGTTAGAAGTTTTTCTCTGTGTGTTGCAATTTATCATATATTTCTATTGTTAATTTCTGATTCAGAAATCTGCTGTCATGTTTATAAGAAATGGTCACATTCTCATATGATTTTTGAATACGATGCGGCCATACATTGAATCGCAAAGTATATTATTACATTTATTTGGTTTATTGGAAATTTCTAACTGATTTTGTTCTAAAAATTGTCTATATAGTATAGATAGCCATGATTTTAGATATGGGACAAATTATCTAATTGCCATAACTTCAATTTTCTGAAAACCTCAAAATATAGGACTCGAAAAAATTTGATTTAAGTTTTGTGATTTTTTATCCTACAAAAGCATGTCAATGTGATGATTTCTTATAAATTCAGAATACCATGTACATTTATAACCTTTCTTGATACAAACAAAGAGAAAATGGCTAGTAAGTAGATATAATAAATTCTATATCATTAGTGAGAAATATACATATATTTCTCACTAAATAAGTACACGGTATGTGAAACCTTGTTATACATATTAAATAACATATTATAAACCGTTTACTATAAGGCATAACAAAACCGTATACGTCATTCGTGGAAACTTCCTATAAATTAATCAGATTTTATAATACAAGATATGCATTAAAGCGATAGTTATGTCAATTTTTATAACCAATTATAATAAAACTATTTGAAATCGTATTATAAAAATTGAAGTTTTTACAAAGCATACGGTAAAGTGAACCATAGGTATAAGAGGCCTTGTTATATAAAATATCATAGTTGCAAACCGTTTGCTATAACATAACAATATCTCATACGCTACTTTTGAAAATTTTATTATGCAAATGTAAGCGTGTTACATAAATAATTTGATATATATATTATAATATTGAAAACATTACATTTCTGATGTGGGAAGCAATCCTTTTGAGTCCATTTTCTGTTTAAGTTTTGCATTTTTTCCTAACTACGAAACCAAAATAAAACAACATATAATTTGCTCGTATGATCAGTAATAATTGTTCGGGGATTATTTATCCTGATGTGTAATTTGTACCAGTTACTAGATTTCGCTAAATTTTGAAATTTTTGGGCTTACTAACTACTTAAGTTAGTAAATTTAATTTTCAACACATTATATAAAAAATTCGCCGTGGGGTGCAAAAAGTTAAGAAATATGCTATTGGAATCAGGGATATTCTTAATATCTCTTTCGGCGATATGCAAAATTCACTATAATAACTAATGTTATTGCATCCATTTTATAAATTACACTGTGCACTAAGCTTTTAGCACCATTTCTTGTCTCCTTACTTTTGTAGATCTGTGACATTCTTCAAGTCTTTACAAAAAAATACAAAAATATATGAAAAGTAGACACAACTTTAAAAACTAAATGTATTACTGCTTGCTTTAACATATTATTATAATTTTTAATAAGAGAATAATTTTGGCTTGAAATCGTGCGAGATTGGCAGGGTTTAGAGTGAATTCAGCATGCCCTATATTGATTTCCTGGTTTACTTTCGTTTCTACAGCTTCTTCGTTTGAATCTAAATCAGATTCACGCATCTAATTTGCAATTTCACCAAAACTATGTATAAACACAATATTCAAATGTCATTTCACACTTCTTCTTCTTGTTTTTAACGAAGTTGCAGCAAATCGTTTGCGTATATTCATATACATTTTACATAATTCTCCCACCATACGAGTATTGATAGGAAAAATTTCGTAGATAATTGCCGAAATTACTTTTTGGAGATTCACGGGGCGTGTATCTTTTTTCCGCTCCGTAGATCGAACAGATTTTTTAGATCGTTCAGAGCACTCTGGAAAAAAGATACAAATTCGGAGTGCTCTGAGTGTTCTGGTTGTTTATTTTAATATTGGCAGCACTTATGATTTGTGAAATATCTATTGAAAATACAAAATTCTTTATAAAAATAAATAAATAATAATAATAAAGTTATAAAAATAAATAAGGGGTGAAGGAAACAAAGGAAATATGGAATTTAAAGAAGTATTCACATTTTTAATAGGATTTTTTTGCGCTCTATTGGTATTACTGACGGATTGCTCCAAATGCTCCGAGGTTTATCTACGATTAGTTAAAGCACTCTGAGCAATAATAAAGATACACGTTCAGAGCGCTCAGAGTACTCTGAAAGTAAATAAAGATACAAGAAATCGGTGTTCAGAGCGCTCGGAGTGCTCTGAGCAGAATAAAGATACACGCCCACGGTACAAAAAATTTCTAATTTTTAACTGTCACGGTCGCCATCTGGTGATAATAAAAGTAAAATGGGTAAGAACGTTAAGTCGGCATGTAGTGAAAAGATTGATACCGTTGCCTTGTAGTAATAAGCTTATTCACCAATGATACGGAATAGCTTGAAGCAACTCAACTCCTATATAAGTTGATTGAGTATCTAGTATAGCTCAACTCCTCGTCGGTTCAATTAGCGTTGGAGTAGCGTAGCTTGTTTAAGCTCGACTCCACGAAATAACTAGATGCTGAATGCTGGATACACCTTATTCTGTTAACTAATCATATGATTCAATTTCCTTAGCATATTTCTAAACAAAAATCGATAATTATTACACATTCTTAATTTCGCTTACGATGCATAATTACCTATTGAACTTACCTCACATAAGTTCATTAATGTCAGTAAGTGTAATGTGAAAAATGACACCATTTACGAACGAGTGCTGCGCCCGACCAAACAAGTATATTACAGTTTGATATATGATCTAGGTCGATAGTTATTTAATTGGATTTTGGGTTGTTTGCTCAATTTAGGTTTATGTAATTGCAATAAACTGTGTCATTTTTATAATTGTAATGACAAATCAATAAGTGCAGGATTTGTGATCTTGCAATTAATTGTGATTCTGGTGTTATGAAATTTATGTGTACATTGATTCATATCACAACTTGCTATGAACCAATTTCATTATGTAATCCTCTTATTGTGTTCGGCCATTTACATTACGGTCGGATCTTGACAAGAACAGTTGTAAGTAAAACTCAAACAGCCAAACTTCGCCGAAGCAAAAAATAAATATATCACCCAATTATTATTACCGAATAATGTGCAAGCTTTTCAGGAAGTCTCACAGGCTAAAATCCTCTGAAGGTTGTAGAAATTGAGACAAAAAACGAATAAATGTCACATAGCCGTCACATAGGTGTCAGTCATGAACGAATACAAAACAAAAACGTCATTAAATTGAAACTGATTACTATTTGGGGATGTTTTATATAAGTCAAAACGAATAAACATACTTACATATAAATTGAACACATTTAGTTAGTTTTACAATAAGAATAGCCATTTTCATGAAACAAAACAATAACGAAACAGAATCTTTGTACAGACTAATTGCATACTTTATCTTATTTTAATTTATAGGTTGCGCAAGGTCAAGATGGATCAGAGAAAATTAATGGACAATGCAAACACGATTACAGATATGGCGAAAGTAAGTAACTAGTATATTTAAATATAGAGGTACATATATATTTTAATATTAAAGTACCATTGTTAAAAAATTAAGCTTTATTGTTGGCAACAATTCGAAAAATCTATCCCATTTATCCAATAAATACAGTTCAAGAAGATGAAGTTCACATTGCGATTGAGAGTTGATGTCAAGATAAGCAAAATGGTTTTCAAGAGAAGGGCTGTTAAAATGTAACGGTTGGGAGATAGGAGGGGTAAATCATATCAATTATTTATACAGTTTACTCTATAACATCTGAACGATTACATTTATATTAAAGCTTATTGCAGAAGTAACTTTCTTATCATTTTTCGCTGGATTTAGAAGAAAAACTTAAAATAAAATTAGAAATTTTAACGTTATTAATGAAATTCATAACAGATGTTTGTTATATAAATAATCATTGGAGTTTTCCAAAGGACCATAGAATTTTGTTCTCTTTTAAGCAATTTCGTTAAAAGCGTTAAAATAACTAATTTTATTTCAATTTTTTCTTCTAAATCTAGCGAAAAACAAGTAATTTACTTCTGTGAATAAAATTTAATATGCATATGTAATTTTCGCTGGATATGCTTAAGAAAAGGTATAGGAAAAGCAGAGAGAATTGCGTTATTTTTTGTTGTGACTCACTTATATATTTTTTTGCAGGAAGACAGATACTAGTGAAATTAAGTGAACAGTGGACAGTGGATATAAACAACTGTTGCTCGTGATAGATCATGACATCTATTGAAATAGTAAGGAAAAGTTTGTTAATTATAATTTATATGTCGTAGACACTTGATGTAACTCAGAATTTCACGAAAAGTCTAGCCACTTCATGAAATGTAGGCAGATAGTGTAAAAATTTGCGCTTAATGAGTTATTACACGAAGTGTCTGAAATTTTCATGGTACGAGCCTTTACGCCGATGTGTGCATGTATATGTGTGTGTGTGCCAGTCTAGCAGGCCTGGGCGAGACCACCCCTTCCTTCACCATATCGGTTGGTATTACACTATCGGGGTTGGTATTACACTATCAGCGTAAAGGCTTGTAGGATTTCATGAAGTAGTTAAAAATTTCAAACACATCGTGTAAAATCTCAGTAAGTGCAAACTGTTACACTATCTGCCCACATTTCATGAAGTGGCTAAACTTTTCGTGAAGTGCTGATTTACTCCAAGTATGTATGACATATTAGTCGTGCAACTCATGTTATTGAAAAATCTTTCGTTTCATTACAAATATTGGAAGAATATCTACTGATAAACAGACAGCAGACTTTTTCACTGGAAATGTACGGAGCATCATAAAAAACAGAGCCCTTACAAAATCCAGGACCTCAAATTCCTACCTATTAAATTTCAGACTGGAAATTAGAAAATTTTAATTCTGTGCTCAATGCATGCGTGTGTACTGCCTTACTAAATTGGAGAGACTTTTTTCTATACCAGTCTGGGGTGTCCCAAGCAATCAGAACACTCCGATTTCAGTTTTAACCATATTTAATGCATGCTAGCCTCATCTCTAAATCCAACTAGCCAATTTAATTCAACCCTATCCGCACAACTTATTCGTTAAACTGGAAACAGACAACTGTATATTTGAAGCTCCAACACTAATTCATTTGCATACCTCGCAAACTAACACACGTGTATCGAAAATATAATCTAATTCTCAATTATAATTATGATGCGGTAATATTCCACAACCGGCGGCGCAACTGTTCGCCAATGCCACTGATATGTTTAGGTTCTGCAGAGGTAAAGTAAAACAAACATCGCCTAAGGCTGTACTCAACCTGACGAGCTTTGAAGCGGTGCGGTTACGCGAGATACATATATTAATTCCCACGATTTACCGGAAGCTTACAAAATTCCTAAGAAACCTTTTGAACACATCTAAAATTAAATAAAAACAATTAGAATTTTATATACAGAGTATTCAATACTTCCCTATCTTAATGTCCCATGGTCCAGGCTTCAAGACATTTTGACGTGGCAGGAACTAATCTGCATATAGAAGAAAATACATAAATTAGTTCAGATTGACTTGAATAAAAAACTGGTAAACAAAAAACTACATATTTTACAAATTATATGCAAAAGAATTTCCTTGAAAAGGATTTCTTGGCAGTACAACAACAAAAAAGGCAAACATAAACATTGCAATTTTTACGCGAAATACATAGATCCTCTATAAAAAATACTTGCAAAAATTGCAGAGGTACTTGTACATTCAAAAACAGTTATACACTATTAGTAACAAAATTCATCGGGCCATAACAGTTTTACTGATGCTTTTTTGTCAGTTGAAAATGAGTATGTCGAGATGTAGATGGGATAGCGTCTATTGATGGTGTGATTCCGGCGTGAATTGGCAAAAAATCCTAGGTACTATCGTCATCATTATTAGAACTAGATTCCCCCAAAAGAGATGGTAAAATGGTCGAATAAACAATGTCATCTTCATCCGACAGTTCACTCAAATCCAAGTTCTCCGCTAACTTATAATAATAATAATTTCATCTTCTGAAAGTTGTGGTTTCATTGTTGACATGACATTGTAATAAAATTGTTAAATAATTAAGATAGTATACATACTACAAAAAAGGATATACACTTACTTGCTTCTATTTTATATTTTAATAAACGTAAGACTTTTCCGATGCTTTTCTCAAACTGTTCTTTTACTTTGCCAATAACTAAATGAACACGCAGTAATCTTGGAACTCTCTATAAATACCTCCAGCGTATTCGATTTTGATTAAAACGTATCTTAAATTAGTAGTCGCTTGCAATCACAAGGCTCATTGGGCCATCTCACACGAGTATTCTTGATACAGTATGCAAACCGGTTTTCTAGGGAAGATGTAAAAGAAGCAAGGAAATATTTCTCCAAAATTAAGAGATATTACTTCTATTACTTCTTTTACATCTTCCCTAGAAAACCTGTGCATACTGCATCAAGAATACTAGTGTAGGATGGCCCATTAAAAGGCAATATCTCACCTTGAAATTCTTCCTGTGTGAGTTGCAGGCAAGAAGATGACAAAAGAATTAGATCACGAAATTAGTTTCGCAATGCTAACTTGAATACTCCTGTAAAATTTTCCTCTTACCCTCAACTATACTTCAATGCATCAAAACACTAAATAAGATGATCTGAGCTGATTGGCTATTCAGGTGGTAAAGTAAAAATCATATATTCAAAAAAATTTGGTATATTATCCTCTTTTTTCCAATAATTCTTTGATGTCTTCTGCAGCCATAAATTTTATTATCATTTTTGTACAATACAATTGAATTGTGAAACAAAATTTTATCTTTGGTGTAAATAAACCGAACCCGCCCCGCACGATCGTGCGGGTGTTACGTTTCAGTCTATACATGTATGAATCATTGGTAAAAACTCAATCATGTCACCAATTTACTATATGTTAGTATTTTTCGCAATAATTTAAACTATTGCAATAACCAATAAACATATAACAAAAAAGTTCCGACAGTACCCCAACTTACATGATTTATACAAATTTCTAACGACATTACTAAATACAATTAGTTTTTGGTGGTCAAATGTGTTACTACAGTCCACCTAGAAACTTTAACAATCATTACTTTTTGACTCGTATCCAACCATGACACGTTATTGAAGGAAATATGTATTAATTCCTGACCCGCACGATCGTGAGGGTCAGGGCTTAATGGGCTAGATGACCGTATGTAATTTCGTATGATCACCCATCCGGTATGGCCGAAAGAGCTGTCCAAATAGCAAAAATATAGGAACACTCGTTTGAAGACAATACACTGAGAAAAAATATCGCTCAATATGCTAGGTTTTATGTACCTCTCTAGCAACAAATATAGGCGAAAAGAGGACAGCAATAAAATATTGTATTTGTGACTATATAAAAACTTGCAAATAATTACAGGAAGCTGTGCCGTAAAATATGCAAAAATAACTATAATTGATTGTTTCATAGACAAGGCAAAATATTGTTGTTTCAGCAATTTCTGTAAGATATGGCGGCAAGTCCTATTAATATTGCAAGTTTGTCGAAAGTAATTTGAATATTTCCATATATTTTGTTTTATAAATCCCATTTACATATTAATAAATGCATAAGCCTTGTCATTTTACCTATGTACTTTGGTAAATGCACTATTTTTCATCACGTAAATGTCAAATTTACAAAGTACATTTTGCCACATTATAGAACAAGATCCACTCTAAAATATCGTTCAAACAAATATATATTTTTATACCTCCCAGAATTAAATATATTTTCTTACACATCTTATGGTATAAAACGCGACATAGAAGGGACTTTTTATAATATGATGTTGAAAAAGATCAAAATATTCATTGTAGCTTGATCTCTCTATTTTGCTTAATGTCATCTTTATATGGTTCAATTTGCTAGCTTGTAAAGCAGTATTTCCAATCTTTATAGAATATTATGGTTTAAGAATGTCTTTGAAAACAATATTTATTTCAATAGGAGCTGTAGTAACATATCGCTTCTTGCAATTTTTATTGTAAATATATGTTTATTGTAAAATATACATATAGTCCAATTTACAATATTATTGCGAAAAACACAACAAGTTTTTGGAGTAATGCATGTAAAATATACCCACTATTACCAATAATATTGCAACTCCACCATCTAGGATTATCTATTATTCCTACAAGATGGGAAAATATGCTATATTATATAAGTACTTTTGCAGTCTGATTTTATTGGCAGATATATTGTCTATCTGTGCATGGATGATAAATTAAAAAAAAAATGAAATTCATTCATTAACAATGTTTTTATTAACATAGATTTTTTTGACAAACTGTTTATGGTCTTAGGTATACGACAATAAAATTCACTTACATTAGGGACACATAACATCTTGCAGATGTATGTATATGTATCTATATACCTTCTCTTCAATCTTAAATCCTCATAGCTTAATGTTTTTCAAGTATGTGAATTTTATATATATACGTATATATTCTATATACATATCTACATATAAAGGAATTACAAACAAAACCTTTTTAATTTTACGGAAAAAAATGCTGATAATTATTTCTAAAACTAAGAAAATTCAAAGTTGCCTTGAGTAGCAATATGGGAATATAGCTAATAATAATATGAGAGCTAATGATATGAAATCATGGGATAAAATCAAAAAATTCCACTTTTATTGTTATAGCAAATGATATCTTAAAATCATGGTGTTTTCTAAGGACAAATCTAAAAAATAATATATAACCTTTTGTTATTTTTTATAAGTGGCAAGACATTTACATACTTTTCAAGTTCAAAAAAGTTTACAGAATTACTTTTTTCTACTTCATAGCAACATTTATGATGGTTGTAAAATTTTACAATATAATACGTAAAAATAATGCATATTTTATTACATGAAGTTAAAGCTATATCTTAAATAACTCCGAATTCAGGAAAACAGCAATCATCTTCAACTTTAAAAGTATTTCCTAATTTAAGATGGTTAACAAAGGTTAAAAATTTTATATTACCATATTTTTCTTTAATCTTATGGGCACATTCCCTTACATTCAAATTAAATATAACTTTTTCTTTTCCAATTTTAACATCATCGGTCATGTCGATTTCACGCTCACTTAAAAGATATCTCTTCATAATTGTTTGACAAATATTTCTCCTGGATGTTGTTGAAACAGCTATTCCTTTTAATACTTTATGTTTGGACTCGAATCGCATTGCCCACAAATGTCTAACAGGCCCTGATTTACTCATAACTAACGGATAATGAGTTAGTAGATGATGCTTAGGCTTAAGCGGTCTCTTGAATAATTGGATGAAAAGCTTGTGATGAGTATGGACTAGATATTCCATTCTAGTTATAACGTTTTCATCTATAATTTCCAATAGCGAAAGGTCTAAAATTTCTTTAAGGAGAAGAAAGAGCTCCCAATATTTATTTGAATCTGGAATCCACTCACCAGTCAGAATGCCTAAAAACATTGCCAACCAGAGAGTTTCTGATGCTGAATACTTTAATTTTGCAATTTTTAAATGATCTTCAGATATTTCTTGGGGTCTATTTAGACCTACGATTTCCCCAAAATTAAATTTGTTAATACGGTTATTTAGGGACTGAAGCGTAAACAACTTATCGGAGTATATAAAATGTTTCAATATTAAAGCTATTTCGTAGTTTATAATTCCTTCCAACAAGTCATGCATTAAGTCAACACAAAAATTTTCTGTAGCATGAAAATCTTTTAATTGATTAAAAACACATTCAGAGTGGATTCCAGTTAACGAAAGGTTCTGTCTGTTCAAATCCTCAGAGTAATTATTTCTATTTCTTAACGCTGATGGGAGCTCTTTACACAATGTCGCTGAATCATTTCGATGAGATTTACAAAATCGACAATAATAATTTGCCGAAAAACTTTCCGTAAACCCTAATAACGAATTAAGCCCTTTATTGTCACCTGTACAAACTGCTAAAACGAAATATATTTTATTTTCTGTAATTGTTATGCCATTATGTTCTAAAATTTTCATTTCATCGATCATCGGCTGAAATATACGATTTCCAAATCCCTTTTTTTCTAAACTATTAAATAACATAACAAGAAATATATTATCTAACTTCGAACGCCATTC
This sequence comes from Dioctria rufipes, assembly GCA_963924295.1. Lineage (NCBI taxonomy): Eukaryota > Metazoa > Arthropoda > Insecta > Diptera > Asilidae > Dioctria > Dioctria rufipes. Next base: position 111,995,555 of record OZ002742.1, on the reverse strand, counting down.
CGGTCGAATAAAAGGAAGTGAAATGTAAACGCCACCCAAATTTTGAAATCCAGCTCTCGAACCCAGAGCGTTATTAACTTCGAACTCATCGTAATACAAAAAGTAAGGAAGGACAATACTGCTAGAATCATAGTTGGAAGATTTTTCTTTCCAAAATTTTGTTTGCATTATGTTTGAAATTGTGGATTTCTCATTTCTGAGCTCGTATATATATTCTAAGCAATTTCGGAGCATATTGGGCGATTGAAAAAATTTCTGCATTATGCTTAAAATTGAAACAGTGCAGACTTTGACATCAAAATTTTCAATAACCAATTCCGTGTTCTGTCTGACAATATCAAGGCGTTCTCCAATAGATATTTCTTTACTAGGTAATAATAATTTCTTTTGTGTTAGCAATTGTTGTCTTCTGTAATCAGTTGATATACATTTCAAGCTATTTTTAATACCGTTAAAAATTTTTGGCAAGTTAGAGTCCAAAGATAAATCGTTTTGTATACTATTTAAAATTAAATTATATGTTGAATCGCAAATGATATCTTTTAAGTAATTAGAAAACTCTTCAAGAATATTTTGAATAGACTGGCGGCATATATTTCGGTTTTGATATAATTTTTTGATAAGTTCGACATTATGGTTTTCCAAGTTTTTTAAGTATAAGGTCAATAGCTTATTCCATATATTTTGACATTCCGAGAAATCTTTTGGCTGCAAGGGAATTTCATTATCTTGAGGTACATCGTGTATCTCTTCATTTATTTCGCAGACTTCAGACGCGTTTTGCGTAAAATCGCGTGTAAAATGTTTTAGCATATGTTTTCTGAACGAATTTCTGTTTCCGAATGTTCTTGAAACATCACAAGTCTTGCAGCAAAAGTCTTTCTCTAGCTTATGATATACTCTAATATGCTTAAAAAAAACTTTTGGTTCTAGGAACATTTTAGAGCACTTAAAGCACTCCATCTTAACTTAACAAAAATAATAAAAAAATTAATTAAAAATACTTCATATCTTGCAATAATATGAGATGTACATAAATATCGGCATAAGACAGGTCGCAAGCTGAAAATAAATGGTCTTTAGATGATAATGATTTTCGTGTTATCTAATAAATACCTACATAGACTAGAAATTATGATTTGATATCAGCCATAAGTGAGTTGACTGCAACGAAATTCCTGTCGTAATCTGTTGTTATTCCATAAACCAATTTTTGAATAAAAGTCCATATAGCTTCACTGGCATGGGGGTACTTCGCATTTAACGCATGAAAAGCCTTAAAGCAGATGTCTATTGCAGTTAGCGGTGAGTCATTGATTTTATATAAAGTGTCTTCTACAGCAACGTACGAAAAGCATATTTCATCTAAAAATAAACAGAAACCAGTGACTTTAAATATTATATAAATTTTGTACAGTCTTACGACAGATTAGCATTAACGTATACCTATTCTTTTCAAAGTTTAGAATTTACACATTAAAATCACAGTATATATGCATATACAGGATGTCCCGGAAGTCGACGTGAAGCCGGAATCGGGTGATAGGCCAAATCATAATAGTTACCAGAAAATAAAAAAAAACCCTAAGTCATGTATTATACGCATTTCTTTTTTGTTCGAGAAAATGTACACATTTTGATGGTTTTTTAGCTCCTGTTATTACAATTTTTTTTTGCAATTTTATTTTTCTTATGTAATCCCGAATAGTGCTTATGTAACCTGTTGCTTTAAATTCTAAGCCAACTACTACAGCTTGGAAGAAAATATCACATTTTGCCGAACCATGAATAGAAAATTAATACTTCGCCCAAATTTTACTCACTGTACTAAAAAAACTGTACTACGCCAGTTTGGCAAGTAATTTTAAAAGTTGACATATTTAATAAGGATTCTGAAATGGTAAAATACTTGCTACATTATTTCTTAGATTACGGAAAAATATATTTTTTCTTCAAGAAACCCAGTTTCGAAAAATTTCTTTTCACCTACTAAAAATTATTCTAGTGTACCCAAAGCTAGCCGTAAGACCGTAGCTTTAAGATTCTAGTTTAAATGAGACGGAAAGTCATGTAGCAAGTCTTATCCCATTTTAGAATCCTTATTAAATGCGTCAACTTTTAAAGTTACTTGCCAAACTAGCGTAGTACATTTCTTTCTTTTTTCAGTACAGTCAGTTAAAGTTGAGTGAAGTATTAATTTTTTATTCTTGGTTCGGTAAAATGTGACATTTTCTTCCAAGCTGGAGCAGTTGGCTTAGAATTTAAAGCAACAGGTTACATAAGCACACTATTCGGGATTACATAAGAAAAATAAAACAAAAGAAATGTCTATAATTTGAAAAATACATGACTTAGATTTTTTTTACATTTTTCTGGTAACTATTATGATTTGCCCTATCACCCGATTCCGGCTTGACGTCGACTTCCGGGACACTCTGTTTGTATATTTTTTACAATATAATCTTTTAAACTACTATATCGACAATGAAGAAATTTTTTATTGAAGATGTAGTGCTAAGGATTTCATTTGCATTTTATAAGATTTTTTCATTAAGTATTATTTTATAGACAAATATTCAAAAACTTACGTAACGAATCACCAACTACAATAACCAAGGGTTGTAATGTCCTCTTATTTTTCTTCAGTTGATCCCTTGTACTTTCCAACTTTTCTTGTATTAAATTTCCGTCCTAAAACATAATTTTTATTTAGTGTGTTTTTACCTAAAATAATGTGTATATATATATACCGTTATATGAAGAATGAATGAAGAAGTTATTTCTTCCTTTGTAAATTTAACCCTTTTGTAATTTTCCGGTTTTTTCTTCGAGTATGCAGCTCCCAAGAAAAACGGCAGCAAAAAGAATCCCGTTAAATCATTTTGATTTTCTAAAAGGTCTCCCGCATCTTTCAATTTGCTATTTCGAGCTTTCTCAACAAGTTTTGTATTAATAGAAGACCACTCAGTAAAAAGTTTATTTGTGGCTAAAGGATAAAGTTTATCAAAGTCATAAGCTAATAGATGATATCCCTTTGAACTTTTCAGCCCAGCATACTTTGAAATATAAGTGTAAATACTTCCTTGGTCAGTAATTGTATTTATTTCATGTTTTCTGAAGCAAAATGTCTCCTTCCAGTAACTTTCGACTTTAGTCCAAGGGTCAATGTGAGATTCCAAAAACTTTATTTTCCCTTGAAAGTCTTCAACAGTAGATACAGGCGAAGTAGTCGGTATGTCTTCAGAAGATTTTGGTTGATTTTTATCAGCACACTCTTTTAAATTTCGCTTAAGCTTATTGAATGCTTCCCATAACTTACCGGAACATTTTGCCTTGGTTTTGGGATTATATGACACAAAATATATGCATGTGTCTTCAGTTGGAAATATTTCAACAATTTCTTTGACAATATTCTTAAATCTTTCACCAGAAATCTTAAATTCTTGATTTAAAAATTTGCAAAAATCATATTCCTTTTGAATTATGATATTAGTCAATAGATTTCTTTCTTTTCCTGTCTCTTATGCTTTTGATAATAGTTTTGAACAATGTACCCTTTGGCGCATTTTATGTATTCCTGTACTGCATTACTCATCTGAATCGAATGAACACTAGGCTTTGCATATAAGATTGGCGACCGAAGAAACTGTTTAAAATTACATTTTTTTTATCATAACTTCTAATTGTACTTGTATACATGCCCACTATTTACCTGGTTAAATGTTGAATTATCAAATATGAGCTCTTGGGAAATATTATCAGTTGCTTGAGTGTCCTCTATCAAAACAGTAGAGTCTTCTGAGTATTTCGTTTGGATAGAGGATTGTGAGGTAAGATCACTTGAAGGTTGAGAGAGAGTTGAAGCAACAGAAATAGTCTATATTTAGATATTAAAACTTTAGTATTTGTAATTAAAAATAATGAATAATAATATTGCTTTTGTTAGAGGTAGGCAGAAAAGCTTAAACTGGTCGAAATCTAATTTAATTCTTTAAGGTATGAAATACATATATAATATTTTAACTCGAATCCCTGCATGGCCTTTTTTAAATTAAAAAACCATTTTAAAAAATTTAAAATTATTTTAAAAAGCAAGAAAAATAAAAAAATAAGAACAGAATAATATAAAACTAAAAAAAGATAAAACAATTAAAAAAATAATAAAAAATTATGAACTTGAGAAAATTGAAAAAAATTAAAAAAGAATAAAAAAGAAAATTTAATGTATGAACTTAAGAGAGAATTCCAAACGGGCAACTTTTATTTACATTAAATTAGAAAAACAATTCAAACAAACTCTATGGTGTATAGTCAAAATTAGGATGCAATGTAATGTAATTAGATGTATCATCCTGTACCTACTAACTACGTAACTGTACCTCCCTTCAAAGTAATTAAAATAATGAGTCCAAAATCAAACCCCCAACTAATTGGGAGCATTTTCAAAACTTCAAATGTACGTAGCGGCAAAACATATTTTTGGATTTATTTACTTTTGATTAAACACCATTGAATTAAAAAAATAAAAACGTAAGGAAAATTAAAAAAATAAAGTCAAAAATAAAACAAATCTTAAGAATTACAAAATTACAAAATAAATAAAATAAAAAAAAAATAAAAAAAAGCTTAAAAAGTAAAAATTATAAACTTTAGAGAGAATCTCGAACGGGCAACTTTTATTTACATAAAACGCGCAAAAAACCTAATCAAAATATATTTTAGGTGTAGTCTCCCAAAAACTCCAAATACAAATACCAACCTCTTCCCTCCTATATTCTTTTTTATAACGCAACCAAAATGCTTGTCGCGGTCCAGCTTTTGGTATAATATCTCTGAGAATTTCATATTCGAGATTTTCAAAGGTCTCCTTGGTAAATTCCTCATCTAAAGTTTATTTAATTAACGAAAATATTTTGATTATTTAACTTATTCAGATCTCAGCCAGAGTTCAAAACTTAATCTGGACTAACTTAACCATGGATATAACCGCGGTAATTACTTAGTATAGTTAATATTCAAAATTAAATAATTTTTTTCAATACCATTTAAGCAAATTTTAAGGTCTATGTATTGTCTATGTATTTAGAACAAAGCTTTATGAAAACAGAAAAAGAATCTTATTTACACTACTTTACATTGCACACATTAGAGTTTAAAGATATTAAGCCACCAATTAGACAATATTTGGTCGAAGTAAACCTTAAAAAATCACAAAAATGTTCATGCATATCTTGTTAATTAAATTTTGTTTTTTATGATTAATTAACTGCACTGTATTTACCAATGAATTTTTCAACAAGATGGTCAAATCCCCAGCTCTCTAATGTTAGTTTAATAAAATCGGCCATACTATTTCACTTACAAAAAACTTGCCAAACTGACTTAACGTCCACGCAGCACCACGATTGAAAACAAAGTACCACAATTTATCACTTTTTTATAGGCTCCATATAGGCTTACGCATCACAGCTCTATACAGTAATCAGTTCTCGAAAATGCAACTGATACAAATGCAATACAGTATATCTACCCAAATACAATCAGAGGCGCACTAATGGTATGACTATAAAATATGGCTTATTTCGCAAATGGATTGTTAATTCTCCCGTATTAGTTTGTGGAAAACAAACCCGTACTGGAGTATTTACTATACAAGAGCGAAATAAGCCATATTTTAATAGCCATAGATTTTACATTCTTGTTGAAAAATAAGAGTGTATGCTAGGCTTACGCCTAACTTGACTACACAATATTCAGTTCTCGAAAATGCAACTGATACAAATAAAATACAATACTGCCGAAATATATTCGGAGTCGGACTATCGCTAATTCTATGGCTATAAAATATGGCTTTTTTCGCACATGTATTGTAAATACTCCCATATGGGTTTGTTTCTCACAACCCGTACTGGAGAATTTACAATGCATTTGCGAAATAAGCCTTATTTTGTAGTTATATCAATAAAGCGACTCTGATTGTACTTGGCTAAATATATGTACATATTGTATTGTATTTGTTACTGCGTGTAGCAGTGATGCGTAAGCCTAGCTAGCACACACTATTATCTTATTTTTCAACAAGATAGTAAAATCCCCAGCTCTCTAATGTCAATTTAATAAAACCGGCCATACTATTTCACTTTCAAAAAACTTGCCAAAACTGACTTAACGTCCACCCAGCATCACGATTGAAAACAAAGTACCACAATTTATCACCTTTTTTATAAGCTCCATATAGGCTTACGCATCACAGCTCTAGTAATCAGTTCTCGAAAATGCAACTGATACAAATGCAATACAGTAATCTACCCAAATACAATCAGAGGCGCACTAATGGTATCACTATAAAATATGGCTTATTTCGCAGACGGATTGTAAATTCTCCCGTATTGGTTTGTGAAAAACAAACCCATACTGGAGTATTTACTATACAAGAGCGAAATAGGCCATATTTTATAGCCGTAGATTTGAGCATCTTGTTGAAAAAGATTAGAGTATGCTAGGCTTATGCGTCACTGCTCTACGCAGTAATCAGTTTTCGAAAAAGCAACTAATACAAATAAGATATACAGTTCTACTCAAATATATTCAGAGCCGGACTATTGCTATGTCTACAAAATATGCCTTATTCCGCAAATGTAGGTATTGTAAATACTCCAGTACGGGTTGGTTTTTCACAAATCCATACTGGAGAATTTGCAATGCATTTGCGAAATAAGCTATATTTTATAATTATAGCAATAGTGGGACTCTGATTGTGTGGCCGTCCGTACGTCTACACAACTTGAAAATGTTTTGATTTAGTTTCCTGTTTATTGAATTTTCTTTAAGAAAGTTCAGCGAAAATTTTTTTTGTTTATCAAAAACATATAACATATATTTTTATACCCCAGATGAAATCAGAGTTACTAGGTTTGTACTAGTCCCGTTCGTCTGTCTACCAGCGCTATAATTTGAGAATGCGTCCAGTTCATAGCTGGATAAAATCGGGCAATCTGCTACCATACATATGTATAATTGGACACTGCCTGAGAAGACGTTGAGCTAGAGAGCTGAAATTTTGTACACGAACATGGTATTATCGTAATAAAATGGGAAAAATCAGAGTTGGATACAAAAATTTATAGATTAACAGATTTTTCACGAATACATCCTGGGAAAACCGTCTGTACCCAGACGATTTTAATATACTGAAGAGTTCTTTAGAATGTAAAACAACAAAACTAGCTGTAAACACTTCTACTGTTCGAACCGTTCTATAAATATAATATATGTATAATAGATGCGATTTTATCGATTTAGTTTACATATTTACTGGAATTCATCTAGGGAAATTATAATTAGTCTAAGTGGTTTTAGACTAATTATAACTTTATTCCTAGTTCTAACGAGGAATAATATATTTTCTTGAAATTCTTTAACATTTACGGCTTAATGTTAAATAATATATTTCCCATCTGCATCAACAAGAAGATTCATCACACCACAATACCACATTTGTATATCTTAAAAGGATCGAACAAGTAAATATCATGCTTTGGTTTGGTTTTAGATTTGTCCGTGACATTATTCATACAAAATTATAGGTACTATATATATATGTTATTTTCTAACCGTTATTGGAATTTGGTAATTACATCGGAGAAAACCAATAGTGCAATAAATATTGTACATTTAAAGAACTATTATTGGTAACAATGTATTATTAAGGTTGCTTAGATTATAATTAATATATCTAATGATTAGCTAAATTTGTTTGCATTATTCGCAATAAGATTAGTTTAAAATAAATAAATTATTGCTCATTGCAAAATTTTTACTGGATTTTGCGCAATAGTAGTTCCCCAATCCATGTTGTGGAAATAGCAAAAGATTTTTTTCTCAGTGTAGGAATATCGCCAAATGAGTCGAAAAACTAAGTCAACACTCCCTGGCAAAACATCTCTTTATAAATCTATAAATAAACCCGATCTAGTATCCAACTTTAAAAGTAAAGCAGACATTAGTTCTAAATATTATAATTTGAAATCTGTAAAACCACGATCTTTTGAAGAAGGTAATAAAATTTGGTATAGACAAGGAAACAAATGGATTAAAGCGATCATATTGTAAAACGCCAATTCATCAAGATCTTATTGGATTAAGCTAGGAAATGGAAATGTGTACCGAAGGAACTTCAGCGTCTTAAGACCGCAAATAAGTTTGAATAACTAAGCAAGACATTTATACAGAATGAAAACAATAATAAGTGAAGTCTTAAGCTAATTTTTTTCCTTTCATGTTGAAGGTAATTGCTATGTCTTTATGGCAAGCACTTAGATAAGAAATATTTAAAATCCATCCGATCTTGGAGGACTAACTTAGCAATTACTTATACAAATTATGTACGTGAGTGTTCGAAACCATTATATTCTTGAATTTGAATTCCTTTAGAAACTAAGCTATTGAACTCTTGAAATAATTTAATAAATTAATTAGATATAGATTAGGATAAAGTAAATGAACTGAAGGTTCCTATAAAAGGAGCAATAATAAAAGAAATTATACATGAATTTCAATAAGGGGAAGATGTTGTATATGTAAATTAGCCTAGGTGTAATAACACAGATGCTAACAAATATTGTTGCCCATGGTCACGACACATGTATATACATATATAGATAGGACTAGGGTGATCACCAATGATATATAGGCAGTCGTGCTTCAGATCTGACACTAGGAAGTACTCATCACTTGAAGTTAATATACATCTAAGTTTAAGTTACCATAATTTGTTTTTTTAAGCCCTAAAGTACCACATAACACAATACCATTTCAGCCCGCATGTAAGATAATATGTTATATGACAGTAGGTGATGTAGGCTATGTACCATAATTTTTCTTTGAATTTGCATTGCCACAATCAATGCACGTGTTCATGTAAGAGGTGCAAATAACGTAACATTGCCATCAGATTCGTCGGCATATTAAACAGTGTTTTCCTCGTCAGATGTAGAGAGCGATGTAGGATGATCAATGCTCCTTTTACATTTAAGATTTTGTTTTCTTGGTTTCGTTTGTTTTCTGTCGTGCTTTGTTGATTGTCTAGACTTCTGATTAGTGATGTTCTCTCGCCAAGTTAAGATACGTGCTACGTGGGTTTTTCTAGAAGTAGTTTTTCTGAAAGTTGGTGGTGATAGGTATCAGGGACAGCAAATTCAGTATCTTTCCAAGAGTAATGTCACTCACATCCGTCAATAAAGTTATGGCAAGAGTTTCATTCTATATCTCTTCACTTAGTGGTGGGGTGACAGAGGGTTGTCTAGGAAGTTCCAGGGTTAGCTTACATTTAATCTGTGGCTCTTCTGAGCTATCTGCGGCATTGTTCATTCGTATAAGGGCATAGCCAGGTATAATTGCAGGGTTAAATGGATAAATTGCAGTTGCAGAATATGCAACTGCATTGCTTACAGTAGCTGATTTACACCAAGCTTTACATAAACAATGGCCAAATTACAACCGGTTAATTTTTCTTCCTAGATCTGACAAACAACTTGCAGCTTCGTCAAATTGAGCCTGTTTAGACTGTCCGATTTAGGACTAGTTTTACGTAACTAATATGCAGTGGTCTAAACATGCTGTGTTGCGAAAAACTAGTCCTACTTTAATCTGAGACCTGATGTGATATTGTATTAAACGTAGACATAAATATCACATAAAGAAGTATGTTCAAACTAGTCATTAATAGAGAGAATTTTTATTATTCTTAATAAAATGAGTGGAATTAAGAAGAAACAAAATGCGAACTGGCCACAAGAAAGCATTCCTTGCGGATGATAAAAAATTTAGAAATTTTTAAATTTTAAATTTTCTTCTATGCTCCATTCTCTTCTCTTCTACATGAGGTGTACAAACAAACTCAAAATATTATTTCTTATTTTCCTCGTAAAATAGTAGGCATATCTGGTAAATTGACAACTGTCAAAGCTTTAATACGAGCGGAATAAACGGCAGCTGGATTAGTACTACATAAGTCATCTTACGTAAAACTTGTTACCGTCAAGATGCATGAAAAATGCATTAACTTTAGAATTTTTTTTACATAAAATAAATACTTTTGGAAATTGATTTTAATCCATTTTATTCTTCTATCAGTGTTGAGTAAATTCCAATTTTATTTATACAAAAAAGTATTCACAATAGCGGCTCCAGCTCCCGTCAAACAAAAGCGTGCCCGGATTATTTTGATTTGCGCGGAGCACTCTACAGGTCTGTCAGTTCATTCGAAAAAATAGGGTTGAAATTGATTAAACTACATAAAATTTGTGGGCCCTTACCAGTTTTTGTTTTTGCATCAACGGTTGAAAAACCTATTTCCAAATCCATTTTTGATGACAAAAATCGCTTCCTGATGACCCCGCTAATTGAATGTCCTTTCAATTATGCACAGATTCGTGAATCGGTTCTTCCGTTGAAACTGTAGAGCACCCCGATCGCTGAATAATTTTTTTCTCCGAAAAACTCATATAAAGTTTAACGTGATAAAAAATCTTTGACAGCTTACTTCAGCTATTCCAGAACCATATATCTTTTTCCTCCAAGAACTGATTGTGCTGAGCCTGAAAGCTAACGGTATTCCGAAATGTATGAGGGTACCACAGGGGCCGGATTCACTGATTCGGAGAGCTGTGAAGTTGTGGAGATGAGAGTTCTTTTGACACTTAACTCTCAACTCGGAATTCTGTAACTCGTGGAATTTGTATTTAGATTTGCCAAGCTCTCAGCTGTGTTATTTGTGGAGAAGTAAGAAAAATATTTCTCAACAGACAGTATTGTCTGCTTTTATTGTCCTTTGTGAAGGTACCAAAGTAACTAGAATTTTCAAATTAAATTATGGGCCCACCGCATATCCTGGGTATGTTTGCAAAAACAAATTATGGAACTCCTTGCAATACTTTCAGAGAAATAAGAATTTTGGTGTCTCAAGGTACCCGCTAAAAGTTTTAAATCACGCGAAAATGATTAATTTGGTCGTCTTCCAGTACAGAAGAGATGCTATAAAAATTTTAAATATGCACGTTAAAGCTTGTATGTAGTTTTTGAGTCTGGTAAAAAGTTTTGGAGATAACTACAAAAGAAGTGCATCAGTCCTTCTTAAGATGAAAAAATGATCATTTTTTGGTACAAAAATGGATATATTTTCAACTCATAATTATGAAGAACTGGTAATTCATGGAAATTCACTTTCCATGAGCAAAATGTTCACAACAGAGTACTAATGGACGTGAAATCAAGAACGGAAGAAATATATGCAAAATATAGGAACTGGGGTGTATATGACCCAAGTGCATACAACTCGTATTTTGGCGGTAAAAACTCAGTTTTGAAGTTAAAATGACAAAAAAAAGTACACCGCTCTATTACCCACTTCTCCCCCTTTAATATCACAACAAACATGACGTATTTTGGACAACCTCCAATGTGGGGCGGTACGACCGCCATCGCCAAATGCCCCTACCCCAAATATTTTTCATCTATATTTTTGTACTCTAGACCCTAAATTCGTAGGAAAGACCCCAATGCTCTACTACCTCCCACTCATCAGAGTGAGCCGTCCTTCAATATTTCAATACTTCTCTCGTTTTCCCTAACTCCCCATGTATTTTAGAGAATCGCGAATGGAGAGTAGGGAGTTTTAATCGGGAAAACCGAAAATTCTCATCTCCCAAACTCTCCGAGTTACGGAATCCGGCCCCAGGGTCGAGACATCATAGACTTTATACTGGAGTGTGGCACTCACATCCATTCCATAGCCTATACAATCAAAGAAGATTTGGTGGGTGGGAAACACTGTGGGGTTTCAGATATTCAATTCTATTTTAGAAAATTAAGTTCTATAGACAGGCTATACCATATGCCTGCAATATCTTTGTATTATAGAATCTTTGATTATACGTTTTGTTAATATTGTTGAGAATAATTGCAAGGAGATTGCTATAAAAATAGGTATGTTATATTTTTTTTTAAAAATCTAATATTATTTAAATATTTGTTAATCTTTTTCCCAATTTTAATCCGTAAAATCATGTCGAATATTGGTGGAGGTAGAGAACGAGATAGAGGAAGAAAATATATTTCCGGTAATATAAAAATATAATATTACGTGTAGAAATTGGTAAACGTAAATTATATAGTGACATAATGAAAACTTCTCCAGCAGATAAAGGTAAAAAATATTGTAATAGATTATTGCCTAATGGAGAAATTGTTCAAAGAAAATGGTTAGTTCATTCTGAAATAGCGAAGTTATTTCATAATAGGACTTAGAATAATTCTTTTATAAATGATTTTAATGTTTGGAAACATGTAGGTGATAGACTAAAGGAACACGAAACATCTTAACGCCATTACGAATGTATAATGAAACTAAATTTATTAGAAAATGGTATGAAACACGAAAACTTAATTGACCAGACTTCTATAAAAATAAGAGACAACGATATTGAAAAATTAAAAAAATGTTTTAATAAGAATGGTAGAAATAATTCTTTTTTTTAACAAATAGATATCTGACTTTTCGTGGAAATTCGGATAAACTTTATGAACCCCAAAACGGCAATTTTCTCGGATTGACAGAATTACTGGCTAAATTTGATGCAGTTTTTTTTATCAATAAAAATAATCGTAAGCTTTTCCTCAACCATATATTTCAAAACGAAATTATTTGTGCTCTTGCTTCTAAAGTAAGGAAAACTATAATAAACTAAATTAAACGACCTAAGTATTATTCCGTCATTCTAGACAGTACCCTGATATTAGTCACTTGGAACAAATGTCTGTTATAATTCGTATCGTAAATAGACAAGATGAAAATATTGAAATTGTTGAACAATTTATTAATTTCAAAGTTGTCAACGATACAACTGGTAACGGTTTAACCAAGTCTATTAAGAATGAATTTAGAAAATTCCTTCATATGGCTGGAGACAACTTCTATGTTTTGGTCCCAGTTTGTCTTCAAGATTATTTCCTTTGCTTTCAAATAGCACTCATCTCGAAGGTGGATAACTCGAGTAATGTTTAACAACTGTTCTCTTCTCGTGCCTTTACACATAAATGCGGCAACCTTGGTTTCATTGGTTGTGTACATCCAGGTATTTCTTGTCATTAAGGCCTTCTAGACTATCTTATCTGGTTCCTTTGACATGTTTTTCTTGGATAACGATTATAAATCTCGTTGATTATACATGATGGAATGTTGGAAATGCTGTAGACGATAGCTGGCGTACAGAGATAAGTCTCATGTTGGCTAATTGCGCAGGCCTTGAGCTGTGTCTCTTCTAAAGAAAAGTAAGTTTGGTGGTTGTTTCACATCAAGTTGCACTTGTGGTGTTGATAGAATTTGGTGATTGGTTCAAATATAATGCGACACAATTTGAATTAAAACACCAATGTTATGTGGGCTGATCGCAGATTGCAGATCGCTGTAGTAATCTTGAGTACTGATAAATGTAGCGAGTACTTCAATGTCGATTCTGTTATGATCTGCGGTGTAGCCATTTCTTTAACAGAAGAAATTACTTGGGACAATCGGGCGGCAACATTTTTTAGTTTCTCATATATGAGATACGCTGATTGATTAATTTTCGTGGATAGAAGAAGCTCCGTTGTACTGATAACTTCTTTTAAGATCTTGAAGAGATGATTTCTTCTTCAGGATATATATTCAAACAATAAACCTCCAATATGAAGACTGCCTGCGGGAATAAACTTCGAATCAGTGCCATCATTAGCTGTAGTTTCTGCCGCTTGTTTTGTAGATCGATTAAGTGCCATTGTCACTAAATATTTGCTTGAAGGCTCCCCGGCGGGAAAGAAATCTTTTATAAGCCGCTGACTACTTCCAGGTTTACTGCCTTTGTTACTAAACAATTGAATAATTTATTTACTTATTGGTTTTAATTCCTCTGCCTTTTGAGGCTTTTGTAAGAAATGGACCAGCATAATCGTTACCACAGTGAGAGAATGGCGGCGACCGAATAATTCGGGCATGCGGTAAGCTACCCTTGAGGGGAGTATTAGTGTCTTGACGAAATCTTGCACAACTTTTGCACTTATGATTTCTTCCTTGGACTAATCTTTTTCCATCAACGATCCAGAAGTTCATCCTTATGTAATTTAAAGTTAATTGTGTACTGTACGCTTAGTGGAGTTTGGTTTTTTTTAAATATTGTTACCTATTTTTTCATGTTCCTCTCACAAGCATGCGGCGCTCCACTCATCAAACCACCGCTATTAACTTGCCACCTGGCCGAGCGGTCACCGTTAGCGCGGGCGGAATACGGTAGTTTGGGATGAACCGTTTATATCCGGATTTCGTATGCAAAAATGGGCATAAGAAGGCGAATTCTGGTTTTACGGCGGCCGCTTTGCTGTGGAAGTGGCATTAACCCTTTCTTAATTCCTCTCGCTGGCTAGCCTTGTATTGGGTGTGAAATAGGTGAGGGGGAAGCACTCTATCCTTCTTTTAATTAAAAAAATTAAAAAGAACAAGAATTCTTTCGTACGGATAAATTTAATCAAATTAAAATAAATCTTGCTGTCGCTTTACGAGCCTTCCTTCACAAGATCTAGATACACACAACATCGCGTCTTACAATTTTCGCGGCCTACGGGACTAATTCTATTACAATTTTCTTCTTTCATCTTATACTAAATTAGCTTGGACCGACATCTACCGCTACAGGTTCACATTGTGTTACTAATTTATTTTAATTCTTTTTAATTCTTTCTACGGGTCTTATCTATTTTTAAGTTGTTATTACGTTACGAATTCATTTTAAAAATTTTTTAATTCTTCCTACAGGTTTTATCTAATCTTGAGTTGACATTGAGTTACCAATTTATTTCAATACATCTTTTATTCTGTCTACAGGTTTTATCTGATTTTAAACTGTTATTACGTTACAAATTCATTTTAATAATTTTTTACAGTTGGTGCACTACCTGCCAAAACGGCTCTACTGATTCTTTATCTTCCATACTTGTCAAAAATTATATTTGCTTTTTAAATTCAATAAGTTTTACTTTCTCATACTTGTCAACATTTATATTTGCTTTTTCCATTCAATAAATTTTTCTTTTTCATTCTTATCAAAAATGATATATGCTTTTTCAATTCACTAAATTTTTCTTTTTCATACTTTCAAAAATTTATACTTGCTTTTTCAATTCAATAAATTTTACTTTTTCATACTTGTCAAAAATTTATATTTGCTTCTTCAATTCAATAAATTTTACTTTTTCGTACTTGTCAACATTTATATTTGCTCCATAAATTCTGTTGTTGATAGAAACGCTACGTACGTGAGGAGAAGGAACTTTAATCACATAGTGTCAAATTACAGACCTAAAATGTAGAGTAAAGAATAAAATCTTATATATTAAGATAGTAATGTTCAAAAGTTCGTATGGCTAAATTGCCTTAATATAAATTCATTTCCAACACTTCCCCCCAATTATGACTAATTCAGAACCTTAATCCTAGAAGCTGCATACGGAGGTCGTGTTTTACTGTTTTCAATGTACTTCCTTTTATTCATTGATATATTTCCATTTTCTTTTTGTCTAAATTCTATCTCCAAACAGTAATGTAACTTTCCCAAATCTTTAACCTCGAAGGTGGAAGCCAATTCTGATTTGAATGTTCTTATCAATTTTGGATTATTTAAGCCAACTATGATATCATCCACATATATTATTGCGAGTAATATAGCTTTCCCTTTCCTCAACAAATAAATACAAGTATCCGACTTTAATGGTTGTAAAGCCATTTCAATTAATTTTATGTGCAGCTTTTTGTACCACTGTCTGCCTGCCTGTCGCAATCCATAAATTGCTTTCTGTATGTGACAAACTTTTGTAGACCCAATCTCTCCTATGTTGAAGAAGTTCGAATACATTTCCGGTAATTCCATGTATATGTTCTCTTCAATTTCCCCGTTTAAATATGCAGTCACAATATCCAATTGATGAAGGGATAGCTTCCATTCCGCTGCTATTGCCATCATGAGCCGGATTGAAGTATGCCGAGCCACCGGTGCGTAAGTTTCTCTGAAATCCACCCCAGGTCTTTGAGAACAACCCTTTGGGACAGGTCGTGCTTTTCCTCTCGATATGACAACTTTATCATCATATTTTGTGGTAAAAATCCAACGACATCCTATCACCTTGACGTTTTCCGGTCTATTCACGATTTTCCATGGCCCAGTTTTCTTGTGAGCTCTTAATTCAGATTCGATTGCCTACGACCACTCCTGAGAATTATATCCTGACAACAACTCGTGAATATCCTGAGACTCGCATACAATGTATGGAGCACAGTCATGAAAAACATCGTCATTCTCGTTTTCATCCATTTCACTTCGGTCAACTTCGCATGGTTACCCTCATCAGGGGACTCGCTCTCCGCATTTGTGCCATCGTCATTTTTGCTTTTCGCTAATAGCCTCTGAACGATAAATTTTCCTTGGTCGTCCTCTTTTACCTGTTCTTTCTATACGTGGTCTTCTTCTCGGCTCTATTCTCTCTGGTTGTTCTTCGTCAGGGCTGCATTGTTCCTGGTCGGTTTGACCACACTGTTCCTTATCTGTTTCTGCCTGCGGATCAAGTTGATTGTTGCTTGCTGAAACGAGATCCTATACGATATCCAGTCTATTATTTTCTATGTCACAATTGTTATCTGGTTCAAAAAGGTCGGTAAAGATGACATCACGACTTTTTATGAGCTGCCTCTTCTCCTTGGACCATAGCCTCTATGCTTTCTAAAATTCACAATAACCCGCTAGAATATACTTCTGTGATCTCGGATCATGCACCGTGCCTTCTCGACCAAGGTTCTATTTATTCTTTCAGCTACCCTATTTTGCTCCGATGTTGTATGTCTTTCGCCTTTCGCTTTGAATTCTTGAAATGCCGTAAATACTTCACTTTTTTTATTTAGAAAGTAGACTTCACACCATCGCGTGGCATCGTCAATGATTTGACTCTCATAGGAACACATATATCCATATGAGCAAATTCCAAGGGAATTTTGCGACTTTCTGACTCTCGTTTGGGAAAAGGTAATCTCAACTGTTGTCCTTGAATACAAATTTCACATCTGGGTAATGTTTTTAAATTTCGCGTGTTAAATTTTACTCCTAATACTTTCTTTTTGTTTACCATATCATGCAAACTTTGAAAATTTACGTGTGCTAATCGTTCATTCCACTCTTGTTGCATACTCTTTGAGCTCGCGTTGTTTATGTATTCCGAATAGGCTTTTTCACTCTTATGTTATTGCTCACTTTCTATTAAATAATATAAATTATAATTTGCTTACCTTAAGCAACTATATATCCATTTTCCTGTACAATGCGGGCTTCATCTTTGGTGAAGATGACTGTATGTCCCTTTTGGGTTATCTTGCTGACGAACAGTAATTTGAGCGTAGACTGTTTTCCCTTTCTCGATTTGTTCGATTTTCATTTTACATGCTGCCGCTTTATGTCCTATTTTTCTACAACGAAAACATTTTAATTTCATTTTTCCAAATCTCTTACTTCTTTGGAACGAGCTTTTCTTATTGTAGTTTCCATGCGTAAAAGAGTTTTGAGTTTTTACAAATAAAGCCCCTGAGTTGATTTCACTATCTCTGTTTTGACATGCTCCGCATTCTTCCAGAAGTTTTACTTTCAGAGTTTCTGGCTTTGGCAACTCATCTCTTGACTCAATAGCTATCCTTAAACTTTCAAAATTATCAGGGAGACTGCATAAGAGTAGAATAGAGGGTAAATCTTCGTTGATTTTTAGCCCCATCTCCGTCAATTTGTCGACAATATCAAAAAATGAAGACATATGAGCATTTATGTCATCACCTTGAGACAATTTTTTTTAAGATTAGCTGTTTCAGCAAGTTTGCCTTTCTGGCTGGTCCTTTTGATTCGAAGATGCCTTGTAATTTTACCCAAATTTCATAAGAGGTTTTGTAGCCACGGACTTTACTAACTGATGATCCGATGGACAGAATTAGATCGGCTTTCGCCTTCTTATTGTGTTTGTCCCACTCGAGTTCATGTAACTTCTGAGCTTGAACTCCCTTGCGGTCATTATTATTTCCTATAGGTTTCTTATTTTCTCCAGAGACGTATTCCCACAAGTCATTTTTAATCAGCAACGCTTCCACATATATTTTCCATGTATCATAATTTTCCCTACACAAGGGCTCGATGCGCAATACTTGCTGACTTGTCATCCTAATTTCAATTTTGCTATCTCCGCGCAGATATTCAAAAATCCAATAGCCGAAGTTATTTTTAACACACAACGTGAAAAACATTTTCGAGAAATATTACACTTTTCACGATTTTTTCAAATTTTCCGTCCCTGGGCACATAACCTGTTGTTGATAGAAATGCTACGTACGTGAGAAGAAGAAACTTTAATCACATAGTATCAAATTACAGAACTAAAATGTACAGGTCAACTTAACGTTTTTTCAGATCAACTTAACGTTTATTCAAACCAAAATAACGTTTTTTCATTTCAAATTAAAGATTTTTCATTTCAAATTAACGTTTTTAAATTGAAATTGGTATTTTCAAGAATATAACGTTTTTAAATTGAAATTGGTTTTTTCAAGAATATATCTATGAACACTTGCCAAAATAAAAAATCATCTTAGTATTCTGATTACTTTTGTTTTATTGCATGGCTCAATTCTTAATTATTTTTTTAATGTTACAAATTAAAGGAATAAATATCATTTAAACAATAAATATCATCAAGGTAATTATCGAACGTAAGTTTAAAAAAGTTAAAAATTATAATTTAATTGGACCCTTTAAATTTCAATCAGCAAAAAAATGAACAATACCATATTATCTAATAATGAATTGAGTGACAGTTCCTCTAATGATTCTATTCCGTTGGCTCATTATCGCAGAATTATGGAAGTAAGAGAGGATTCAGATAATAGTGGTGATGAAAATAACCCGAATTTAGTTGTTCGTCAGAGAAGACAACGTAATTTAGCAACCAATAATAAAATAAGCTTGGAAAAAAAAGAATTATTAATAAAATTTTATGAAGAAGGTAAGAGAATAGGTGAATCAGCAGAACTGGCTGGTATTAATAAAAATACGGCTACATCTATATTACGTCGGTACAAAAATGATGGGGGTGTGGTTTTGACCAGAAATCGTGGTGGTAAAAGGCAATTGAAGTTAACTACGGAAATTTTAAATATAATTGAAGAAATAGTAGAACGTAATCCGGCCATTACTATAAAAAATATTAAGATTAAAGTATTTGAAAGCAAAAATGAAAACCTTAGCACAACAACCATCTTTAATGCTTTGAAATATTTAAAGATAACGCTAAAACTAGCTACTTTTAACATTGATCGTTTTAACTCGGAAAGTACCATAGAATAGCGTAAAAATTATGCTATGCATTTTTCGCAAAACGCCCCACAGCAACGTGAGAAAATTATATTTATTGATGAATCTGGATTCAACTGTCACCTTCGGAGAGCTAAAGCTCGCTCAAAGAAGAATACTGCAGCTCATGTCATAGTTCCAACCATAAGAGGACGAAATGTGTCGCTCATTGCAGCCATCAATTTACATGGCATAATACATAAATAATATCAAACTCAACTGTAAATGCAAACATTTTTCAGGTGTTTTTAGATGAGTTATTCAATAAATTGGTAGAAGCTAATATCACTAATGCTTGGTTAGTTGTTGACAATGCAAAAATACACAAGACTAGTGTAATACAAGATAACCAACTAATGTTCCTTTCCCCATACTCCCCAATGCTTAATCCAATAGAAAAAGTTTTCTCGAAAACTAAATTGGCTGCAAGAAATTTGTTGGCTGATTCGGAAAATAGTTTAAATTTAGTTGATGTAATTAAAGAATCTTTGGCAAGTGTGACCTCTGCCGATTGCAATAATTATTACATGGACATGACAATGAAATTACCAATGGCTGTAGCAGGACACCCATTGTATTGATTCATTTAAATTCATTTTTTTAACTTCAAATTTAGTTTTTTAAATTCAACTTTATTATACAGTATGTTCCAAAAATAACGCAACAGTGAAACATAAGGTATTTTTATTAAGTTGAGTAATCACCAAAACAGCCATAAATTACCATATGCATGCTAGAATTTGTTTGTATTGTATTGTATTTATTATTAAGTTACCGAATAACATATTTATTTAGATATTTGAAATTAATAAATTTATCTGTGTCAAAAGTATTGCAACAAAAAAATAAATATACATACTGTATACTATTTTTTCAATTTAAAAATGTTAATTTGAAATGAAAAATATTTAAGTTGAAATAAAAAATCGTTAATTTGAAATGAAAAATCTTTAATTTGAAATGAAAAAACGTTATTTAGGTTTGAATAAACGTTAAGTTGATTTGAAAAAACGTTAAGTTGACCTGAAAAACCTATATTAAGATAGTAATGTTCAAAAGTTCATAAACTTTAATTTTTCATACTTGTCTAAATTTATATTTGCTTTTTAAATTCGATACGCTTTAATTTTTTAGACTTGTCGACATTTATATTTGGTCTATAAATTCAATAAGCTTTAATTTTTCACACATGTCAAAATTTATATTAGCTTTTCACTTCGCTAAACTTTCATTTTCACACCAGTCAAAATTTATAATAGCTTCTTTAATTCAATAAACTTATTTCTTCATACGTGTAGAAATTTAGATTTGCTTTTCACTTCGCTAAACTCTCATTTTCACACTTGTCCAAATTTATAATTGCTTCTTAAATTCAATAAACTTTAATTTTTCAGACTTATCGTCATTTATATTTGCTCTTTAAATTCAATTTTAATTTTTTATACTTGTCAAAATTTATATTTGCTTTTCAATTCGCTAAACTTTCATTTTCACACGCGTCAAAGTTTAAATTTGCTTCTTAAATTAAATAAACTTTAATTTGTCATACTTGTCGAAATTTATATTTGCTTTTCATTTCGCTAAACATTCATTTTCATACGTGCCAAAATTTATATTTGCTTCTTAAATTCAATAAAATTTAATTTTTCAGACCTGTCGACATTTATATTTGCACTTTAAGTTCAATAAGCTTTAACTTTTCATACTTGTTACACTTTATATTTGCTTTTCAAATTCAATAAACTTCCATTTTTCATACTTGTCAACATTTATATTTGCTACTTAAATTCAATAAACTTTAATTTTTCATACTTGTCTAAATTTATATTTGCTTCTTAAATTCAATAAACTTTAATTTTTAAGAATTGTCGACATTTATATTTGCTCTTTAAATTCAATAATCTTTAATTTTTCCTACATGTCAAGAGTTGTATTTGCTTTTCACTTCATTTTCAAACGTGTCAAAATTTATATGTGCTTCTTAAATTAGAAATGTCCTTTTCCATCTGGGACGTGTCAAAACTCGACTTCCTATTTATGATGACATGTCTAAGTACAAGTCCAACAAAATGATCGGTCTTCGTGCTGGTACGTATGGGTTGTCCTCTATGACCATGGGTTGAAGTGGTCTCTGAATTGGAGTAGATTCTATTCGGGAATGTAATAACATACTTGGGTTAGCATAAGAAGGTGTCTTTAATTTGGTTTTAGGTTCTGCTATTGTGTGATGTCTACCTTCTGACAAGAGACAACTGACCGAAGGAGATGTTAGGCTCGGTTTTGTTTTGTTGTGGTTCGAGTTTTATTCGCTGCTGGTTTTGTGTTACCGGGCCGAAAGTTTGTTTAATGGATTTACTCTCGACAAAAGAAAACATGACCAGGGGAATTGGTTATAGTTCTGGTGACTTTTCTGCGCTTAATTCTTCTTGCTACCTTGGTAATGCATATAGCTAGAGGAGATGAGAAAATTCAGGTAAGTCGTTCTGTTAGAATTCTTCCTCTGTTAGTATACCGGCGTTCAACTGATAAAGTATGTGTGGTTTCAGGAAGAGCGCAATATTCTTCCAATTGCGATCACACGAATGCTTCTAGAAGAATTTCGAACCTCCGAACGATTCCATATGCCTTTCCTCAACCAATAGCCCCTTATTGCTGTTGAAATATTCTAAAGAGGCACGGTCGACCTATTTGCTTACTGTCAGCATATATAACAACATAGCCTTGCCTGTATCACATATCCGTTGGTCAGTTAACATTTCCTCGAAGGAAAATGCTATTCTGAGGGTGCATAGGGATCCCCAACCTAAGCAAAATAGCTGAAAATAGATAGGTGAGTCGTTTTGTTACACTACCCTCTCCTTTAATTACATTGGGAAGTAAACGAATTCGGGGGACAGGAAAATAAAATAGTTCTAACGAAAGCTAATTCAAAAGGAGTTAGTATCTACTCTCTGAATGCAGAGACAGGTTGAACCAAAATCTTGCCCTTATAAATTTTCTCCAGCCACCACGGAATGTAGGAAGAATGACGAGCGGATGGGAAAGTTAAAACGTCCACTGAAAGGTAACCAGAAGGAGTTAGAGCTATAGACGGTCAAGCAAAATTTATCTACTCATTTAAGGTATAGATGGGTTCTACTAGGATTGTGTCCTTTTAAATTTCTCTCAGCCACCACGTATTAAGGAAATAATGAAGAGCGATAAGAAAGTTGAAATCTTATAACGAAGGCTAACTCAGAAGGAGTTAGTGAGGAAAAAAGAGAAAAAACAAACACAATCTGCTCATTAAAGCAGAAGCAGGTTAAACAAGGATTGTGTCCTTATATATTTTATTCATTAGCCACAACGGATTGTAGAGAGAATGAAGGGACGCCACTAAGGCTTTGTCGGACCTGATCTGTGCATGGCGAGTCAGAAGCACATCCACAATGTCACGCCGGTCCATGGTCAGAGCTCGATATTGATCTCGGTATCGAAAACCAAAGGTGCACTCGCAGCCCAGCAACCCAAAAAATTTGGTCTACCACTTAACCTCCGACCCTCAACACCAAGACCAGTCGGAGAAGCCTCTGCAACCAGTAACCATACCAACTAATTGCAGGAACTGTTCCGCACGGGGCATCTCCCTCTGACCGCAGATCGAAATTCGTTCAAGGGTGTGCCCCAAAGTCCCCAGCAGGGGTTATAATTTCGAAGACACTCTTTAATGTGTAATTCCTACGGTAGCGCGGCCTACGTAGAGTACCATGCGGGAGGGGTTTTGACTCATTGTCAAGCGAGGGAGTATGAAAAGGTGGACTAATTTAAAATAGGTATACTAGCCGCTAGGTTGGGCAGGTCCTAAGCGGCACATTGGTATCCTCTATTTACCAGTTAAGCTGGCTGCATGCCTCCTTAGGGCTACCAACCAGGAAACGCATTAGTGGTTATATGGAAAGGTCGTTTCTTTCGCGGTATAGAGCCAGTCTGTCGACGTGGACATTTCGCATCTTTCCACCGTGACACTTTCTTATCGTGAATACCACATCAATTACAGCCTCGGTGATCTTGTATGGACCTTCCCAGGCGCACTGCCGTTTTGGGCACCGCCCGATTACGTGTCTTGGGAAGTATAACCAAACGAGTTGACCTACTTGGAAACTAGCTTTCTTCGACCGCAAGTCGTAGTATGTCTTCATACGCCGGCTCGCAGTGCTCAGCATAGCTAGATTATTCTCACGGATCGCATTCAGTGTCGTGCTCAAGTTGTCCATGTACTCACTAATCGGCATTACTTCGGTAGGTGGGCTGCCCGAGACCATCTCCAGTGGTAAACGAAGTTCTCGACCAAAAAGGAGTATAGCCGGGGTTTGTTTAGCTCTATCCTGTACACTTGCGCCATACGATAGCAGTAGGTAAGGAACGTACTGGTCCCAGGTAGTTAAGAATTGTTCTGTTAAATCTTTCGGCAAAACCATCTGGCTGTGGGTGTAGGGCCGTTATGCGCGTCTTCTCTGCTCCGAACTTCTGCCGTACCTCTTGAAAAACGGCACTTTCAAAATTTCTACCTTGATCCGAATGGAGCTGTAGGGGAGCTCCATGTTGACTGAATACGGCTGATACGAGTGCATCGGATACCGCATCGGCGGTCTGATCTTATACTGGAATGGCAGGTTCATTCAGCTAGTAATGTACAATCTTGTATGGTTCTGGCAAAGAGGTCACTCCTTTCTTCCATTATTACCATGATCTCGTGGGCAATCTGAACAAAGCGTTTCTCTAAGTTAATTGAACAAAGGTGACCCGCAAGAAAATCCATCCCAATAATGCAGTCGTCAAATACCTCTGCTACATAGAAGATATGTGTAGCGGAAAAGCTTTTGTTAGATATGCGCAGCTCAATGACTCCTTCTACGATGCTGGTTTCTCCTGTGACATTCCGAATTTGCGTAAAGGAGAGTTTGAGACGAGAATGGTTCCGCAAACGAACGAGTATTCTTCTATTAAGTATGGAATGCGTAGCGTAGCGACAGGGTTTTCAATATTTCCTTTTATCTGGATAGTACTACAAATCGTACCTTGTTTTACAATTCGTTGCTCGCTGTTCAGCAAATAGTAAATTGCAGCAAGTGTTAAACCAATCTAAAATCGTTTCTCTTTTGTGGCCCGTAGATTAGCAAATATAAAGCTTAGCACTTAATTTGCACGGTAGCAATCGTTATAGAAAATTAACCATGAAAAAACATAAACAACACAACAGCAAGAAATTCTCAAATTTCTTACCTAAGTTTACCGGCTGCGCCAATTGTCGTGTCCCAAAAGCAATCAATGAATAAAATTCACGAAACCATCAAATAAATAAGAAACACTTAATTAATCACGGTGAACCTTCTTCAAATAAGAACAACGCTCAAATTACTTTAAAACATAATTCTTTATTACGAGAAAACAAAATGATCTATCTTAATAATACATCAAGTACTCCGAACCGAAACTTGACACTGCAATGACTGATAACTAACAAAAGGTAAGACTCGACTGAATACTTCACGGCACTTGCCAGACCAGTCATTGGTCTTTTATGCACCAATATTCGGAAGTAAACTTTACTAACAACGCGGATGTAAACAAACGACAACAACCTTGTCGTTTGTTCTACCGGTTGCAGCACCTGAGTCGCTTAGTTGTAAACAATCGCTTTACATAATAATTACCATGCGAGGTAAATTATTATCGTAATCGTCGATTGCTCCACTAAGCGCTCATCGCAGCCAGCTGTTGGGCTAATCAGCAAAACAACCGACAGTTGCAGAACAGTACCATGCGAGGTTATTGTTTAGCAATTGCTGATTATTTCGCTGTAATGCCCTTGGCTGTTGGAAGAATCTTCCGTATATTGGGCCATCACAGGATTTGGAAAATATTTTGTAGTTTGCACTTGTTTGATGCCGAATATTGAAAGCTTAGCATTTAATTTTCACCATAGCAAGAGTTAGTTAGCAAATATTCGAAAATTTTAGACGATATTCTGTAGTTTGTACTGGTTTCATGCCAAATATATAAAATTTAGCATTTAACTTGTACAATAGCAGACGTTAGTTAGCAAATATAATAAAATTTTAGACGATATTTTGTAGTTTGTACTTGTTTCATGCCAAATATAGAATTGATAACCCAATATGGGAACAAATACCTCGCGTTCCAGTAATCTGGCGCTTCCAAATTTAAAATATTGAAAATTTTTAGGCACTTTTTATATTGATTTTAACAAAAGTACAATCAAATGGAAATGTATTCGCAAATTTAAAGTCATTAAACCAATATAGGAAGAAATTCTCTGTTTTAATAATTCGTTGCTACTAAATTTCAAAATATCGAGAATGTCAGGTACTCCATGGGTATGTCGATTGTTCCCAAAAGTAACTGTAAACGTATTAGCAAATTTAGACTGATCTGAAAAATGTAGGTTGGCAAATATCGAAAATATACGAAAAATGTAGTTTAGCAAATATAAAAAAAAAAATATTGTTTGGCAAATATAATAAAAAAAATATATATGAAAAATATACTTAACTAATATCAAAAATACATAGTTTTTCAAATATGGAAAATACACGAAAACTATGGACAATTATTCGTATCTTGCGAATCGCTAAAAAGTAGAAATTAAAGGTCCCTAAACTACTTCGTACTCTAGCTAGCCTCACAAAAGCTTGCTATTAAAAATACGGTTAGCTATCAAGTTAAAAGGAAAAAAAATCGTCACTTATCGTTGAAACCAGTTAGGTTGAAAACGGCGGGATTATCACGTCACCTTTTTGCGCGCGCTCTGCAAGCAAAGTCGACACTCAACGGTACTTTATAGATATTACTGCTATTGTACCAAATTCTGGAATCCCGCAGAACGCCAAATCTGTTTCGATAATTTTTCAATAGAGGGTTCGTGGGGCCTCTTTTACGGGAATGGATTAGACCCCACACTTGACACCAATTGTTACCTATTTTTTCTCGTTCTTCTCATCACCATGCGACGCTAAACTCATCAAACCACCGCTATTAACTTAACATCCTAGCCGAGCGGTCACCGGTAGTGCGGGCGGAATACGGCAGTTTGGGGTGAACCGGTTATATCTTGATTCCGTCTGCAAAAATGGGCCTAAAGAGGCGAATTCTGTCTTTACGGCGGACGCTTTGCTGGGCAAGTGGCATTAGCCCTTTCTCAATTCCTCTCGTTGGCTAGCCTTGTATTGGGTGTGAAATAGGTGAGGGGGAAGCACACTATCCCTATTTTAATTTAAACAATTAAAAAGAACAAGAATTCTTTCGTACGGATAAATTTAATCAAATTAAAATAAATCTTGCTGTCGCTTTACGAGCCTTCCTTCACAAGATCTAGATACACACAACATCGCGTCTTACAATTTTCGCGGCCTACGGGACTAATTCTGTTGCAATTTTTTTCTTCCATCTTATACTAAATTAGCTTGGATCGAGAACTAGCTCTACAGGTTGTCATTGTGTTACTAATTTATTTCAATTCTTTTTAATTCTTTCTCCTGGTCTTATCTACTAGCAAATTGCTATTACGTTACTAATTCATTTTAATAATTTTTTAATTCTTCCTACAGGTTTTATCTAATCTTGAGTTGACATTGAGTTACCAATTCATTTCAATACATCTTTTATTCTTTCTACAGGTTTTATCTGTTTGAAACTGTTATTACGTTACTTTCATTTTAATAATTTTTTACAGTTGGTGCACTACCTGCCAAAATGGCTCAACAGTTTCTTTATCTTCCATACTTGTCAAAAATTATATTTGCTTTTTCTATTAAAAAAATTTTTCTTTTTCATACTTGTCAAAAATTATATTTGCTTTTTCAATTCAATAAATTTTACTTTCTCATACTTGTCAAAAATTTATATTTGCTTTTCAATTCAATAAATTTTACTTTTTCATACTTGTCAAAAATTTATATTTGCTTCTTCAATTCAATAAATTTTACTTTTTCATACCTGTCCATTTATATTTGCTCCTTAAATTCTGTTGTTGATAGAAACGCTACGTTCGTGAGAAGAAGGAACTTTAATCACATAGTGTCAAATTACAGAACTAAAATGTACAGTAAAGAATAAAAGCTTATATATTAAGATAGTAATGTTCAGAAGTTCATATGGCATAATTGCCTTAATATAAATTCATTTTCAATACTTCCCCTCAATTATGACTTATTCAGAACCTTAATCCTAAAAGCTGCATACAGAGGTCGTGTTTTACTGTTTTCAATGTACTTCCTTTGATTCAATGATATATTTCCAATTTCCTTTCGTCTAAATTCTATCCCCAAACAGTAATGTAACCTTCCCAAATCTTTAACCTCGAAGTAGGAAGCTAATTCTGATTTGAATGTTCTTATCAATTTTGGATTATTTGAGCCAACTATAATATCATCCACATATATTATTGCGAGTAATATATCTTTCCCTTTCCTGAACAAATAAATACAAGTATCCGATTTTAACGGTTATAAAACCATCTCAATTAATTTTATGTGCAGCTTTTTGTACCATTGTCTGCCTGCCTGTCGCAATCCATAAATTGCTTTCTGTATGTGACAAACTTTTGAAGACACAATCTCTCCTATGTTGAACAAGTTCGAATACATTTCCGGTAATTCCATGTACATGTTCTATTCAATTTCTCCGTTTAAATATGCAGTCACAATATCCAATTGATGAAGGGATAGCTTCCATTCCGCTGCTATTGCCATCATGAGCCGGATTGAAGTATGCCGAGCCACGGGTGCGTAAGTTTCTGTGAAATCCACCCCAGGTCTTTGAAGAATTCAATAAGTTTTACTTTTTCATACTTGTAAAAAATTTATATTTTCTTCTTCAATTCAAGAAATTTTACTTTTTATACTTGTCAACATTTATATTTGCTACTTAAATTCAATAAACTTTAATTTTTCATACTTGTCTAAATTTATATTTGCTTCTTAAATTCAATAAACTTTAGTTTTTTAGACTTGTCGACATTTATATTTGCTCTTTAAATTCAATAATCTTTAATTTTTCATACTTGTCAAGATTTATATTTGCTTTTCACTTCGCTAAACTTTCATTTTCAAACGTGTCAAAATTTATATGTGCTTCTTAAATTAGAAATGTCCTTTTCCATCTGGGACGTGTCAAAACTCGACTTACTATTTATGATGACATGTCTAAGTACAAGTCCAACAAAATGTTCGGGCTTCGTGCTGGTACGTGTAGTTTGTCCTCTATGACCATCGGTTGATGTGGTCTCTGAATTGCAGTAGATTCTATTCGAGAATGTAATAACGCACTTGGGTTAGCATAAGAAGGTGTCTTTAATCTGGTTTGAGGTTCTGCTATTGTGTGATGTCTACCTTCTGACAAGAGACAACTGACCGACGGAGATGTTAGGCTCGGTTTTGTTTTGTTGTGGTTCGAGTTTTATTCGCTGCTAGTTTTGTGTTACCGGGCCGAAAGTTTGTTTAATGGATTTACTCTCGACAAAAGAAAACATGACCACGGGAATTGGTTATAGTCATGGTGACTTTTCTGCGCTTAATTCTTCTTGCAACCTTGGTAATGTATATGGCTAGAGGAGATGGGAAAATTCAGGTAAGTCTTTCTGTTAGAATTCTTCCTCTGTTAGTATACCGGGGTTCAACTGATAAGTATGTCTGGTTTCAGCAAGAGCGCAATATTCTTCCAATTGCGATCACACGAATGCTCTAGCAGAATTTCGAACATTCGAACGATTCCATATGCCTTTCTACAACCAATAGCCCCTTATTGCTGTTGAAATATTCTAAAAAGGCTCGGCCGACCTATTTGTCTACTTTCAGCATTTATAACAATATAGCCTTGCCTGTATCACATATCCGTCGGTCAGTTAATATTTCCTCGAAGAAAAATGCTATTCTAAGTGTGCATAGGGCTCCCCAACCTAAGCAAAATAGAGGAAAATAGCTAGGTGAGTCGTTTTGTTATAATATACTATATTAATTCTCACCAAGCTCTGCGTACATTTATTCTTTTTATCCTTTAAACATGAAAATTTAATAAATTATATTTTTTTGTTTGTGGAATATTTATTTTAATTTATTAAAAAAATTTGAGAAACAGAAGGCAATTATTATTTTGTACAGAAGCTTATTTTACTAAAGCTCTTCAGCCCTCTAGCGTTTAAACAGAACTGAAATCATTTTCTGACACAACCATAATTTCTATTTTTTTCACATTTTAAACAGGTCTTGCTTTGTATTATTCTAAAATTGAACAGTGTCGGGTGTCTGCGATTAAAGCTGGGTGTTTTTTTTTTAAGTAAACGGCATTCTCAAAATTGATTTTTCTTAAGTACAGTCAGCCCAAAGATTAATCTGACAATATAGATAACTTTCAAATTCAACCAAAAGTAAATTATTTTTAATAAGAAAACGAAATTAAAATAGAATGTAGCATCCGCTACATCAACTCCCCTTTCAGCGAGAACGTCCATCTAGGTACCATAAGTTACTAGTTTATTTATTTATTAATTTTTTTTTAAATATATACATGTATTACATAAA
Organism: Dioctria rufipes; assembly: GCA_963924295.1. Lineage (NCBI taxonomy): Eukaryota > Metazoa > Arthropoda > Insecta > Diptera > Asilidae > Dioctria > Dioctria rufipes. Next base: position 111,965,518 of record OZ002742.1, on the reverse strand, counting down.
ATCATAATTTATAGGGTACACTTCAGGCCATCTAGTGAGTCTGTCGATGACTGTTAATAAATAATTAAAGTCGTCTGAAGGTGGTAAAGGTCCTACCAATTCTATGTATATATGTTTGAATCTCCCTTTAGGTATTTGGAACTGACATCTTTTAGATTTAATATGTCTGTGAGTCTTGAATTTTTGACAAGATATGAATGATTTTACCCAAAATTTTACACTTTTGTTCATATTAGGAAAAAAGTACCTTGTAGAAGTTAGTTTTCTAGTTGCCTTAATTCCAGGATGTGATGAGGTCTGTATAAGTTCACCAAATTTTATTTTTGGAATAGATTAGATTTTCCCATTATGTGTTTAATATCTGAAGTGAATTGAGTTACGAAATCCAAATGTCTGGCTTGTCTTGGACTTTTTTCTGTTGTAGTCCAGATTGTAGATGTTAAAGGCTTATGATCTGTGAATACAGTAAACTCACGACCTTCTAGAAAATGTCTAAAATGTTTGATAGCTAAATACACCGCCAGACGCTCTCTGTCAAATGTTGAGTATCTTACATCGGCCGGAGTCAATTTTTTTGAAAATCATTTTTGTTATATTGTTCCAACACAGCTCCAACTGCCATGGCTGACGCGTCGACCGTTAAAATAAACTTAGTGTCTTCAAGTGGATGGACCAGAAGCGTGGTGGAAGAAAGGGCATCTTTAATTTTTATAGAAGCAGTTTGTGGCCAATCAAAGTTTTTGTGGATTTTCGGTTTTTTTTAGTAATTTGGTTGAAGTTATGTAAATTTGATTTAAAAATTCAGCTAAATGTGAAACGAATCGATGATGGTAGTTAATGAATTGTTGAATTTGCCTAACTGACAATGGAGAAGGAAAATTTTTAATGGCGTTTACTCTATCTGCAGATGGAAGAATTCCATCTATAGTGATTTTGTGACTTAAGAAATTCAAGGAGTTTACTCCGAAAACACATTTTGCGGGATTAATGTTTATGCAAAATTCTTGTAATCGTGAAAATATTTTCTCTAGATCAGATATGTGATCTTCGTTATTTTTATTTGCCACCACAATGTCGTCCATATAAGTAAAGACAAAGTCTAATCCTTTTAAAATTTGGTCCATAAAACGTTGGAATGTCTGTGCCGCATCTCTCAGTCCCAATGGCATTCTTGTAAATTCAAACAATCCAAAAGGTGTAGTTATGGCTGTCTTGTGAATGTCGTCCTGTGCTGCTAGTATATGGTAATATGCCCTAACTAAATCAATTTAAAAAAAAATTGCCGAGCTATTTAAATTCAAAGAAAATTTTTTGGATATATGTCAGGTGTAGTTATTGTAGTCGCCGCAAGGTCGCCAATCAGGGAAGTTCTTCTTTGTTACCATGACCGGTGAAGAAGAAAGTCGGCATAAACCTAATTTTACCATTTGTTCGAATTGTAATTTTGCAATCTTTAATATTTGAATATCCAATCTACGTGGTCTCGAAAAAGGATGTTGTCCTTCTGTACATATTTGATGTACTCCATTATGTTTTACGGTGTTAGGGATTTTTCGTAGGTTATAACAAACACAAGAGGTTAACACTTTTATTTGCTGATTTTATTAGTAAATTATTATGTACTTCTCAGATATTCAGCACTATAAATACATTATAATAGTTCAGTAACACATCTTTATTGTATAAGTATGTATGTCTATACTTATTATTATATATAATTATTCTTCATACATCAAAACTTCTAGTGAAACCATACTATTGTTACGTGCAATAGAAAGATACAACTGGTGACATCTACTGGCAATGGAGAAGTAAACGACTTTAGGTTCGGAGAATTGATTATGGTATCTACAGGAAGGTTCAGGAATAGAATGAATAGAATGAATAGAACAGTCAAGAAGCTTCTGGAAAGTAGAACACTCGAGAATAATCTGGAGAGTTTCTAGGGTATAAATATAACAGTTGTCATAGCTAGAATAAGAGTCTTGTCTTAGACGTTGCAGTGTTAACAAGCGAAAGTAATAACGTGCGATAATTGAAAGTACAGTATTAAGCGATAATTAAAGTGTAGTTGATTAATTGAAAGTTTGTGAATTGTTAAGATTAGAGTTAAATAAAGAACTTGCATATTAAATATTTAATATTGTGTTTTAAATAACGAACCGAAAGGCCACGCCCGCAACAACTGGTTTCAGAAGTGAGATAAATTCGCGAAATAAAGTGGTGGCAATTTACTTTAAAATTCAAAGTGTGATTAATTTTATGAAATTGTGTTAAATTTTGAAAGTTCTGGAAAATAATTTATATTCAACTTAAAGTGAATTACTAAAGTAATGGGGCGAAAATTCGACGAGCTTCGAACGCAGGATGTGAAAGTGGAGTTAGGGCACCGGTCATTACAAACGACAGGTGCAAAGAAAGTTCTACTCGAGCAACTCAGACAAGCTTTGATAGAGGAAGGAAAGAATCCTGAAACATTTGTTTTCGAAGATAACTTGGAAGAAACCGAAGTTGAAGAAGAGCCTGCGATGAAAATGGAACAGCTTTTGAGTACTTTAATGAGCAAAATGGAGGCCCGTTTTGATGATCAAAAGAATTCTCTAGAGGAACAAAAGAATTCTCTCGAGGAACAAAAGAATTCTCTAGAGGAACAAAAGAATTCTCTTGAATCACTTTTAGATGAGCAAAAGAAATCTATGGAAACCCGTCTGGACGAGCAAAAGGATTCTTTTGAGCAACAAAAGAATGCTTTTGAGGAACAAAAGAATTCTTTGGAATCCCGGTTAGATGAGCAGAAGAATTCTATGGAAACCCGCTTGGACGAACAAAAGAGTTCTTTGGAGAATTGCCTAGAAACTCGGTTGGAGGAACAGAAAAATCTTCTAAAAAACTCATTAGATGAACAAGATTTGAAAATTGAAGAAATCGAGCAGGAACATCAAAAATTTACTGAGCAACTTGAAAACGTTAAAGCAGATCTAGAAAGAATAAAGCATCGTCAGCCTCTAAACGTAGCAGTTGAAATATCCAGCACAGGTAGAATGAAACCTCCAATATTTGATGGACAAAATTCATGGCATATCTTCAAGAGACAATTCGAGGCAGCTTCAGAGGTAAATGGATGGAATGATGAAGACAAAGCTATAGCTCTGGTGTTAGCACTTCGAGCTCCTGCGTCAGAACTCTTACAAACTGTACCAATTGAAAATCAACGTGATTACTCTTCATTAGTACAGGCGATAGAATTACGTTACGGAGATGAGCACATGCAGCAAGTATATCGCCTACAGTTACGCAACAGGATTCAAAATCATGGCGAATCACTACAACAATTGCAGGGTGATGTGGAAAGATTAGCGCATCTTTCATACTCCAGCATGAATGCGGATTTTCTCAATGAAGTGGCGACGGAGGCATTTGTGAACGCTATTGCAGATCAAAATTTACAACATGCATTAGTGCATTAGTGTATGAATCCGCCAGACAAGCTTCACGGAGTGCAGTACGAATGAGAGCAATTTCGGTGAACGAATGTACTTGTAATAGAATGCAGCCATCACAGAGCACTCCTTCACGTGGTATTCTGCAATGCTGGAATTGTAATAGACCGGGACACCTACAAAGGGACTGCAGAAAACGCCGACGGGTGGAATCCCTAGATGAAGAGAGGAGAGTGGAATTGCAAAGATATCGAGCTGGGCAGCAGACTTGCAATAGATTGCAGTTATCACTGAGCAACCCTTCACGTAGTGTTCTTCGATGCTGCGATTGTAATAAATTGGTACACCTTCAAAGCGACTGCAGGAAGCGCCGTCGAAGGGAATCAACAGAAAAGAAAGAAAGAGAAGAATGTCCAAGTTGGCGAACTAGAGAGCAAGCTATTCTTGGAGCGACTAGACTCCAACCTTATGGCTTTGAGATACAACATAGGAAAGGACTTATTCATGGAAATGCAGAAGCCTTTGTACAACGTCCATGCAAACTTGAATGCAAACATTGCGGCCGGTTGGAAGAAAAAGAAACAACAGCAACTATACAGTTGGTAACTGTGGAACCATCAATAGGTTGGGACATCGAGAACTTGCGAACAGCGCAACGAGAAGATCCGGACATTTCACCTATTCTCGCTTGGAGAGAAGATATGGAAAGACCAGACTGGAAGGATATTTCGCAACGGAGTGAGAAGCTGAAAAGTTACTGGGCTCAATGGAACTCTCTTCATGTTGAATGTGGTATATTAAAACGCAAATGGGAAGCACCTAACGGCGAATATTTCCGAATGCAGATAGTCGTGCCAGCATCAACCGTCAAAGATGTTCTAGAAGAAATGCACGGTGGACCTCTGGAGGACATTTGGGAGTGAACAAAACAATTTCCAAAATACGGGAAAGGTTTTATTGGCTACATATGCGAGAAGATGTGGAGGAGTGGTGCCGCAGATGCACTGTCTGCGCTGCTTGCAAAGGGCCGCAACACAGAAGCAGAGGTGAAATGCATAAGTATAATGTTGGAGCCCCCTTTGAAAGGATAGCTGTAGACATCGCTGGACCTTTTGCTGGAACGGATGGCGGTAACCGTTATATTTTAGTTGCCATTGACTATTTCAGTAAATGGCGTGAAGCTTATGCAATCCCTAATCAAGAGACAGCCACAGTTGCGGAATAAATAATAACGAATTGGGTCAGTAGGTTTGGAGTGCCTCACGAACTTCATTCGGACCAAGGACGGAACTTCGAATCGCGGACTTTCCAGGAGATGTGTAAAATGTTGGGAATAAGAAAAACTAGAGCAACTCCTCTACATCCACAATCTGATGGCATGGTAGAGCGCTTCAACAGAACATTGATCGAGCATCTAAAGAAAGTAGTTGACTGTCATCAACGCGATTGGGATCGACACATTCCTATATTCCTAATGGCTTATAGATCAGCTATTCATAGTACTACCGGACAAACCCCAGCTAAAGTCATATTCGGAAGAGAGATGCGTTTACCTAGCGACCTCAAATTCGGTACCCCCAGAGGTGAACAAAAGTTACCAGAAGACTACGTATCGGAGCTCAAACAACAATTAGCTGATGTGCACGAGGCCACGAGGACGAAATTAGCAACAAATATTGATCGGATGAAGACCCGCTATGACCTACGAGCTAATTCCGCAGGATTTAATGAAGGTGATCTTGTTTGGCTCTGTAATCCGAGACGACGTAAGGGACGTTCTCCAAAACTGCAACAACACTGGGAAGTACCGTATTCAGTAGTAACTAGAATTAATGACGTGGTATACAGGATTCAGCGTGGCACAAGAGGCAAGCATAAAATTGTTCACTTAGACCGCTTGTGTCAATACTACGAGCATCAAGACCGTGGACGAACAAATTTAAGAAGGGGGCAGTGTTACGTGCAATAGAAAGATACAACTGGTGACATCTACTGGCAATGGAGAAGTAAACGACTTTAGGTTCGGAGAATTGATTATGGTATCTACAGGAAGGTTCAGGAATAGAATGAATAGAATTAGAATGAATAGAACAGTCAAGAAGCTTCTGGAAAGTAGAACACTCGAGAATAATCTGGAGAGTTTCTAGGGTATAAATATAACAGTTGTTATAGCCAGAATAAGAGTCTTGTCTTAGACGTGGCAGTGTTAACAAGCGAAAGTAATAACGTGCGGAAGTGTTGTAATTAGATTGCGATAATTGAAAGTACAGTATTAAGCGATAATTAAAGTGTAGTTGATTAATTGAAAGTTTGTGAATTGTTAAGATTAGAGTTAAATAAAGAACTTGTATATTAAATATTTAATATTGTGTTTTTTAAATGTGAGTGACACTAAATATGCCAGCCTTGCAATTTCATTACATTTACTTTTGCCAAGACTAGGTCTTGAATTTGTGGAATAATTACGTTCCTTACAAAGGGAAGTTCATAACTTGGTGTCTGAGTTAACGAAGGAAATTTTTGCACAATTTTACCATATTAGTTGTCAAATGCATAATGACGTGGTGAGGGAGTATTTGCATTTACCGTAATTCCATTTACACAAACCGAAGTTTTCCGGTCAGTTAACCTTTTATTTTTAAGGTCTACTAATAAATTGAATTTTTCTAAAAAATCAACTCCGATAATAGGTCTATTTACCCCAGCGATAATAAAAGGGAAAGTGACGTCTCGTCTTAATCCGAAATTTATTTTTAATAATTTAGTCCCATATGTGTTGATCGTGATTCCGTTCACTGCTGATAATTTTAAATTTGGGTCACTTTTGAATTTGCGTGGGATATTTAGTTTTTTTGTTTATTATTGTCAGCGAACGAAGATGGAGGAATGCATCTGCTTGGCTTATCTCCAACACAGTCTTTTATCGGTATTGAATCTCGGATTACTTCGAGAATGAGTTCTGGAACGGAACCTGAAATTATGTTTGTAATTGTTATTGTTATTATTGCCTAAAGTGAAATCTCGAAACACATTTTCCAAGTTTTCTAGCCTCCCTTATAAAATTATCATTTTGCTAGATGCATTATTATCATTGTTTAATGTTGAAATATTTTGTTGGGGTATTTGTAAAGTAACATCTTTATTTATCTCACATATATACTGTAATTTTGAAACTTCAAATATCTTATCTGCTAACTCAAGTAAATCGTTTATGTCTTGCTTACATGAAGACGTTAGTGCAATGTTGATATTTGCTGGAAATTTTCTCATCCATAATCTCTCTATTAGTTCTGTACCAAGGGTTGTAGATGTTCCAGCTAGAGTTTTCATTGCCCTGTTCAATTCTGAGGGCTTCCTGTGGCCGATTGCCAAGGTACATAGTAGTTGTTCCAATTTCTTCTCCTCAGAATCGCTGAATCTCTGTATAAAGATTCTCCTTGAACTATTATATTTGTCTCCTGCGGGTGGGGCTTGAAGAAAATCTAAAATATTCGTGATGATCTCCAACGGAAGAGCTTTTACTAAATATCCAAATTTCGTTTCGTCAACACGTATTCCTTTAGCGTTGAATGCAGACTCCGGCTGATAGATACAAGCTTCTGGACATGGTGACCAGAAAGTCGGAAGCCTGACAGAAGCTGCCGGTATGAAATTTTGTTGGGCATCAATTACTCCGTCTCCCGGCATTTCTGATCGGAACACTTTAAGAACACTTAATCTATAATCACTTTTAGATATACTTATAATAACTTTACTCTGATTTATATATATTTTGCTAGTAGGTAGAAGGACATAAACGTTTGTAACTATACCTTTCCGAAACTATATCGAAAGAAAAATCATTTTTTATATAAAGGGCTTTCCAATAAGAGGTATTATTTTGATGTTCAAAGAAAAATGCCATTTTTTTAGATAAATGATCGGATCTTTATTTCATTATAAAGAAGGTATGCCGATAATAATGGAAAATAACATCAGCCAAATATCCACCACGACCATGCCTACAGGACCATATCCTTTTCATGAAATTTTCCATAACCAAATCGCAAAGTGGCTGCCCTATGTCCTCGATAGCCTCACGAATTCCATCTTTGAGGTCTTGAATCGACGCTGGGCTGTTGGCGTAGACCTTCTCTTTCACGTGGCCCCAAAGGAAGAAGTCGCAAGGTGTTAAGTCACAAGATCTCGGTGGCCAATATTGTGATCACCTCTTCGAGAGATAATACGGTCCGGAAACTTTTCCCGTAAAAGATCAATGGTTTCGTTGCTTGTATGGCACGTAGCGCCGTCTTGTTGAAAGTAAACGTTGTCCAGATCAATACCATCCAATTCCGGCCATAAAAAATCGTTAATCATCTGCCGATAGCGCAATCCATTCACCGTAACTGTTGCTCCAGCCTCATTTTCGAAAAAGTAAGGTCCAATGACCCCGCGGGACCATAAACCGCACCAAATAGTCACACGTTGAGGATAGAGAGGCTTTTCAACAATAACTCTTGGGGTTTTCCGAGCCCCAGATGCGACAATTTTGCTTGTTGACGAAGCCATCGAGGTGGAAATCACTCAAGATGAGTTTTCGATGGAATTCCGGATCATTTTCATGCATTTCAAGGACCCAATCAGCAAAGACTCGACGTTGTTGATGATCGACCGGCTTCAGTTCTTGTGTTAACTGAACTTTATAAGCCTTAAGACCCAAATCTTTATGCAAAATACGGTGTAATGACGTTTGTGGAATGCCTAATTCCAAAGAACGACTAGGAATGGACAAACCTAGGTTTTCTTCAACACTTTCGGCTACAGCAGCAATATTCTCGGCTGTTCTTGAGCGCCGTGCACGGGTTTTATTCTTCATATCACTAACTTGTCCCGACAGCTCGAATTTTTCTACCAATTTCTGTATTGCGGTCCGACAAGGTGCTTCACGATGACCCAAAAATTTTCGAGTTTTACGAACCGTCTCTGCCACATTTTCACCATTTTTATAGTGAATTTTAATAATTTCAATGCGTTGTTGAATCGTGTGTCGTTCTATTTTTATTAATGGCGTAGTTTCTACTTGTAAAATGTGAAAATGACAGCTCCAAAAGTGACATGTACCGAAATAGCGGGCTAATTAAAATAACACCTCTTATTGGAAAACCCTTTAGTAACAAGAAAGTATTGCATATGTGCATTATATTACATCCCACTAAATTCATCGCCATGTATGTAGGTTAACACATATGCCCAAGTCTGTTATATTCGTTCACGAGTTCAACGTATTGCGACCTAATTGTAGGGTGTCTGCTGCATTTTCGTTCTAGCGTTCTAGTTTCTTGGAATCGTTTAAAAATTGCAATTTCACTATAAATATTCCTTCTCTAGTTCTTCTGACGTCCTGATTGAAGTGGTTTACGCATTTCTGTTCTGTTACTATTAGGTTTCAAACAATCAATTTCTTCTAGCTTCCTCGGAACTCTCCTGAAAAAATCTATTCATCATCTAGGTTTGAATCAAGCTCAATCTGTCCAATGGACATTAGTTCGTAACTAAGCTCAACACCTATTAAAAACTCAATTCGACCAGGCCTGTTCAACTCCAGATCTGCTAGTTGGTTATTGTATAGAATTGGTCAAACACGCTTGTACGATGTTGTACATTTTGGATTTGCTCTCCAATGCAACTGATGTACATTGATTCTGTTACTTGTCTAACACCAGTTTATTTGCTAGATCTTTCGTCATAAAACTTACCTCCCACAAGGCATGAAGACTATCCCGTCTCTATATTACAGCTCCTTCTTGTTTGACCAATTCCATTAAAGCTGTTCTTAATAGTACATAGTCAAGTTGATTAGTGCAGGCAGCTAGGATTGTCCTCTCAGCTACTATGTCGCTGGTTGCTATGCGAAGTGCAGGACACTGTACTCTGCACAGGAGGCCGCATCACTTTCTTGTTGCTTGTTGTATTGTGTCCTTGACCATGCACGTGGAGCAGTGTAGTGTGCCATTTGGAGAATTTGGTACAGTTGTTTTTTTTTTAAATACAGCACATAACTGAATGTCCTTCCTTCATGCAGTTAATATACAAATTGTGTCTTTTCAAAATGCTGCAACAATTTGTTGGATGTTGGGTGGCTTTTCTTGCATATAACGCAAATGCTGACCCTAGTCGAAGTTAGGGCTGCTGTTCTTGAGTTATGCGTGAATGATTTCTGTATTACACGACGATCATGCCCAGATGTATGCTTCTTCCCAATGCTTTCAATATTTGAAATCGCAACTCTAAGAATTTCAAAAGCTGGTTGATGGTGGGTAGCTGTCTTGGTGATTCTAAAGATTGCTCGAAAAGTGAATGAGTATCCTTATCAAATTTCTCGATAATCAGTTGCACACGTGATGTTGTTTTGGGTGAGTGAATGATAAAATAAAGGGGATGGTGAAAGGATAACACTACTTTCCTCTTGATTACAAAATTTAATTTTAACTGGTTGATACACTTATGATTTACTGGCCGAGCAGTTGACTCGATCAGATTTTCTCTTATTGGCAAGAGATAACCATAAAAAAAAACAGTTTCGGTTGATTCTGCACAATGGTGGGTAGTTTGGTTGATTATTTATTATCACTATATACATGTATAGTGTGCTGGTAAAATAAACTGCTTCCCTCATCGAACTAGTCATCTAACTTTCGCTCTGGCTGGGTTAGAGAAACGATTGCGATACGATATTGTTTTCATGGAGATGATTGCAATTATGATGCCTTCTCAGTTGATCAGGAACTTAGATGTTTTGGAATTTTAAACATGCTCCGCGCCTTGAAATTGCGGAATTTCAATAGGTCTCGATCGTCTTCCAATTTACTTCAGTTAAAGCCTGAGCTGGCTAACCTTTTGTTAGTCATCCTTCCGGTTAATTTCTGACCAAAGTAGCTGACGTCCAGGTTTACTCCCTCAAATGTGAATATTGCAGTGTATGTAAGAAGATGGAATAGGAAGGGATAGGGTTGGAACACAGTGATTACAAAGATTTTCACATTTACAGATAATAATTCAACTTAATATAAACCGCGACAACAGAATTCAGGTGTCTATCAATTCAATTTTACTTCAAACGACAATTAACATTTGCATTAAACTACTAGATTTCAATTGAAAAATTTATGGGTAGCAGGCATAATTTCGTTACTGGGCGCTTAATTTCGCCATTCTGAGATTTAACACTTACTACACGAACAAGATTGTCATTTCCCGGATAGGATTTTGATATTCTCCCTAATGGCCATTGACCGCAAGGAAATCTCGCGTGTTTTAGCAGGACAATATCACCGATTTTCAAATTTTGGGTTGCTCCTATCCACTTTGGGCGTTGTTGAAGCCTTGACAAAAATTCCTGACTCCAGGACTTCCAAAAATCTTGTTTCAAACGTAGAATGAAATTCCATCTATTAAGTGAATTAATTTTGCAATTGGTTAAATCTTCTTCAGGCGGTGCTAAAAGAGCGTCCCCTGTTAAAAAATGTCCTGCAGTTAGAACTCTGAGATCGTTTGTATCGTCGGTAAGTGGACAGATTAGACGGGAGTTAAGACATGCTTCGATTTGTGACACCAATGTGTACATTTCCTCCAATGTGAGAGAGGCATTTCCGGCAATGCGTTTTAAGTGGTGCTTGACCGACTTTACACCGACTTCCCATAACCCACCAAAATGAGGGGGTGCCGGTGGATTAAAATGCCACTGAATGCCTTGAACACTCGCCACGTCTGCTGCTTTAGGCTAGCTTGGAACGTCCTTTTAACGGTATGATCCAGCTAATTCTTGGCGCCTATGAAGTTAGTACCACAGTCGGAATAGACGTTTTGACAAAGACCACGACGTGACACAAAGCGTCTAAATGCTGCCGAAAAGGAGTCAGTTGTTAGGTCACTCATCACCTCAATATGAATAGCCTTGGTACTGAGGCAAACAAAGATGGAAAAATAGCCCTTATTAGAGCGACAACCCCGGGTACGAGAAACTCTTAGGCGATGGAAGGGATCCCATTAATTGCTTTAGGACCCGCTTTGAATGTCTGAAATACGTAACACATTCTTTGATCAATTTTTTAACTATATTGCGACCATTAATAATCCAAATCGTCTTCCTCAGTGTTGAAATGGTAAGTGACGGACCTCCATGGAGACAGGATCTATGAGCATTTCTAATGAAGAGTTAGGCTAAGTGACTGTGTGGGTCTAAAATTAAGGGATGCCGTTTTATATGGCATGGATGCGTTCTGTAAACAGCCACCAACACGCAATATACCGAAATGGTCGAGAAAGGGGTTACTTGAAGCTATCTTGCTAGATATCTGAACAGGTTGCCTTTCACAAAGCAAGTTGATTTCGTCAAAAAAAAATGTGAGCTGTTCATGCTTTATCCAGGACTCTTTAGATTCGTCTAATTCATATGTTGTTATCCAGGATGAGAGCCTCAAAGATTTATTTCGATATATTCTAAACCAACGTTTACAAAAGGCGGTGACGTGAAAAAACGAAAAAGTGAGGAGAACCTTTTCAAAATCTCAGATGAATCTTGATCTGTGCGAAGAGTTAAAAATGTTTGAAGAGGTTTAAGTTCCAATGTTACTGGATCGTGTTCTGTAATATCAAAACGACAGGGCCAAGCATCCTTAGGCTTTAAAAGCCACTTTGGTCCATGCCACCAAAGTTCCATTTCTATTAATTTTATAGCCGAAATACCTCGTCTGCTGGATTTTCTAATGATGGAACATGACGCCAGCGAGTAGAACCCATATTTGTAATAATTTCAGATATTCGATTACTGATGAACGTTTTGAAACTATTTGGATGTCGCTTTATCCACGAAAGGAGAATCGTAGAGTCTGTCCATGCATAAATATTGACTCTATCTTTAACCGAAGTTCGAAATTTGGAAACTTACCTTGATAACAGAACCGCTCCACACAGCTCAAGTCTTGGAAGGGATGTAGACTTCACTGGGGCTACTTTAGTTTTTGCACTAACAAGATGGACATTTACGATGCCATCGACTTCTGATCGCAAATACAAGACTGCCCCATATGCACGCTCAGAGGCATCACAGAATCCATGGAGTTCGATGATCCCTTTTGGTTCTGTTTTTAAAAATCGGGGGATGGAGATGGTTTTCAATTCGGTCAAAGAAATAAAATATTCAGACCATCGAGCAGAAATGTCGTTAGGAACAGGTTCATCCCAACTGAGTCCTCTTTGCAATATGACCTGGAGAAGTATTTTTGATGTCACTGTTATTGGCACTAACCATCCCAACGGGTCATAAATTCGAGCAATTTCTGATAGAATTGTTCTCTTTGTAAATGGCGGCTCAAAGACCTTTATATTCGTATTATACGAAAAACAATCCTCCAATGGATTCCAAAGAATACCTAGAGTTTTGACGACATTTCCTTTATTTAATATTACAGATGGTGATGATAATCGATCAGACTCGGAAATATCTCTCAAAAGGTTTTCGCAGTTAGATGCCCATTGCCTTAGCTCAAATTGGCCTTTTTTTAGAATACTGTCAATTTGAATGCGGGACTCTAGAACTTCCTTTAGAGTGTTGGCACCTGACAGTACATCGTCTACGTAAAGGTAAGTGCGGAGGATGTTTGTTCCTATTGGAAATGACTGCTGTTCATCGTCAGCGAGCTTAAGTAACGTTCGGAGTGCAAGATAAGGAGCACTTCAAATGCCAAAAGTTACTGTCAATAAGCGAAAATCTTCAGGAGAACCAGAAGATTTACTTCGCCAGATGATTCGCTGAAAATCGCAATCCTCCGAATGTATAAGGATTTGACGGTACATTCTTGCAATATCTGCTGTTAAAACGTACGTTTTTTGTCGTCATTCCAAAAGAAGCAGACTTATATCACATTGAAGGGGTGGACCAGAAAGTAATTGATCATTGAGTGACTGTCCATTAGCCGACGACACGTGTCTTAGTGGTTAAGCTTTAAGCCTTTTGAATGACGTGATGAGGAAGATAATAAGCACAATTCTCAGATAAAGCAATCTCAGATTTTGGAATTTTCTCCTGAATAATTTTCCCGTAAACTTCTGCTCCAATAATAATGTCTATTTAACCTGGCCGAGCAAAAGAAGGATCTGCAAGTTGGAGTCCGTCAATATGATTCCATCCGGATTTAGATATTTGTTGAGGGGGAAGAAAGCCAGTAAGAGATTTGAGAACTACTGCCTTTACTTCTATACTTGGATTTTTTTTCGAATAGGGTGATTCTGCAATAATGGTATTTCCAAAGCCAGCGATTCGATTTAAGTCATCTAAGATTCTTAAACCCAAACGTTGAATTGTATTTGTTGTTACAAAGGAGGATTGTGAGCCGAGATCAACCAACGCTCGAAGGATATGAGGCTTACCAATAGAAGAGAATTTTCTAATTAACATGGTTGCTAGCAGAACGTCTGTTTTTTCACCAGAAAAAAAAAATCTTGAAGTTGATGGCTCCAAATTTGAGGGGGGGGGGGGTGATGGCGCAACACTATTAGAAAAGGGAACAGATGGCTGATCATCACTGATTCTATTAGAATTATTGGGAATATGGAGGAGAGAATGATGCCGTTTGTTACAATGGCGGCAGACAATCGCACTAGAAAAATTGCTTACTATATGGCTCTATGCCAAGCAGTTGCTACATATAGAATTTGACGAAACTACTTTAATTCTCTCTTGCGGAGTTAATCTTTCAAACTTGAAGCATTTCCTAAGCGGATGTGGTCCTTTACATAAGGGACACTTGCACAAATTTTGCTGAATGAAAGACCTGCGGTTTACCTTCATAATATTTATGAGAAACTCTTTGACCCTTTGCTAAGTTGACGGCAACTAATGTGCTAAATCGTGCTTCCAAAAATTCCTTAAGATCTGAAAGTGTTGGTAAAGCAGTGGAAGCGCCGAGTTTTTTGTTCCCATAATTGCCTTGTTTTAGAGGGTAGACGTTCAACTAAAATATAAATTATGATAGGGTCCCAATCATCAAGTTCATTATTTAGCACTGAATTGGAAGTGCCTTCAACTGCTTGCTGCACAGGAGGAACTACAGGACATAACCTGTCAAGGTGGTCGGATAAGATTCCTATATACTCGGAGAATAAATCATCAAAGGTATCAAATTGATCTGAGGCAAAATAATCATGCATCCTCTGTTCAGTAGTAGCTTCTACATGGATCTTTTTATCATTGGAAGAAAATTCTTGATATAAGCTATTCAACACTTCAATTCGTCCCCACTTCATCCAGTCGTTCAAAACTCGCTCTTTTGAAATTCTTTACAAATTTAGTGATTTGTTCGAACAGAGCTTCCTGTTCTTTAATAATGTTTTCCACATTGGTTTTGTCCATTTGTATATCGTGCAATTACGAAATTAAATCTAAACAAAGTACGCAATAAAATGAGTACCGCAATCTCTTTATTGTTCACAGATGATGAGTTATCGGTTACCGACGAAGCAAACAATCACGTCAGCAATTTGGCAAATCATGCGTTACCACACTGCACTGTAAAATGAAACGATTGAGAAAAAAAAATTATGTTTGAATATCTACTGATAATGACAAAGGACTCTTATTGAGTTATCAGAGAAAAATCTTCTTGTTTTTTGTGTATATGATTGATGATTGTATATAGTACGTATATATTATACATACATAGCAGTATTGTGATGTGAATTTGCACAACAATTTCCTAATCAATTGAAAATACAAGAATGAACATTCTGCATTCTTGCATTATTCAACTGACCCAAAACCCATCGCTCAATTAATCAATCACAATAAATGCGATCGATTGATTAATGGCAATTAAGAAAAAACATACGCTAAACAAAATATATGTCACAACCTTAAGAAGTGACTGTAATTGTTTACGTACGTTTGTTTACATTTTTGCAACCAGTTTAATACGGGTCAATTATATTACGTCACATCTTTCTGCCGGAGTTAAACACATAAATGCAAATACGCAATTGCGTCATGACCTATAATAATTGTAAACAAAATGCAAGTATGCATTTTGTATTAAGAAAGAAGAATTGTGTTAACGGTAAGAAACAATTGGTATATAAATTAAGTAGCAATAACCGAATAAAGCAGAATTGAATTTCACTAGTGAGAGATACAGCAAGTATAGTCTTTCTTTTAACTTGGTGACTGCTATTTTTAGCTGCACCTTTCAGGTTAGCATCTGATGGATTAGCTGTGCCTAAAGGGATCTGCTTTATTAAGCTTTTCTAGGAGATCTGCCTAATGGCTGCCTCCCATCATCGCTTCATCAGTACGAAAGAAATATAATTACTACAGTATATAAATTTATGAAACAACAATTTCTAATGTAAAACAGAAACTATGTTTGCCACCAATAAATTCACCGTATTCAATTGTTTAATTTTGATTTAATAATATTAACAAATTAAAAGTGTATTGAAAGTACACCTCAAATACCGTTGCACAATTTTCATATTATTTAATTTAACACTAAGCGTTGGGGAAATCAATTAAAAAATGTGCAAAACTTTTATTACTCACCAGTATAGATAAAGGTTATCCGGCTCGAATAGGACCATACGTTTTGGGTGAGTGAATGATAAAATAAAGGGGTTGGTGAAAGGATAACACTACTTTCCTCTTGATTACAAAATTTATTTTTAACTTGTTGATACACTTATTATTTACTGGCCGAGCAGTTGACTCGATCAGATTTTCTTTTGGACTGGTCATTATCTCGTTATTGGTAAGAGATAACCATAAAAAAAAACAGTTTCGGATGATGCCGCACCATGGTCGGTAGTTTGGTTGATTATATATTATCACTATATACATGTACAGTGTGCTGTTAAAATAAACTGCTTCCCTCATCGAACTAGTCATCTAACTTTCGCTCTGCCTGGGTTAGAGAAACGATTGCGATACGATATTGTTTTTATGGAGATGATTGCAATTATGATGCCTTCTCAGTTGATCAGGAACTTAGATGTTTTGGGATTTTAAACATGCTCCGCGCCTTGAAATTGCCGAATTTCAATAGGTCTCGATCGTCTTCCAATTTACATCAGTTAAAACCTGAGCTGGCTAGCCTTTTCTTAGTCATCCTTCTGGTTAATTTCTGACCAACGTAGCTGACGTCCAGGTTTACTCCCTCAAATGTGAATATTGCAGTGTATGTAAGGAGATGGAATAGGAAGGGATAGGGTTGGAACACAGTGATTACAAAGATTTTCACATTTACAGATAATAATTCAACTTAATATAAACCGCGACAACAGAATTCAGGTGTCTATCAATTCAATCTTACTTCAAAGGACAATTAACATTTGCATTAAGTTACTAGATTTCAATTGAAAAATTTATGGGTAGCAGGCATAATTTCGTTACTGGACGCTTAATTTCGCCATTCTGAGTTTTAACACTTGCTATACAAACAAGATTGTCATTTCCCGGATAGGATTTTGATATTCTCCCTAATGGCCCTTGACCGCAAGGAAATCTCGCGTCTTTTAGCAGGACAATATCACCGATTTTCAAATTTTGGGTTACTCATATCCACTTTGGGCGTTGTTGAAGCCTTGACAAATATTCCTGACTCCAGGACTTCCAAAAATCTTGTTTCAAGCGTAGAATGAATTTTCATCTATTAAGTGAATTAATTTTGCAATTGGTTAAATCTTCTTCAGGCGGTGCTAAAAGAGCGTCCCCTGTTAAAAAATGTCCTGGACTTAGAACCTTGAGATCGTTTGTATCGTTGGTAAGTGGACAGATTGGACGGGAGTTAAGACATGCTTCGATTTGTGACACCAATGTGTACATTTCCTCCAATGTGAGAGAGACATTTCCGGGAATGCGTTTTAAGTGGTGCTTGACCGACTTTACACCGGCTTCCCATTACCCACCAAAATGAGGGGATGCCGGCGGATTAAAATGCCACTGAATGCCTTGAACACTCAACACATCTGCTGTTTGTTCGCTAGCTTGGACATACGGCCTTTTAACGGTATGATCCAGCTTATTCTTGGCGCCTATAAAGTTAGTACCCCAGTCGGAATAGACGTTTCGACAAAGACCACAACGTGACACAAAGCGTCTAAATGCTGCCGAAAAGGATTCAGTTGCTAGGTATGAATAGCCTTGGCACTTGAGATGTTACAGATTTTGTAGTTTGTTGATGCCATTACTAATGCTGTTAAACTCCTTCCAATAATTGTCCATGTCGTAGTACACCACTAGATTCCACTCATTAGAGATCAAATGGGTAGAGCCTAAGTTTTCGAAATATATGCCCAGCTGAGATTTAAACGGCGATATTTCTACTAGTGAATTTCCTAGAATCGGCAACATGAGACACGTGAATAGGAGCGTGGTGAGTGCAGAGCTTTCCGAACGTCGTGACATTTTGGCAGGTCCTGGACTTGCGTCCTCTTGATCTTTGTCAGCTCTGGGTCTCGGAAACCTTTCCTGTGTTTCATTCGCTCGTACGTCATCTTTGTCGTCTACTGGTAAGGGTTCCAAGCCGTCCTTTCCCTGAATTGCCTGGATAATCCTGCCGAGCAGCCATCTGAGGGGAGGCAAATTATCTTCTTTGATTAGCACCATCATGCCAGGGCAAGCGTTCACGGATTGCTGCTTCCACTTGTGTCTTTGGTTTGCGTTGTGTACTTGACCATGCCGATTGGTCAGTCTTGACATATGTCGTTGTCGTATCCACGTGTAGCAGTGTATTGTGCCTTTTGGAGCATTTGACACAGTTGTTTTTCGAAGTGCAACGTGTGTCTGAGTGGCCTTCCTTTATGCAATTAATACACAAATTGTGTTTTTTTCAAAATGCTGCAACAATTTGTTGGATGTTGCAATAAGAACTCTTTACACGAGTACAGAGGGTAGTTTTTCTTGCATATGACGCAAATGCTGACCCTTGTCGAAGTTAGGGCTGCTGTTCTTGAATTGTTCGTGAATGATTTCTGTATTACACGACTGCCATGCCCAGATGTATGTTTGCTTCTTCCCAATGCTTCCAATGTTTGAAATCGCATCTCCAAGAATTTCATTAGCTGATTAATGGTGGGTAGCTCTCTTGGCGATCCCAAAGATTGCTCGTAAAGTGAATGAGTATCTTTATCAAACTTCTTGATGATCAGATGCACAAGTAATGGACTCCAAGATTCTGTAGCAATTCCCAAGTTCTTCAACCATGGATGCGTTCCTTTGTAATATCGTGAACACTCTTCTATCCACCTGCTGATTCATGTTGAAGATTTGGTTGCGTTTAGAATCTATTGAGAAGTGTTACACATAACAACCTTTTGTTCTCGTAGTGTGACTGAAGAATATCCCAGCCTGTATCGTAGTTGCTCTCATTTGCTGTAAGATGTTGTATAAATGCTCACCACTTAAGCTGCTGGTCAGGTAAAACATTTTTTGTCCCCTACTGATGCCTTGGGAATGAATCAGTTGCTCGTATAAGTCGCGAAACTATGTCCACTTTAGGTAGTCACCATGGAAACTAGGCAACCTTATTTTGGTAGCTTGATGCCTGCATTATCTGTTGAAATTGTGTTGGATGCTGGCAGATGAAATTTGTTTTTTTTTTTGCGTAAGCGAAATGATTGCTTGTCGTATGCGTTTCTTCCATTCAAGGTAATCCTCGATGATGTAACCTACCTTGGTTGGGTTTTCAGTTAACTCCCATACCAAAGTGTTGTTCGATTTGATCCCAGTAATGACCGGTTTTTTTTAATTTACCGTTGAGATTGCTGTTGATTCTCATTTGCAAGGCTAGTGAGGATGATTCTATGACTCACTTTTGTTTTCTGATTACTCGCTGAACTTCTTGGGAGTTAATCATTTGGTCTGCTTCAAACTGAATGTCTGAGTGCATCTTGTGGTTTATTCTCATCCAGAGACTGGGATGGTGCCTTCGCTTCCTTCTCAATAATAAGAAGTGTTGTATTATTGTTATTTTTTATAATCGACGTTGCTCCAGCCTCCAATGCATCTATGCAATTCGCCATCTGCTATTGCTAAGCTTCGCAGATATCATTCACAGCATTGTAATAATCCTTCACGAAGTATTGGTGCTGTAAATTTTCTCAATGCTGGATTCTTATAATGTTGTCTGCACCTTCGAATTTATCCCATGCCTCTTGTAGTCTACGCAATCTTTATTTGAAGTAAGGCAGATCTTTTCGGCTTGAGAGATCTTTTCTGTAATTTTCTATGATGATCTGCATCTCTTTTCCAGTTGCTTCTTGCTGGTTTACCTATTGATCCATGTTGATTGAGGTTGTCGTCTACAAAATATTCGAAGTTGTCTTCTTGAAGTGGCTGATATTATAATACAGTGATGTGCCTGGATTACGTCGGGTTCACCGAAATGTTTGTATAGCGAAGGAACCCGTTTGTTCTCCGCCAGAGTACAGGTTCTTGCACTTGGACTCTTGTCGTAGTATTGATATAGCACTGGTTCATGGACAAGTACCTTGGTGAATTGTGCAAGGTTTCTTGGACCGTTACACTGTTGATCAACTGGATGTTCTGGATTACACTGATTAGCGCAGTTTATGAAGTACAGACGACGTTAAATAAACACACAAATTTCTCTTCAAATTGAAAACATAATGATATTATATTCATTATCAACATTTTATGTAATCAATTTGCTGATTGTTGAAAATAAGCAATTGATCGTACATTTTCATTCGCCCTAGAAATAATTTCCAGGAGTAATTTGATACTGCTAAAATTTATTTGTGCAAAACAATGCTTATATTTCGAAAGCGAGTGAATTGAACATATTTAAAATCTATGGAATTTTTATAATTGCTGACTATACAAAATTATTGTAAAAAATTAAATTGAGGAAATGCTTGAATGCAAAAAATTGAGCAATATGTATTTCGACTAAATAAGTAAGAACAAATTATATAGAAATTATTAGCGGGAAATTAAATGCGTTGCTGTATATGTATGTGTACGTTATGTGTCTGTTGCCTGAACAATGCTATTCTCTGAACCTAAAGTTCTTTATGTCAGTACTTAATTAGTCATTTTACTCGACATATACAATTCTAATATGTAGATGCCGCTTGTCCTTTTCTATTGCATGTAATAGTATTTAAACACGTTTCTGAAAATAATTCCCCTTTTGATCGGATTACACATGGATAATTTTCGCGGATTTGCATGTGATTAGGTATTGTGGCTTGCCTGTCTATAACTTTACTATAGAAATTATCGACAGGCTTATATGGTTATTTTAGACTGTGTAAGTCTTTGATAAGACAATGTCTTTTCTCTTATCAGAATAATGTAGGTTCTGTTTAATCTATTCCCATTCGCATTGACTACTATTTACATTTAGCATTTCATTAGCTTCATCTTCAATTTTATTACTAATGAGACGAAATAGACCAGTTGTTCGATGAAGCGTCTGTCTTCAAGTACATTTCAAGCATTACGGATAGTTTTTCTATTGGTCCGGATGGCGTTCCTTCCACGCGCATAAAACGTTGTGCTACGTCCATCGTTTCTGTTTTGTGTTATTTATTTAATTTATCCATAACCTGTGGTGTTTTTCCTAAATAGTGTAAGTTTTCTTTGATTATTCCTTTTCACAAGAATGGTAATAAATGCGACATTTGTAACTACCGATCCATCGCTAAGTTATGTTGTACTGGTAAGATATTTGAAGCTATGGTTTGAGATGTTTTGTCGTTCCACTGCAAGGATTTCCTGCGGTCTTTTCAGCCTGGCTTTACGAAGGGTAAATCTACTACGACTAATTTGTTAGAGTTTACTAATTTCTGCATTGGTGAAATTAAAAGCGGAAAGCAAATTGATTGCATTTTCACGGATTTTAGTAAAGCTTTTGACCGAATCAATCATAAAATCTTGATTAATAAGCTTACTCTTCTTGGTTTTCCTTCTGTCTTTGTCAATTGGCTTCATTCTTATTTATCAGATCGTACGCAGCGAGTTATATTTCGCAAAACTCTTTCTGACGTAATAGATAATACTTCTGGCGTTCCGCAAGGCAGCCATCTCGGACCACTCCTTTTTATTATTTTTATTAATGACGTATCTCTGATTTTGACTAATTCAAGAATACTTTACTATGCTGACGATGCCAAAATCTTAAGCATTGTTTCTAATGAAAACTAGTGTGGAATTCTAAATTTGGACATAGACACCTTTTATAAATGGTGTGCTATTAACTGTCTTCCTCTCAACACCAACAAATGTACTGCTATGTTGTTTTCTCATAAAAGGAGGCCATTGAACTTCAGTTATACTTTAGATGGATGCTTATTATCTAGACTTGACAAAATAAAAGACTTGGGTGTCTTCCTTAATACACGTCTTTCCTTCGAGGATCATATTAATACAATCGTTGCCAGGGCTAATGCTACTCTGGGGTTTGTAAAGAGATGGTCAAAGGAGTTTAGTGATCCATTCATAACGAAGGTCCTATACTGCACATTCGTTAGACCTATTTTGGAGTATGCCGGTCTGGTCTGGTCTCCTTTTTATGCTATATACATAAATCGTATTGAGGCTGTGCAGCGGAGATTCGTTCGTTTTGCTCTGCATGGACTTCATTGGCATAACCTTATTATTCTACCTCCATATGTTGATAGGCTTAAACTCTTTCCATTGGATTCTCTTGAAAATAGGCGAAAAGCTTCCAGAGTTGTTTTTGCGTTTCAGTGTATACAGGGAGCGACAAATTCTCCTGAGCTCTTAAATACTTTCAATATATCTATTCCTGCGTGCTCCTTGAGGAACCACGACTTCTTCGTCGTTCCTCATCATAGTACGAACTATGGTTTTCAAGAGCCGATTTCATCAATGTCTCGTCTCTTTAACAACCAGTGTGATTGCATTGACTTTCACCTTTCAAAAAGTCAATTAAGAGATCAGTTTAGTTAAAGTTACTCTTCATTTTATTATTATTATTTGTACAATTTTGATCATTATCATTGTTTACATACATATGTATAATTTTTTTTTGTAAACTTAGTAATCACATCTTTGATGAAGTCCTAAATAAATAAATAAACATTATGTAGAAATATAGAATTACCGTCGAATTTCGGTAAAAGCTTTTGCAGTAGGTATCTGATATCCGAAATGAAAAGAAAATTTTGGTAGCTAGGGCAACTAGATTATTTTAATTTACTCTATTACTTTTTGTTGCCATATTTAAATTTGTGATCAAATTATTTGGATAGGTTGAGATTTCTAGACTTTCACCACGATTTGCAGATAAAGAGGAATCACTTTCATGATTTATATCTCTGACTAATCCTTTGCTATTTGTTAAAATGTTTGTACTTTAGATTTGTTAAACAAATTTTTATAGGTATATGGTAAAACTCGAGGGTTGGTATTTTCCTTTCCTCTTTTATACATAAAGGGAAATATATAAAAATATATATATTCAAAAAAATTAGTTTTATCTCTTCTTATTCTATATTTTTGCCATTCTTTCAAATAGATATTAGAAGTGAACACTCGACGGTCCTTGTTTCCAATTTCGATCTTTGAAAATTTCCTGACCAACACGCCAACACAGATTTCTTTTTCCGGTGTTCTGTCATGAATGTACAAAAACAAATCTTTCAATAATGATTATCCGTCGTTTATTTTATCTATTGACACAATTTATACTCCGTCGAAAATATTATTATTTTTACGACATCCTGTCGAAAATGTAATTATTGACGCTGGAATGGTTTCGTTTAAAGGCCTTATGGCAATACTTCCGGGCCGTCACATTCCGAGCCATTCCGTTCCGTCTAGATGAATTCAATAGTTACCATGTCACGTCCCGTCACGACAGCTGAACTGCAAATGGTTGGAGAGATTTTGTGGAATTTATCACTTGGACTAATTAGAAGAGCATTTTTAAATGATTTTACAACTTTATCTTCTTACGAGTATCTATGTATATATACGACATACAAAAAGCAGGAGGATAATAAAAGAAATAATTGAGCACATACCATTACCATATATATCATCTCTTCTTTTTATATAATATTTCCTATTTCTATGATACAGCTCAATCCCTTATAGCTTCAGTAAAAGACTTGTCATCCATCTCTTGGTAGCTCATATGAAACTCATAAAAACTAACATTGAGTTTAAGGTTATGTCATCCGCATAAGTTGAAATTTGCTCAACCTTTCCGTTCCGTTCTAATCACTTTCAACCATTCCGATCATTTGCTCCACCGTCAGATAAATCGTACTTTGACAGTTTTACGTAACAGAACCTAACGGAAGCATAGTGATCAGCCCTTAATTTTAGATTAATAAAAAA
The DNA here is from genome assembly GCA_963924295.1 of Dioctria rufipes. Classification (NCBI taxonomy): domain Eukaryota; kingdom Metazoa; phylum Arthropoda; class Insecta; order Diptera; family Asilidae; genus Dioctria; species Dioctria rufipes. The sequence continues at coordinate 111,941,719 of OZ002742.1, read as the reverse complement.
AAATCAAAGTTATAATTTAAGATGCTTTCTTCTCTTTTTCCACAATTTGCTTCTTAATTTTTTCGCTATTACTAAAAAACTGACTTACTCTCTGCCAAATTAATATACAAGTAACTTTAATCACTGAAAAATTGGGACATGTGAAAAACTTACTATCATATTTCATATGAGTTTCGTTTTTTCCTTTACTGTACTTGCTAAGCATTTTTGTGAGAAAAATAAATTGTTAGCTATTGAAATGATCTGACAATTACGAATTTAGAAAAGGAGGTAAATTTATGCTGATTAATTGAAAGTAGAATTATAAGAAATGATTTTTTAAGAATTGGCGAAATTATATTATACTGATGGTTAACTTAGCTGTAGCACGTAACTCAGGAACTTACACTCTAAATTTAAGCCACTGAAATATTGGGCAGTTGCATATCTTTTTTTTCTTCATAGGATTAATAAAAAATAATAATCTTAGCTGATACCTTTATTTCTGTTCTTTTCTCGGCAGACGCAAAACACAGTATATGAGATTATTTCTGATATGTCAACCCGCCAAGACGTTATAGAAGAAAGACTTACTAACTTAGAAGATAAGCTACAAGCCTTGCAGGTAATAACATCTGTTTTATACAAATATGCATTATTTCTTTTTCTAGATTATAAATTTTTAAGATTATAATTTTAATGTGTTGTATATAGGGAAAAGTCTGATATATATCGTTAATTTTTCATATAAATTTCACCGTTGGTAAAATACTAAAGAAAAATTTTATTAATAATTTTACTAATTTACGGTAAGAATTACGTTTTTCCCTTATTGATTTAATAGAAAATCTAATCTGATACTGTGCATTCTCTACAAAAAAGTCATGTCAAATTCGTACTAGTGATTTCTAGATGAATATTTGGAGACATGTAAGCTTAATACTAATACTACTACTTAATACTAACTTTATAGATAGTGATAGAATAAAAATCCTCCAATAATTGGAACTGAACGTCAACCTTAGCGCAGCCACTTTTTTAAAACTAAGCCACTGACTAGTACACAAAGGTCTGTGCTATGTCCAATTTCATGTGTCAAAAATATTCTATTTCTGTATAACGAGCTTTATAAACCTTATAATATGTTAACTGGGGCCGGATTCTGTAGCACGGAGAATTTGGGAATTTGGGAGATGAGAATTGCGTTTTCTTAGAATTCTTAATTCCCTAATTCTCCATTCCCAATTCCTAACATGGTTGGAGAATTAGGGAAAACGTAAGAAATGTGAAAAAGTGCGAATCGCCTGGGACGATTAAGGGTATCAATTTTTGTTGTAGAGGGTTGGACTTTTTTTCATATGTGAGGTACATCTGTCTATTACCTTCCACTGTCGAAATAAATTTAAATTTCTTTTTTTTGGGGTATTTTTTGAGGGATGTAGGAGCATAGGTTTTCTCGAGTTTTTCCGGGATAACGACAGAATGGAGAGTAGAAGGAGAATGTATGTGGTATCAAAAAAAATGGGAGCTCAGCGCGAACAAGATAGGTTTAGGAAAAGGGGCGGGGAGAGTGCGGGGTAGAAATGGGAGCTGATTAATGGAAATTAAAAAAGAAATTAATACAATATCAGGAGCTGCAATAATTCGCAGGGGTAAGCTCAGGATCTCTAATCCCAATAAAAAAAAAGTAAGAATTCACTTTGGTAATTAGCCATGCATGGATATTATAGGCTATATTTTATTTCGATTAACGGTAATTTGCAGATTTGAGCAGCTTCGGCGGTAAATTTTGCTATCGCAATATTCATGGGCGCCTAACTCTATGTGGGAGGGCTGCAGAGTATTGGAATTTCTTTGATAGATTAAGGGTTTAGAGTACAAAAATATAGGTGAACAATTTTGGGGCAGGGTGTTTTGGGGGTTGGGGGTCGTACCATCCCTCATAGGGGGTTGCTCAAACTACGTCATGTTTGGTACCAAATTAAAGAGGGAGGAGAGGGTAATCGAGTGGTGTAGTTTGTCTTTGATCGTTTTAACGTGATAGCTGACTTTTGACAGCCGAATAACGATTTTTTTACACTACGGTCATATACACCCCAGTTTCCATATTTTGCATATATTTCTTCCGTTCTTTGTTTCACATCCATTAGTACTCCGTTGTGAACATTTCTGTCATGTAAAGTAAATTTCCAGGACTTACCAGTTCTTCGCAATAATGAGATGAAAATATGTCAATTTTTGTACCAAAAACGGCCAATTTTTCACCTTAAAAAGGACTGCTACACTTCTTTTACAGTTATTTCCAAAACGGTTTATCGTATTCAAAAATTATTTACATATTTAATTAGGGGACAAAATGTAGATGCGATTTCATCCTACACACAAGAATTACCGTGTATATTTAAAAATTTTACAGCATCTCTTCTGTACTGGACGACGACCAAATTGATCATTTTCGCATGATTTATAATTTTTAGCGGGTACTTTGAGAGACAAAATCCTTGTTCCTCTGTTAGTATTGCATGGATTTCCATAATTTGTTTTTTACAATATAGCCAGGATACGATTATGCCAGTCGAACGTTAAATCCTGCAGAAACTAGGTACTCTACCATAGAGAAAGAGCTCCTAGCCATAGTTTATGTGGTGGAACAATGCCGACCCTACCTCTACGGTAGACAATGTAACATTACCACAGATCATAAACCCTTGGTCTGGCTAATGAACTTGAAGGATTCCTCCTCTCGGCTCATGCGTTGGAGGATAAAATTGGAGTAATACGATTATAAGAATATGCATAAATCCGGATCACTCAATGCAAATGCCGACGCTTTAAGTCGTTTAGTACCAAGCGACTCTCCACTAGAGGTGCAAAAATGGATAAATATAGTATCCCGAAATCAGGCAAAACTACTTTAAAATGACAGCAATCAAATAGATTAAGAGAATATTTACAACAAATTTATATCCTCTCTCATGCTAACACTGCTGGAGGAAAAATGCAGTTTCATGAATGATACGAGTATATACCTACGTGCATACTACGGAGAAGATATTCTCAAAAACTATAAAAACTACAGCAAAATTTAAAAAAAACTAGCTTCCACTATTCAGGCCAGAATATTTCTACTAAAATGTTGTTCTTACGGGCTAATTCCTAAATTCATAGTAGACAGTATTTCAAATGCATTTAAATTATTCAATAGCCTCCAAAAAGATTCCGAATAATTCATAACGCTTGCCACAGTTTTCATAACAAGCTTTTGAACTTAAAAATTAAAGAGAAATGCATAGAAATTAAAACTCTTCGAAATACACAAACCAAAATAAAGCGAGACATTTATCAAAACTCTCTCAGAGACCGTGCAGCCGAGCTTATATTAACTCAGCATGCTGCATTCACAAAATTTAGCAATACACAAAGGCGATACATGATCTTGGTATTAATGTCGGTACAAGGTGGTTTGAAAATCGCAATGAAAGCAGTAAACAGACATCGTCTGGGAAATGTACATTACCAGACGATGTCTGTTTACTGCTTTCATTGGGGAAAAAATTCGGTCTACCATACGGTACCAGTGATTTACCTCTCCTAACAATCATTGCTGACGGAGAACATATTTTACAAGCGATGTATGATGACCATAGTAGGGATATTGCCAGAGTGAATTTTTGTAAATTAGTTAATGAGCAAAGATTCAAATCAAAATACAATCAATTTGAAAAATTTATTTTAAAAGTATATGACAATACTATGAAATTTCTAGCTAAAGAAATATTAATTATCAGTGCGGATAAAGGAAATGTTGCTGTTGCCATGCTGAAAAGCGAATACCTGGGAAAAATTAATTGTATGCTTTTAGAAAAATCTACATACCGACCAATGAGAACTGACCCGACACAAAGACTACAGACAAAAAATAATGAATACATCAAACAGTTGCACAAAACCATTGACGACAGAACTAAATTCAAAATGACAACTTACAAGTCGGTTTCTCCAAGATTATATGGACTCCCAAAGATCCATAAGCAATTAGACCCATTAGACCAATTGTGTCTTCAATTAATAGCCCAGCATACCAGTTATCGAAATATATTGCAGACATTTTAAAGAATTTAACATCACAGTCAGAGTACAATGTTGTAAATTCCATAGTTTTCAAAGAAATTATTTCTAAGACTCAAATTGAGCCTAACGAATCTATGGTATCGTTCGACGTTGTATCTTTGTTTACCAACATTACAACGAGACTGTGTTTGGAAATAATAAAAGATAAATGGAATACCGTTGAGCCATTCACTAATTTAACAAAGAGAAAGTTCCTTGAAATATTGGAATTTTGCATTGTAGAAGCCAATTATTTTGTGTTTAATAAAGATATTTATAAACAAATCTCTGGTTTACCTATGGGAAGTCCACTTCCACCGATATTAGCAGAGGTTATTATGGAGGAACTACTCAATAACACTTTAAGCAAAGTTGAAAGAAAACCCAGATTATTAAAGAAATATATCGATGATCTATTTTCAATTGTACCACACGACAACATTAACAATTTTCTCAATGAATTAAACAAGTTTCACCCTAAATTACAGTTCACAGTAGAAATGGAAGTGAATAGTTGCTTACATTTCCTGGACGACAAAAACATAAGAAGAAACAAAGAGCTTATCACTGATTGGTATCAAAAACCCCCATCATCAGGAAGGTTATTACATTTTAAATCCAATCATCCACATTACCAAAAAATAAACACGGCTAGAAATTTTATAGGTAGAGTATTAAAGATAAGTCATCCAGAGTTCCACCAAAAAAATATCGCTAGTATACATGCAATTCTTTCACAAAATGGATTCCCAAAAAAGTTAATTAATTCCCTGGTGTTCCAACTCATAAACTACGGCAATCAAACTCTAATTGCCAAACCAATTCCTCAAATAATATTCCTCCCAAAACTTACACATCAGCAACCTATATCCCGGTCCTGTCGGAAAAACTTAATAGGATAGTTCAATCCAATAATCCACATACAAGAATAGCGCTAAAATCCTTAAAATCAGTAAGAAACTGCTTTAGAAAAATAAAAGATAAAGTTCCAAACGAATTGGTTTCTAATGTGGTATATAAAATTCCCTGTGGGGATAGTACATGCAACATGCCCTACGTTGGAACAACAGGGAAGTACCTTAAAAATAGAATAATCACAAATCGGATATAAAGTCAAAAAATTAAAAGAAAACGGCTTTGTCAAACCACTGTTTATCTAATGACCATCAGCCGGATTATACTAATGTCAAAATTTTATGCATTGAGCATAACTACAGTAAACGCCTTACTCTTGAGGCCTTGCACATTCAAAGCACAAAAAATACAATGAACAGACGAACAGACACAGACAGCATAGACACCATTTCCTGCAGTCTCTTAGAGAATACCATAAACTCTTAAATACATAGGAACAATGAAAGCTGGAACTGGCCGTTGTGCATCTCTTTTGATCAGTTATTTATCTACTAGTTGAATTTTAAAACTTGACTAGGGCAATTCACTAAGCCTAATATTTTTTGTTAATTTATTAGTAGTGGTTTGTTTTGTGATTTATATTTATCTTTGTGTTAAAAATAGTTATGTTTCAACAGATATAAGCTAGAACAGCCCGTAAGTAAACAATAGACGCAGTATTTTTATTATAATAGAAAAACTAATATACTTGTATACATTTATAACGGTGCTTCTGAGGACGGCAACGATATTTGCGAAACGTTAGGCCAATAAAGGACTACGCATGATTAATTAGATTTTTATTAATCGTTGACTGCTACACCCGAGTAATTAAAACACATCAGTTTGCTAACATTAACCTAATCCACGAAAAAATGGCAAGTTTAATAGACCAAAATGGTATTACCCATAAGTATTTCCTATTACCAAATACGGAAAATGGATACATCAAACCCACAGCTAACAGTTCAGGAGGAAAACAAGCAAACGTTTATAATGTCGAAAACAACGTATCAAATGCGCACAAAAGAGGCTTACAAACGGATAATAGAAACTTTGTGCAATTGTAAAAAATGCAAAAATTTATAGAATATAGTCAAAATGAAATCAGTACATATATACCAAAAACAGAAAATGCAACCCATTTCGAATTGAAGGCCCTTATCTCATTTATCTTTGGAAAAATCAAGGTCACACTGTTTCTTTCGGAAATAATTAATGTAACCGACAAAAAGGCCCAGAAGGATATAATTTAATTATGCCACAATACACCAATTCGGTGGGCGGGCACCAGGGTATCACACGAACTATAAATTCTATAATTCTATATTCTATAATTCTATAATTAAATATAATTCAAGAGGTGGAACAATTCATCAACACGTACAGCTCCTGTCAAACCAATGAGCTTAGTAAAAATCCCAAAATACCCATGAAAATCACGACAACCAGTTCGACATCCTTCGGGAGGGTTTCAATAGACATAGGCGGACCTTTGCCAGTCAGTCAAAAAGGTCATAGGTGTCTCCATACCTTCCAAGACGACCTCACTAAGTACACAAAAGCTATTCCTTTACAAAATCAATGTATTTGTAGGCACGGCATACCAGAGTCCATATTAACGGACCAAAGCTCGAATTTTTTGAGCGAAGATGTTTTTACAAATGTGCTAGTTACTACATGTCAAGAAATTACAGACGACGCGGTACCATGCTCAAACGAATGGCGCTTTAGAAAGGAGTCGTCGCCTACTGGCTGAGTACTTGCATCGTTATGTAAATCGAGATCCACTAACATAGGATTCATGGATCCTGTATGCAATGCATGTCTACAACACAGATATCCATAGTAGTATTAACTATCTGCCATATGAATTATTGTATGGTTACCCGCCAAGGATTCCTTCATTAATGAAAAGAAGACCAAGTGATAGTTATAATTATGACAATTATAGTAACGAGTTGAGAGTCCGAATGCAACATAGTTATATAATTGTAAAGGAAACCTTGTTAAAGAATAAGCATAAATCAAAAGCCTTATATAATAGAACTACTAAAGAAAAAAATTCCTGTCTCAGATATAGGGTCCTGCTAAAGAACCATACGCGGAGAAAGAAATTGTCACCGCTGTGGACAGGCCCATATGAAATAGAAAATATAAATTCAACAGAAAGATCAACAATTAGAATAGGCAACAAGCTGAAGACTGTACGCAATAACAATCTAAAACTTTTTCGAGACTAACACTAATTCTAAATTCCGTAACCGTAGGAAGTCGTTCCTGGTTCCTGTCTTGATATTGTGGGCCAATACATTGGAAGTCACCTGCTACCTGAAGATTACCCAATTAACCTCTAACCCGGGAATCTAATTCGAGGAGGTGGGCCTTGTTAGGTTGAATAGCAACGAATGGCAGGTAATAGTATACTGCGATCTCACAGAATATAATTTTGAACTAGATAAGCTTACAAATTGTACAGAAACTGCAATAAAACTTTGTGATTTAATAGAATACCACCATAATAAACTTCCACTCTGCGACGACATGACGTATCAATTACATATTCTCATACGTATACTGAAACAAAACTCAGAAATACTGAAAAATAAACGAAATAGGTATAAAAGGGGACTATGCAATGCTGTGGGAACGGTTAGTAAGACACTTTTCGGAATCTTAGATGAGGATGATGCATTGCAGCTCAATAACCACACAGGCAGCCTTAAAACCAATCAAGACCATTTGCTAAATTTAATTAAAAATCAAACATTAATAGTTGACACTACCGTTAATATCTTTAACAAAACTCTGTACGCAATAAAAGAACAGTTTATTCATTTAGACAAAAAATTAGAATTTCTAACCATTGTGAGTAATCGACTAGAGAACTGTAAACAAAATATTACCATAGAATTAGAGACTACGATATCCCTGGCCACTTTGATGATGGTAAGATACCAGACTACTAAAAACCTTCTCATTGACTTGATAACATATGTACTTCACAGTCAACCTCACCCTTCCATTATAACACCCCAACAAATGAAGAATGTACTAGAAACCATCCAGAAAGAAATTCCAAACTCCCTATCTTTACCAATCAATAAGGACAAGAACAACTTCTTGCAAATTTACCATATCGGCAATGTCCGCACACAGTAATAGATAATAAAATAATTTTCCTCCTAAAGATTCCCCTACCGTTTAAAGAAAATTATCAGTTAATGAAGGTATATCCTCCCTACACCACACCAAGACAGAATAGCCTACAACAAACCATCACTATTACTCACTGAAAAATTTTGAAATGCAAAACTGCGGAACCACTGATCTAATTCATTACTTATGCCGAGTAGTATACTCTATATTCAATTTTGTTCAAGAAAGAATTTTCTGGGATTCTCCGGTATATAGCGAAGGCTACAAATGTTCTAATTTGTTATTTCATCACACAACCAATTAATTTTTGGTGACTAGTTTCAAGTCTTGGTTTGACTCATCAACAAATTAGAACATTTTTTAGCTTTTGCTATATACCGGAGAATCCCAAAAAATTCTTTCTTGAACAAAATTAAGTCTAACCCGGTAAAAAGTTCAAAAGAGTAAGCTTTTTATCTATATTCAATGTGCACTCAGTAAATAACCTGTGCGAAATAGACCTATTAAAATATTCTTACACCGTTCCTCCTCAGTACGAAATCTAAATAGTGCCAAAACTAGATTTCTGGATTGAATTGTCTCAATCGAACAAGTGGTTGTTTACTATGAAAGAGCCTGTGATAGTCCATACTGAGTACAAAGACAAAATAACTCCGCACGATCTTAACGCTACTGGAATATTGGAGTTCTCGGTAGGCTATAATCTAAGAACAAAAGATCTTATCATCCAGGTCCACAATGTAAAAGAAATCAAATTGAATAATCATTATCTACTAACAATCAACCTCACGTATACCATTTCCACATACCCTCAGTAGCGAAACTTATTCAATCGTTAAGTCCACGTTATAAAGTTTATTGACCAACAAGAGCTACAAAACCTCAATACCGCGATTCAATCACAAAAACTAAAAGACACTGACCTATCCCCACACATTATTCACCATTATTCCTTGCTCTACCAGCTGATCGCAGCACTACTAATCAAGGTCACGATAATTTGCTTTAAAAAGCTCAAAAGAACCTCGAAGAAACAAGTAAACGTAAACAATGCAGATACCGGTTAACCGCGCAAACTAAAAAAAAAACAAAAAACAACACTCAAAGCAAACTCTGTCAAAAAAATAAATAAAAAATAATAGCATTTTTAGAATGTTAAGCTTAAAATTACACAATCACCATCCAATTTCTCTTTCAATTGAGTCTTGTTAATATGTATTAAAAACAAACAAACAAAAATTATAATAATTTGAAGTTTATGGAAAAATTTAGTATAAGTATACATATATGTATAACACATGTAATATATTACTTAATTAAGTACATAGGTTAATGTAGTAACGAAAAAAAAGGAAAAAATGTGATTATATTAGTGGTTACCTGTGGAAACATAATAATAGAAAAAAACCAAGGAAGTTAGGGTACATTTTTTTTTCAACTCTGTTGTAATAAAAATAATTTAGCTTAACATAACTTTTTACAGTTTTATAACTTGTCTCAGAAAAAATAACGGTATTTTTTTTACGCCTTCCAATATCTTAGTTCTTGGTATGTTAGTATAAATAATCTAACATCATATTTTACATTATAACATATACATTATAATATATATCAAGTGAAGAAGTAAAATGGTATCAATTTTAGCAGATGTAATATTTTACTTAATTAAACAGGACAAGTAGGTTAATGTAATAACGGGGTAGGTTTCTCTAAAACAAAAAAATTTAATTATAATACTGAACTTATATACAAATGTAAGATGCTTGGTAACGATAGTGTACGTATATTAAATATATGACATGCCAAAGTTTTAACTTGACAAAAACTAAATTATGTAAAAATATGTACCTCACTTGTCTTCGGCGAAAATCCACATGTGAATTTTCTTTCCGAAGGGGGATTGTCTAATGAGTCGCGGGATGCACTCATTACTTTCGCAAAGGCCCTGTAAATTCAATAGATATTCTTTGCTCGCATTCGAGCCCATAATTATTTTCATAAAGATGCATAATATAGCTTTTGGGGCAAAGACCTCAGTCATTACATATAAACATAAAAGAGTAATGAGTACTATATTCTAATAATGTTTCCATACCTACGTAGGTACAGTACTGTATAAGATTTTTATTCTTTCCATTTTGCGAAGCGCAATTTAATTATATTTGTTTTATATCTTTCTGATAGACTATATTTTATTTTCAAAAAATTATAATAATAAAGTGAATAAAGTTACATACTTTCATATACTTTTCTTTTAAGACTTTGAATATTATCTCACACATTTCTGGTTTTATGTATCCTTAAGTTTAAGCAGCAATTCCAGTCGAAAATTTTAAATCTTCATACGATGTGCCAGTTGCGAGAAAACTCAGTGTGGCAATTAAACATTCTTCGGGAAGTATGTATTGCCACATTATAGTGTCAGTTTTACTCGGATATGGTTTATAAAAATGCTGATAAATTTTTCCTATTTTTTTTTAATATGTTTTATTTACCTAACAATTGGTCAAAATTTGTGTCACTCATTCGTAGATAATTTTTGAAATCATCTGGTTCATTTCTACGGACCTCTTTTATTAATTTCCTGTGTCCAAAATTCATTTTTTATACTTAACCACCTTATAACCCATTTCGATCTTTCCTTCTTTTTTATAATTGCATCATAATTTAAAACAACTCTTTGGTACAATTTTATATAACTGTTCAGCCACACCTGGAAATAAAAAACAAGATATAAGATCCGGTCAACGATACTAATCATATACCTGGACCTGGGAAAAGCGTCAGGTCAATCCGTGCCACGCAAAAGGCTGAAATAAAGAAAAAACAGATGAGCCTGTAGATATTTTAATAAAAGAAATGAATAAAAACAAACAACATTGAACTTTGAACTACCTAAACATCACCTTTATACTTTATGCTACCTAATTTCTACATTTAATCGCGTTCCCGTGAGCTGCTCAGGTAGAAATCGCAATCAAGATCACCTGTTGACAGCCACCGCGAAGTGGGTGATTAATTATAGAAATTGGTAAATTATAGCAATTTACCCCAATTTCACACACAAAAAGCACGTCAAAGGTGTCAGTGGACATGTTAAATTGCTATTAGTTGGAATTTAGTCATGAAATTCAATATAAATAAAGAAATACATGTCCACTTGACATAACCACAATTTTTGACCTTTGTTGAGAATTTTCTACTAATTAAGCAGTTTATCACAGGAAAAAACATAAACTCACAAGAACCCAATACACCAATCGAATTTAACCTGCCACACTTCTGCCGAATAACATAGCTGCCACACTGGGGTCGTTTCGTACCCCAGTGTTAAAAAAATAGATTGCGAAGCACATATTGATTTTTTTTCTTAACAAAAATTTCCTGCTATTCGTTAATACTTACTTTAAAATATAAAATGGTTGTTTTTATGAAAAAATAATTTTTAGTATTGAAAAAAAATTGTTGAATGCACTAAAAATTTTTTTTTTTTATTTTTTCATATTAAGAGCTAAAAATTAAGTGGAGTACTCTTGGAATATGTATCTTTAAGGAAAAAAATAGTTTGATAGTCGGCGTTTAAAAAAAGGTATTTATTTAGAATTTTGAAATTGTAGTATGAGTCAAAATTCAATTAACAACGCAAGAGTGACAAAAAGTAAGACGATGCTCCTCGCAAATTGGTGCTTGACAGCTACTGCATGCGACGTTTGTCTTTCTATCTTCTTTTCGAAGGCACGAAACACATCGTTGTCTTGTTGGCAGCTTGATTCTTTCATAACAAAACACAACACAAAAAAAATTTTTTTTTAATTCGATGAATAATTGTAGCTGCCACACTGGGGTCTTTTACGGCACCACTCAACTTTGTACAGCTGCCAGAGCTACACTAACGCTTTCTAATACTTGATTAGGGCTCAAGGGGTCGGGGCACTCTTCAACTAACAACAGGTGTAGTTTATAGTCCATATTTGTAAAAGCGGGAGTTTTAAATTGAACTTGAATACGGCTGGGGTCAGTCTGACCCCAGTGTGGCAGCTAAGGGTTAACACATACTCACCTGGAATTTACACCTGAAACATACGAAAATCGCGACGTAAACAACCCGCGTAAACGAATACACTAAAACCGCGAGTTGACATTTCTCCAATTTCTGTCAACATATGACACACGAAATTGGGGTGTTTTTTCCCGAGGAATACACTGGGGGTAATGAAAACTAGTAAAAACACCCCCAGTAAAAGATATTAGATAAATAATAATTTATCATATATCCCATTGGAGAAAAAGAGAAAAACGGAAGGAAAGAGATCGGTAGCATTTCAGGTTCCATATTCCGAAACAGCCATAAATACCACCAGAATCAGTTTGCTCAAGCAATATTAATGAATGAATTTGCACACTATTTTCGGCAGGAAGAAATTAACTAAATTCACAAAGCGATGTAAGGAAGAATGCTTCAGGTAAATTCCATGATAAATTTACAATGATCATTCTCTGAGGTAATGAATTTTACATTTTTGTCACAAATTATCACTGTGGAACATAAAATCAATATGGCGGAACTGCCTATAAAAGAGTGCTGCTCCTAAGCATCAATCTCTTTTACGTTTTTTGAGGTGCAAACTAATCTTAGAATTCTGAGTGGTGTTATTCAAAATTATCTTTGGTAAAAATAAAGTTAAATATCGACTGAACAAAGTGAATGGTGAGCGAGTTTAGTGTTTTTTGGAGATCCATTAGTGAAAACCGAAATTAAAAAATCATTGTTTTTCCTAAGCGATATATTATAAATATATTTTTTTTCCTTTTTTTTTTGGGTAAAAATTTGTAGTAGTTTGTAGTTTACAGATAATTGGTAGACGTTGCAGTAAATTCGTTTTACGCATGATTAAAACCTAGATTATTGTAGTTTATACTGTAGTAGTAATCATTTTGTCCTTTTGACGCAATAAAGAACAAAGGTGAAGTAACGCTTGCATTTATTTCTTACTGTACCGGCATTCCTTTCAATTTCCGCTACACATACCGCTATAGTCATTTCGACATTTGAATCTTGAAATTGATTTTTGCTGAATTGATTCCCTTTGTCGGAACAGTTTTTGGTGGTTTCATCCAGGAATGCGGTGCACCTTCACCTTTGTTGTTTGATTGTATGCGAAGATAGAGTGTACTACAATGCTAAGCAGCAAATACCATTTTTATCGAAGTTACAAGCAAACCGTAATCGTGCAACAAGAATCTGCGAAGATACAGCCGAATTATTAACGATATACACATACGGTACTCAATTAGCGGTACTTGAACTACTGTACTTTTGGTACTCATATAGCGGTACCTACGTTACGGTACTTAAATCACAACATTCACGTATTCAGATCAACTCATCATCATGCCAACTTTAGCAGAGTTAGTGGCCTCAGAGCAAATTATACGAAATATGTAGGTTGGAAAAATAAATAGAAAATGACAGAGCCGTCGAGGCAAGTAAAAAAACGCAAGGCTTTTTTGAGACATAAAGGGCTGATCTACAAAGGCTCTGGGAAAGGTATGCTGCAACGGATTTTGCTGTAAGTAGTTTTTTACTACAGAAGGATGCATCCCATGAATATCTCAAGGGAAACTATTTCGGCGATTTGGAACACAAGTACTCAGCGTACCTAAGCGAGTTAGCGGAAGGCTTGCGATCAGTTCAGGTTACAGTAAAGACAGCATCAGATAACAGCACGTCGCAAACAGCAACTGCGAGTTCACAAGACTTAAGCTTACCCAGAATCAGTTTACCAAAGTTCAACGGCGACTACGATTCCTGGCGATCGTTCCACGATTTATTTGAGGCATTAGTACAGAAAAACAGTAATTTATCTCCAGTGCAAAAGCTTCATTATTTAAAGTCATGTTTGACTGGCGAAGCGGAGAAATTACTACGCCACACGCCTATCACTGGCAAGGATTATGCTCCAGCATTGTCAAAATTAAAGGAAAGATATGAGAATAAGCGGATTCTGGTGAATCATCAGCTGAAGGTGTTAATCAATCAACCCAAGCTTAGCACGGAAACGGCTCATGGTCTCAAATCCTTGGTAAATACAACCGAGGATTGTTTACAACAATTGAAGAGTTTAGACTTAGAAATAACAACGTGGGACTCAATTTTAATATATTTAATCGTACGAAAATTGCCCTTTGCGACCCTTAAATTATGGGAGGAAGAACTAGGGGCATCGCAAGATCTTCCAACTTACATTCAGTTCAGCACATTTTTAGATAAAAGACTGAAAATCTTAGAATCCATTTCAGACACAATAGTCAGTCACAATACGAAGACTCGATGGGGCCAATGAAACGCAAGCACCTCAAAGGGTCATCCCTCAGCAAGGATGTTCATCAGCTCAGGCTACAGCCAACAGGGATAAGCGAGCTTCAGAGTCACCTCCCATCATCGGAGCTGATGAATTTAACACTACTCAAATCTTCCTGAGTAGAGAAACCCATTATGCATTGCTAACAACAGCATTAGTAATTGCACAATCCCAACAGGGGGAACCAAAATTACTGCGTTGCCTCATAGACTCAGGGTCACAATTCTCTTTTATAACAGAGGAGGCATGTCAAAGACTAGGTGCCACGCGCACACCAACATTGGTGAATGTTACAGGAATTAACATGAGTCCTGCTGCAACATCACGACATCAAACTACTTTACAACTTCGATCACGAGGATTGAACAAAACAATCTTGAAGGAAGACTTTCTTATTTTGAAAGAAATCACTGGCCATCTTCCAAGCAAGACAGTTTCCAAGGTGCAATGCGAACATTTGCAGGCTCTCCAATTGGCGGACCCAAACTTTTGGAAACCAGGCAAGATTGATGCCTTACTTGGAGCAAGAGCGTATGCTCAAATTGTACCACAAGGCGTGCGAAGAGGAACAGACACAGCACCCATAGCTATTCAAACCATATTTGGATGGATTTTACTTTGTCCAATAGCAGGGACAAGTAGTAATTACGTGTCAACATGTGCCAACACAACAAAAGATTGTGAACTCAGTGCACAGCTCAAAAAATTTTGGGAGATAGAAGAAGTACCAACAAGAAACATTCTCAACGAGGAAGATGAGATGTGTCAACAACTTTACCAAGAAACACAAACACGTTCAAAAAACGGCCAGTACCAAGTGAAGCTGCCATTTCGGAATAACGAAATTCCCATATTGGGCCAGTCTCGGCCAGAAGCACTACAGGGTTTCTACCAATTGCAACGACAATTAGCAAGGAACCCCGAGCTGGAAGTAAATTACAAACGGGGTGTCGATAAATACTTAGAGTTAGGACACATGGAGGAAGTGGAGCCACCCAAGTCAGGCGAACCTCATTACTATCTACCACTTCATGCGGTACTAAAGGATAGCACAACTACAAAGACTACAGTCGTCTTCGACGCATCAGCGAAGACAACCAACGGCACTTCACTGAATAATCACTTGTTAAAGGGACCAACCCTTCAACCGAAATTGTTCGCAACATTACTCAAGTGGCGAAAGCATAGATTCGCAATGCATGCAGACATCGAAAAAATGTATAGGATGGTTAACGTACATCCACAACACCGCACTTTTCAACGAATCATTTGGTTACATCCTGAAACAAACAGGATCCAGGATTACCAATTAAATACAGTCACGTTCGGCACATCATCTGCGGCATATCTAGCAGTACGAACGCTACATCAATTAGCTGAAGACGAAAAGGACACTTGGCCCCTAGCATCCAAGGCGACAATCTCTGATTTCTACGTTGATGACCTGTTGACGGGAGCAAATAGTCTCAGTGAAGCAAAAATTCTTCAAGAAGAAATCATGGCACTGACGAAGGCAGGTGGTTTTAATTTAAGAAAGTGGGCAAGCAATGATACACGGTTGCTCAGTCATTTGTCACCTGATCTTCTCGAGTTGCAGAATACGTTGACATTTGCAGAAGATGAAGTCATCAAAACATTAGGTATCCGATGGCACCCAGGACAAGACCATTTCTCATTTGTCATCACACTAAGGCAAGCTCCAAGAAAAATTACAAAGCGAACCATACTCTCAGAGGTGGCATCATTGTATGATCCTCCCGGATGGTTAGCCCCAGTGATATTCGTGGCAAAAATATTGATGCAGATATTGTGGATTACAGGATTCTCATGGGATGACCAAGTGCCCGAGGCTGTCCAAAGAGAGTGGGCAATGTTTAAAGATGATTTAGAAACTTTACACAAAATTAAGATTCCTAGGTGGATACGATATCAAACAGGAGCACACATGCAACTCCATGGATTTTTCGATGCATCATCTAAAGCTTATTCGGCTGTCATTTATTTACGAGTTGAAGATAAGGACACCAACGTGTGGTCTACACTGCTCATAGCAAAAACCAAAGTAGCTCCCACCAAGCCCACCACCATACCACGGCTAGAATTGAATGGAGCAGTCATATTGGCAAGACTGCTCAAAACAACTGTCGAAGACATGCAACTGCACACTGTTCCAATGTTCGCATGGACAGATTCCACGATAACATTGCAGTGGATCAAGCAACATCCGTCACGATGGAAAACGTACGTGGCCAATCGAGTCGTTGAGATTCAAGATGTACTCAAATATGATCGATGGCATCATGTACCGACCACCGACAATCCATCTGATTTAGCCTCAAGAGGTGCTACAGCCTCCAACTTAATTAAGCAGACAATATGGTGGCATGGACCAGAGTGGCTAACCAAGAAGCCTGACGATTGGCCGTCACTCAAAGGGAGCAATGGTTACACAGAGTTAGAAGCCAAACCTATTCTCACTACTCTGGTAATAAAGCCAGAGGAAGATATTCTATTGCGATACTCGTCTTTTACCCTCTTAATTCGCATCATGGCTACATTGCAACGATTTATTCATAATTGCAAAAATAGAGCATCGAGGCGATTAGGCATTCTCACTAGTGCGGAGTGGGAACAAGCATCTATCTCAATTTTGAGAGTGTGCTGTACAAACAGCCTTCCCAGAAGAGTATGAGCATCTAATAAAGAAAAAGCCGTTGGCAAATCAAAGCAGACTGATAAAACTACAGCCATTCATAGACCCGAATGGATTAATATGACTAGGTGGGCGATTGGACAACGCATCATTACCCTACAATCGCAAGCACCCAATCATTTTAGCTCAGCATCATCATATAACGTCACTCATTATTGACAAATTACATCGCGAAACCTTACACGGAGGCATTTCGCTAGTATTAAGCGTGAGCCGAAACACGTATTGGATTTTGAATGCACGACGTTGCATTTCAAGCAACTTGCACAGATGCGTTATTTGCACACGGCATCGCAAGGTCACATCAACTCAACTCATGGGAAACCTTCCGTCTGCAAGAGTGAATATAACTAAACCCTTCACTAAGGTTGGCATTGACTACGCAGGACCAATCACAGTGAAGGCTTCAAAACATCGAAATGCTAAGGGTCATAAAGCCTATTTCTGCATATTTGTTTGTATCTCCACCAGGGGCATACACATAGAATTGGTCTCCGATCTAACTTCAGAAGCTTTTTTGGCAGCGTTAAAGAGATTCGTGGCCAGAAGAGGGTTATGTACAGATATCTTTTCAGATTGCGGCACTAACTTCGTCGGCGGAAAGACTATTCTGGACAAAGATTTGAAACAAGCCATCAAAGAAGCGACCCCAGTAGCAGCACAGCATTTAGTGTCAAGGGCAATTACTTGGCATTTTAACCCCCCAGCAGCTCCTCACTTCGGAGGACTTTGGGAAGCGGGGGTTAAGTCTATTAAATATCATTTACGTCGAACACTCGGCAATTCAATCTGCACCTTCGAAGAGTACGCTACTATCTTAGCACAAATCGAAGGATGTCTAAATTCACGGCCATTATGCCAAATCCGAAATGATCCGGAGGACTTATTCATATTAACTCCAGGACATTTTGTAGTTGGTCATGCGCTACACACAATACCAGAAGTGAGCCCCAATGGGCGCACGACTACATCTTCACAACGATAGAAGCACACACAACAGATGATAAGGCAATTTTGGGATAAATGGTCCAGGGATTATTTAAATCAACTTCAACATAGGCCGCGGTGGCTAGCATCACAGCCTAACATAAAGGTCGGAGAGGTGATGATCCTCAAATGTGAGAACATGCCACCCACGTGCTGGCCTTTAGGCATACATAATTGAAAGGATTTACCCTGGGTCAGATGGACTAGTAAGAGTGGTTGAGGTTAGAACCCAGAATAATACCGTCAGCAGACCTATCATAAAACTTTGTCGCCTGCCTCTTGAGGAAGACAGTTCTTTGTGACAGCCACCAAGACTTCTTAGTAAAATAAAACTCCTACATTATTCGTGTTCTTTGTCAGTGCTGTCCCCTGGTGATCGTCGATTCTCACCTCCAAACAGCCCCATGACAGACTTGTTCGTGCAGCCTGGATGTGATGTTTTGACGGGGCTGCCGAAGAAGCCCAGCACAACTGTAGCCCAATCGACTTCGGTAAAGGACGCCACCACCAAGATGCAGCAGATGTCGACACACGGTGCAGGACCCAAATATATCAGGACTCCTCACACTACACCACACTTGTCCCAGCCAGCCACTATAAACGGGTATCAGGGCAGTCAATTGGAAAAGCTGAGACCTACCACCACATTGGCAGAACTCAAGATGCGGGCAGATAACACCCTTCAACGTTTTATAACGCGTGAGGGTGAAGACATCTACCTGTCACAGGACGTTCTGAGCCGAATCAATTACGAGGCGATACGTAACAGACGAAACAAGGAGAAGACTATCAACCTGCCTGACAGGTATCAGGTTCGGTTGAGAGTAAAGGACGATGGACAACTCATGCTCCATCATTACCACAAGCGAGACATCCGCAAAATTAAAGAACGGTTGAACGCAGGCATTCAACGGGTGGGAGAATGTTCAGCCACACCTGGAAATAAAAAACAAGATATAAGATCCGTATGCATAAAGGTCAACGATACTAATCATATACCTGGACCTGGGAAAAGCGTCAGGTCAATCCGTGCCACGCAAAAGGCTGAAATAAAAAAAACACAGATGAGCCTGTAGATATTTTAATAAAAAAAATGAATAAAAACAAACAACATTGAACTTTGAACTACCTAAACATCACCTTTATACTTTATGCTACCTAATTTCTACATTTAATCGCGTTCCCGTGAGCTGCTCAGGTAGAAATCGCAATCAAGATCACCTGTTGACAGCCACCGCGAAGTGGGTGATTAATTATAGAAATTGGTAAATTATAGCAATTTACCCCAATTTCACACACAAAAAGCACGTCAAAGGTGTCAGTGGACATGTTAAATTGCTACTAGTTGCAATTTAGTCATGAAATTCAATATAAATAAAGAAATACATGTCCACTTGACATAACCACAATTTTTGACCTTTGTTGAGAATTTTCTACTAATTAAGCAGTTTATCACAGGAAAAAACATAAACTCACAAGAACCCAATACACCAATCACATTTAACACATACTCACCTGGAATTTACACCTGAAACATTCGAAAATCGCGACGTAAACACCCGCGTAAACGAATACACTAAAACCGTGAGTTGACGTTTCTCCAATTTCTGTAAACATATGACACACGAAATTGGGGTGTTTTTTCCCGAGGAATACACTGGGGGTAATAAAAACTAGTAAAAACAGCCCCAGTAAAAGATATCAGATAAATAATAATTTATCATATATCCCATTGGAGAAAAAGAGAAAAACGGAAGGAAAGAGATCGGTAGCATTTCAGGTTCCATATTCCAAAACAGCCATAAATACCACCAGAATCAGTTTGCTCAACCAATATTAATGAATGAATTTGCACACTGTTTTCGGCAGGAAGAAATTAACTAAATTCACAAAACGATGTAAGGAAGAACGCTTCAGGTACATTCCATGATAAATTTACAATGATCATTCTCTGAGGTAATGAATTTTACATTTTTGTCACAAATTATCACTGTGGAACATAAAATCAATATGGCGGAACTGCCTATAAAAGAGTGCTGCTCCTAAGCATCAATCTCTTTTACGTTCGACAAGCATACGATCAAGAAGTAGTAGTGAGCAACAGTGGAAAATTCTTTGAGGTGCAAACTAATCTTAGAATTCTGAGTGGTGTTATTCAAAATTATCTTTGGTAAAAATAGAGTTAAATATCGACTGAACAAAGTGCATGGTGAGCGAGTTTAGTGTTTTTTGGTGCAATTTACATTTAAAATATTGTGATAAAATTTTTAATAATTTCTACGCCAAACAATCTACATCGAGACACAAGATCCCAAGAAGGGCATCGGGTCTCAACATGTGATTGCAGCAAACGAAGGGGAGTTTTTTTTTTTTATTTGCCGTAAATGAGATCCATTAGTGAAAACCGAAATTAAAAAATCATTGTTTTTCCTAAGCGATTTATTATATATATATTTTTTTCCTTTTTTTTTTCTTTGTAATTTAGAATATTATAATATGTATATTATTTTTTGGGTAAAAATTTGTAGTACAGTTTGTAGTTTACAGATAATTGGTAGACGTTGCAGTAAATTTGCTTTACGCATGATTAAAACCTAGATTATTGTAGTTTATACTGTAGTAGTAATCATTTTGTCCTTTTGACGCAATAAAGAACAAAGGTGAAGTAACGCTCGCATTTATTTCTTACTGTACCGGCATTCCTTTCAATTTCCGCTACACATACCGCTATAGTCATTTCGACATTTGAATTCTTGAAATTGATTTTTGCTGAATTGATTCCCTTTGTCGGAACAATAACTGATTCGGCATAAATGTCCCCAGATCTTTCAAACAAGCAAGAATCAAAATCAAAAGAAAAACATGCGGTTAATTTTACCAAGAGTCTGATACATTGAAAAGCGGATAAATACTAGGACTGAGTCCTCTCATCAGATCCGCCATGTTAAGCGGCGACAGAGGACCTGATCCGCGGATCAAATTCCGCTCGAGTAAAATAATTGTTTTCAGGGGGTGTTAGCGGTGAGATATCGATATATGAATAATAAAAAAAGCAGTGAGGAGGAGAGGTCTGTCAGTTGTGCAGTGTTGGTCAAGCGGAAAATTAAAAAGGGTAGATGTTGAGTAAACTCTCTGGAATTGGCGTGCACTGATTAGAATTCTTGTCTTCTTTACTCGTGTATTAATTAAAGTTAATCATTGTTAAATAATTGTACGAAAATAAAAAATAAAAGAAAAAAGAAGAAGCGATAGTGCAGTAAATCATGAATAGGTATTCTCCATATTTTCAACAACGAAGGGCTGGTGATCTTCCCGTTCAATTCCGAATCACTGCCACGTCCTGGGGCCGGATTCTGTAACACGAAGAATTTGGGAATTTGGGAGATGAGAATTTCATTTTCTTAAAATTCTTAATTCCCTACTTCTCCAGTCCCAAATCGCTAACACGGTTGGAGAATTAGGGAAGACGTAAGAAATGTGAAAAAGTTCGAATCGCCTGGGACGATTAAGGGTATCACTTTTTGTTGTAGAGGTTTGCACTTTTTTTCATATTAGAGGAACATCTGTCTATTATCTTCTAATGTCGAAATAAATTAATTTTTTTCTTTTTAAGGGTAGTTTTTGATGGAAATAGGAGGGTAGTTTAGTTTTTACGGTATAACGAAAGAATGGAGAGGAGAAGGAGAATGTATGTGGTATAAAAAAATGGGAGCTTAGAGCGAACAAGATAGGTGGAGGAATTGCGGTGGGGAGAGTGTGGGGGATAGAAATCGGAGCTGATTAACGGAAATTAAAAAAAAAAACAATATCAGGAGCTGTGGTAAGCTCACGATCTGTAAGCCCAATAAAAAAAAGTAAAAAATCACTTTGGTAATTAGGTATGAATGGGTATTATAGGATATATTTTATTTCGATTGACAGTAATTTACAGATTTGAGGGGCCAAAGCGGAATTCTTTTTGCCGAAATACGCACGGGCGCCTAAGGCTGTGTGGGAGGGCTGTAGATTATAGGGGTCTTTTTCGATGTATTAAGGATTTAGAGTATAAAGACATAGCTAAAAAACTAGGGGGGGGGTGTTTTGAGGTCGTACCATCCTCCATAGGGGGTTATCCAAAATATGTCATGTTTGGTACCAAATTAAAGAGGGAGGAGAGGGTAATCGAGTGAGTGGTGTAATTTGTTTTTGATCGTTTTAACATCATAACAGACTTTTTACCGCTGAAAACGGTTTTTTTTTCACTAGGGTTATACACATATTTTGCATATATTTCTTCCTTCTTTGTTTCATATCCATTAGTGCTCCATTGTAAGCATTTTTGTCATGGGAAGTGAGTTTTCAGGACTCACCAGTTCTCTGCAATGATTTGAAAATATGTCCATTTTTGTACCGAAAACGGCCATTTTTCACCTTAAAAAGGTGTGATACACTTCTTTACAGTGATCTCCAAAACCCTTTATCGGATTCAAAAATTAATGACAGATTTAATTAGGGGACAAACTGTAGATGCGATTTCATCTTACATACAAGCTTTACCGTGTCTATTAAAAAAAATTACAGCAGCTCTTTTGTACTGGAAGACGACCAAATTGATCATTTTCGCGTGATTTATAATTTTTAGCGGGTACCTTGAGACAATGTTTCTGTGTAAGTATTGCACGGAATTCTGATTGAATGACTGGGTCAGACTCTCTGGAGCTATGTTGGCTGAGACCGAGAAGACCTCGGACCGTGTGTTGACCTCTCTGATTGCGTCTGCACAGGCGGCTAGTGCATCCAATGTTCCTGGGTTACTTGCCAATATAGCTTACATGTTGCCTGGCAAACGTTGTAGCCAAAGTGACTTTAGAACTTCTTCGCCTATTTTAACCTCTGCTTAGACTACGCATCTCTCTGAGGAGTTGAGATGGGTGGGAGTCGCCTAATGACATCTCGGTTAGAACCTGCTATAATTTCTGGTTTTCACTACCGGACATCCTGGAAGTTAATGCTTCCTTCAACGTTTGATACCTGTTGAGTAAGGGTGGTTCTTGTATTATGTCACTAATCACACGTACCACACTTTCGTCAAGAGCGCTGACCACATAATGGAACTTGGTCTTGTCTTGGTTTATTCCCGCTATCTCAAACTGGGACTCCAGCTGGAGGAGCCACTATTCTGGGCTGGTCTTCCAAAAAGAAGCCGGCTTAATTGCACCGCGCCGATGCTCATTGTAATATCACTCGTAATATCACACGACTCCGACTCACGACGGGCCATTCCACAACGCAGGCCTTTAATACAAAAGTGAAACCACTATTATGTCAACCAGCTACTTTGAGGGTTGCGGGGGTTTTACACGCTTCAACTTATAAAAGGGTCTTCAAAAAAAGAAAACTATATGCTAACTGCAAAAATGTGCCACTACACGTGTATATAAAATGGGGTGAATATATATATATATATATAACAGAAAAATATAAATATATACTATATAAATGTACAATAGTAAAAACCTGTGAGTGAACAACAAGAAACAGTAATAATAATAATAGAATTAACTGAACCCAATATTATTGGCTACAACCTTATATCTGCACTAAATGCGGAATGGCAGTAAGACTCCAAATTCTCTTATCTGGTATCTTGTGACTGTAGGCCTCTGGCTCCCTAACGCTGCCTCTTGTCGGGGTCACCAATTATAGAATATGTATCTATATTTAACCTCCAAATATGATGTTTGTATTTAGCATCACAATAGGATGATGGATTGCTGATGGGTATTGTAGCACTCCGCAGTATGACCTTAAGTTCTGCAAATGGATGCGAGAATGTTGTTGCCGACGAATTATTGTTCCTGGCTTCTTGAGAGTATGCCAACGTAATCTTCTCGGTTCTCGGAGCTTACCTGTGTATCTTGGTAACCACGAGGAACCTTCGGATTTGGCTCAGTATGTGTACCACCTTGAGGCGAGAATTCCTCAGTACTAGTCATAGAGCTGTGACGAAGAAAGAAATGTTATTAAAATAAATTACTCCAGTTGGCTATTTAATCAGCAAGTAAACGCAATTCTCGGGTATTGAATAGGTCTTTATTGTATCCCGAAATGTAGCAATATATCAAACTATGAAACAAATATTGTAAGATTTTTTTACTTCTAACACAGTTATTTTACTAATTATTTCTCTTATTTTTAAAACATGTGCGTTGGTGAAAAACAAACATAAAGTCATTTTTTAAAAACAAAGACTTGAATAAGAAAACAAAACATTGTTTGAAAGGTTGCGAAGTTTTCCCAACCTTACCGCGCCTACAACGCGCAAAGTAGCAGTTCTATTGGTTCCACAAAACCTACAATTGTTGTGGCACTGTTTCTGGGACTACCAATCGCGAGTACTAACGACGCGCGTCAACGTGGTGTTAAAGATAAGCGGCGGTATATATATATATATATATATATACTGTGTATAATTGACGCTTTTTCCAAATTTTGCTGGATCTATCCAACAAAAACCACAACATCAGCAGAAACTATTCAAAAATTAAAACATCAACAAAACATATTGGAAACCCACGCAGAATCATCAGTGACAGAGAATCTGCTTTTACATCCAACGATTTCAAAGATTACTGCGAACAACGAAATATAATACATCTATTAATTGCTACAGGTATTCCAAGAGGCAACGGCCAAATAGAAAGAATAAACAGAATAATAATACCGGTGCTAACAAAATTATCAATGAACGAACTAGCGAAATGGTACACATTTACGGGCCAATTACAACGGTTCTATAAACACTACATATCAAAGAATTGTTGGTAGCTCACCTTTCGAATTACTAATTGGTACAAATATGAGAAATAACGAAAATGCGACGCTAGCTCAAACAATAGAAGAAGAATCTAAAAATGCATTCGATGAAAATTCAAGAAGAAAATCGTAGATCATACAATAAAAATAAAAAACCTGCAACAAAACACCAACTAGGAGAATTAGTTGCAGTTAAAAGATGTCAATTTATCAACAACACTAAAATGTCAACAAAATTTTTGGGTCCATACAAAATTACCAAATGTGTAGAACATGACAGATATCACGTAGAAAAATACGGTACACACGAAGGTCCTAAAAACACCATCAGCAGCGCCGACAATATGAAAAGATGGCACGAAATCACCAGTAGTGATGAAGAAGAGAACTTTCTAGGTTTTGATAATGAATAATCATAATATTACATTAGCTTCACCAATAAACTAACAAAAAATTAAAGATTAAAGACATTGATCGACAAAACTAAAAATGGAATATTCATGCCAAGGATAATAGATAACGAGTTCAACAGCCACATGAGATGATAAAGGTCAAAACACACCAGACGTCCCATTTTATGTTCAAAATGAAATTAAAGATGTTCAAGATTAAATTCGAGATGTTCAAGATGAAATTTAAAGATGTTCAAGATGAAATTTAAAGATGTTCAAGATGAAACTCAAAAATGTTCAAGATGAAATTCAAAAATGTTCAAGATGAAATTCAAGATGTTCAAGATGAAATTTAAAGATGGCCAAGATGAAATTTAAAGATGTTCAAAATGAAACTCAAGATGTTCAAGATGAAATTTAAAGATGTCCAAGATAAAATTTAAAGATGTTCAAGATGAAATTCAAGATGTTCAAGATGAAATTTAAAGATGTTCAAGATACCAAGATATTAAAATACAATTATATTCAAAAATTGTACTATTAAAATACAAAGATGTGGAAGATGAAATTCAAAGATGATCAAGATGCCAAAATTGTTCCGACGTTCCATAATGATATTCAATTAAAAAAACAAAAAAAAAAACTAAAATCAAGAGGCCCTAAGACGATATTCAAAATGCTAAATTCCACAAGACATTCCAACATATTTTCAAGACCCAAAAAATCATCAGGAGGGCCGACTGTGGTAACACTGAACGCGCTAACCACATTTCACAACCCTGACTTTTCTGACATTTGACAAGATGACAAAAAGCTCAAAAAAGACGCCATTACGATATAACCAATTGAAGAGTGAAGAACTTCTTACGAAGAACCAGATTGATAATTATACTTACCTTTTTTTGCTTTAACTTACCTTTTGTAAATACTTTCATTTGTCGTATATGAATTAGTAAGATCATACTACGTAGTTTTCCAATGTAATGAATTTAAATCGTGTAAAATAAAATAGTGGCATCGTGAATTTTGACCACATAAAATATTTTATCACCAATCTCATTCGTTTTATTTGAAAATCCTATGTCATGCATTAAGTCTCATGTTACATTATCAATGACTTTAAATGATTTGATGGAATTAAAGAAACACAGCTCTTTGATGCCTGTTAATGAAGGATTATTTACATCTTCTTCAATATGAAAACTATTTTCAGTACGAAATAGTGCGCTATTGTCACTTGTCATCTCTTTCATAGCAGTTTTGTTCGCCACACATATTCTACAATAATATAATTGGCTGAAAATGACTTCACAAAACCTAATAAACCATTAAGCCCTAAATTATCTCCAGTTATATTTGATAATATTAAATACACTTGTTGATCTTTGTTATTTACTAGTTAATCCTTCTTCTTCAAAACTTTTAAGTACTTGTATTAAGGGCTTCCAATTTCTGTAATAGCCATGGCGTATATCATTGGTTTTAGTTAAACAACAAACAAGAATGTTGTCTAACTTCGATATCTGACAGTGAGCTAGTAAAGGGAAACTTAAATACACCGCTGACATTTTATGTATGTCTGATTTTGAACCAAGAGGATTATTAATTTCGACGTCATCTTGGTATAGATTAAATGGAATAAAATTTTTTTGTTTAAAACTACCCATTTTTTTTATCCACACCGATCCCTGGATAACATTAGAAATACTATTACTTTTTGTAATTTCCTACTCATTTTTTTTCATCGATAAAAGTACACCAGGTTATTGTAAAAACTTAACAATATTAGTTTTCAGGGGTAACATTATACCTTTTGCTTCTGTATTATTGGTATCTATACAGATGCTATCATTAATTGTATATTCATTTAGATCATCTATAATATAATGGCTTTCCAAATATTTTTGAACCTTGTACTCAGTGTTAAAAAACTTAAAAGCATTTTGTAATTCGACGAGTTTTAATTTTAAAATAGTTATATCATCAATTTGCATGGCAAATGTAATGTAATGTAATGAAATATTTCCGTAAAGTTTTAAAGCAAAAGCTAAGACTTCATCTGATGTACTGAAAATTTGAGGGGCTCTTAGTTTTTTTCATGAACTTTATCGACACCTTCATAATTGCTTGCACTTGCGGAAGCTTCTTCAATTAAATTTAAATGTGATTGTTTAGAAACACTAAAATTTTCTGAATGTTTTCGGACCAAACTTTGTGGGCATACTGTACATTGGAAGAATTTTGAATGATAAGACATCTTATGACTAAATTTCGAGTTAATACAGTTGTTTGTAATCACCGATTTCAGGTGATCAATCGTGCAAATTTAATTTTTATATGCATAATGATGAAGTAAGCGATTTTGGTAATGTATAAAAGACCTGTAATTTGGTGAATAAAATCAGAGTATAATCAGTACTCTCAAGGTGCCTTTGGTTATAGCGAAGCTCCCTTAGCTCTTAAATATGGATACCCTTCAACTTAAATAGAGCTCTCCAGCTCTCATACCATTGCATGATTTAATTAGAGCTCTTTAGCTCTAAGATAAGCAAGGCACCTCAGATAGAGCTGTCAGCAGCTCTGGTGATCTCTTTGTCGCTTATATTAAGACCAAACTTTGAGATTTTCAGCTCTCACATGGTTGAGATAGAAGTACCTAGAAGCTCCATATAGCTCTACCGCTTCTATCTCTGTATTAATAAAAGCTTGTTCTTCTTTATATAAGATATTCCACAACCATTGGTCAACGGAAAGAAGACGAGTGAAATAAAAGAGAGATTACAGGTATATTGAGATGAAATCTATCGTTTCTGTCGATGTGTCTTGATTATTTTTTTCTAAAATATTTTTAGAATAATTGTCTTTTATACTTTCTTTAATAATATTTAAAACTGTTCCAATATATTTATCCTACTTTGATGAAAGTAATTTATCCTTCCTCGGATAATTTTGTTCGAAATCCACTTCAACCTGAAAGTTACAAGACCAAAATTAAAAAAATTATATATACATATATTCTCAATATAACCATATTAAAAGCTTTAACGTACTAAATTAGAAGCAAAATTCTGTTTCAAAATTGCCCACTCCTTTAATATGTCAATACTTTCATTTTTGACATGCGACATACAATATGAGTGTGTTCTAACCCATGCTTGGAGAACAATTATATCTGGCTCCAAATTTTTTTTTAACCACTTGGCATCCTCCAGTATTGAAGCGGATGTGCTATCAACACTGGAATTATTTCCCGATTTAGTTGGAGTTGATTGATGTACTTTCAAATTATAGCGACTTCTTAAGACACCTTTCTGCTGATATTTCCTAGAGAGGGTGTAGTAACGTTGCCAATTTCCCTTTTGCTTGGAGAACAATTATATCTGGCTCCAAATTTTTTTTTAACCACTTGGCATCCTCCAGTATTGAAGCGGATGTGCTATCAACACTGGAATTATTTCCCGATTTAGTTGGAGTTGATTGATGTACTTTCAAATTATAGCGACTTCTTAAGACACCTTTCTGCTGATATTTCCTAGAGAGGGTGTAGTAACGTTGCCAATTTCCCTTTTGCTTTCTGAGAAAATGATAAATAATTTTCCTAAAAAATTCCAATGCATATATAAATGTATATAAAATAAATGTTTGTTTTGAACGTTTTTTTTTCTTATTTCTTTTTCTTTTGCGGAACAAATTTCTTATTTTTTGAACTGCGTCTTTATAATCTATATTCGTTGCTTCCTGTTTTCTCGCAATCCAGAAATTAGCAATAACAGAACATAAATCATTATGACTTGTGTAGAATAACGATTTGTTTTTCGCAAAATGTTCGTTGACACTTTTTCCTAAAAATGAGTCTTCAAGCAACCTTCCCAAATCCTATAATGAATGCCATTTGTTTTGTCTATTAAACAGTGATGAAATTTAAGACCCATTCTTACCAAGGATTTTGGAATAGACGAAGTTAATGGACGATCTGAGTTTGAATTATCCAATGTTGTAGGAGTGGGAGAGGAGTTCTTGAGACTATTTTCAAAAAGGCAATTTGTAATATTTGTACGATTTGAAACTGTTTCAGCCAAAGCTGTAGCAAATCCCTAAAAAGCAAGTTAAAGATTGTTGTTATACTTTATATATATATTATAAAATACCTATATAATTAAGTTACATTTAAACGACGCAATTCAAAAAGTCGAATCCAAAACTTAATTCTCAATCCAAGATATTCGGCATGGATCAAGCTACTTATGTCCTCAACGGTCATACACTTCAAGCATTCAAACTCTATTCCCTTTTGTTTAAAATCATCTATAAGGTGATTAAAACCCCATTCTTCCAAAAGCTGTTGCGCGAAATCCAAACCGGATTCCTCGTTAAAGACAATGAAGTTTATATCCGCATTTTGCACTGTCCCGTTATTTTCAATGTCTACTAAGATTTTGGGTATTGTGTTAATCTGCCGCTTTGTAAATTATATTTTAATACGAAATTATTCGCGCACTCTAAGGAAATCAAAGAATATAAAAAAAAAATATTTAGGAAAGCTTCGCCATCGAAGGTGAATCATTTTTACAAATAATAAAGAATATATGCCGGTCCATAAAAGTTCAGACTTTTTCACTGTAACAAAATGATTTATACAAAAAAAAAAAAAAAAAACAAGCCAAAAAGTTAGAACTGGTCTTAAAACCAATCATTGTACCCTAGATGAATACAAAATTTAAATCAAGTGAAAACCAAAAGCTTTGTATGGCAAAAACAAGAAGAGGTTGCCCGATTTAGTTCATTTTAAAAATTTTAATTACTTGGTAGTTCAATAAATAGAAAAGAAGATGTCATTGGTACAAATCGTTACTTTTATGGAGCAGCACATCTTTGAAATTTGTAGAAATGCTTCACCTTCGAAAATAATATTTTGAGAACAGTTCATACCCTACATGTGCCCTTTAGGTTACAGTCGCTAGAAATATAACCGATTATAGATACCGCTATAGTAGAAAAACGTACCCGCGTGCGACTTTTGCTTACAAAAAAATTGACACGAATTAAAAAAATTGGGGTTCCGGGTCCGGTTTCGTTTTGAAAGATTACAAAAAATAGAATATTTTATTTTCTAAAACGACTTTTACTGTACTAAATTCATATTCAAGTTCCCTTAAATTTAAAAAAAAAGAATCTGGAAAAAATATTGACAAATTAAAAAGTTATGACTGAATGAGCATTTAAACATTTTAGCACTTTTGCACATCTATACATTTTGGGCCACTATTATGTAAACTTCAATTCGAAAAACTATTTCATAAAAGAAAATACACATAGAGCGTTGAAAATAACAGTAACAAAAAAATTAAATTAAACAACATACTCACCAAAAATATGTATTAAAAGCGATACGGTAGATTGGATATAGCACTACGCGAAAACTAATTAAATTTTGCACCAGAATTTATCCACGTACTCGAACAAAAATTTATATACCGTAAAATTTTAAATGAAACAAATATCAAACAATATACGATCGCGCACAAATATAGTAATCCACAGTCAATAATAATAATTACCACACTGCAACTGATATCCGAGCAGAGAAGTTTACCGTTCACGATACTTGCTTGCAATAGTTTTCCTCGCAGAAATACAAACTTCCTTCGTAATGCAGTCATCGTTTTTATTATTAATTTTGAGTTTGCACTGGTGAAACACACCAGTCACAATCGCATTAGCCCTATGTAGCATATAAACATTACACATTGTTTACTCTGATGTCATAAAAACTATTCTATGACAAGATAAAGCAATTCTTTGATTTTGAGAATTTATATACATATTCCTCTAAATATACACAAAAAGAAATTTATGTAAAATTCTCACTAAGTCATAGAAAATTTTTCTTTGAAATTATGAATAAATATCTGCGGTTTGTATAAACACAATATATAAAATAACGAATTCTGTATAATGAAAATAAAGATTCAGATTCTTCGCAAAGCTAAAATTATTTAGAAAACTTATATAATTTTTAAAAAAAAGCAAATGAATTCCGAGCAAACATATGTGGTTCCATGATTTTAAGAATGTTGTTTTTTCTATGTAGGTATTCTCATTTATTTATATTGTGATAATTCTAGAAAGATAAAGCCTAGATCTAGTGAATAACGGAAAAGCTTTTTCATTTTTAGTAGCGTTTTAATTTTAAATTATTTGTCTCTAATAGTATTTGTTTTTTCCCCCGATATTTCACCGACGAGAAATTTTAATATTTCAATGAAAGTTGTTGGAATACAAAGTAAAATGGTATGTCAAAAAATTATGTGAAAAAACATTAGGAGAGTTATTTCTCGTTAAAAATTTTCAATTTATTTGAACTGCAAATATTCATTTTTCGTATTAACTTGTCGCATGTTGGATTTCTGTCTTTCTTTTACGCTAGATATTTCTAATTGCGGTCTAGGTCTAGGCTAATTTTATATGAATTTTCTCACTTTCAGGACACAAACCTACGTATAGTAAATTTTATTGCCTACACGCTCGCTGGTATCTAAATTGAAACTTTTGCTGAGTACTGACTCCTCCTAAGAATAATACTGTGTATAAATCTGATGTTAGATTTATCGAACTATTTCTTTTTTCTGGCTCTCTGCGTAAGCTGAATTATATGTATCGTGAAGATATATAGGTGTGCTGTAGAGAAATCACAGTAACTAACATGAGTTGGTAAAGCTTTTCTCATCATAGAGAAATTACACCCATGTACTTCTATTATATGGTTACACATAACTTTATGCTAAATTAAACCCGATAATCTCAATTCGTGATTTTTAAAGCCAGTGGCAGCAATATCTCGGTTAATTTATGCTTTAAAATTGGATAATAATAATTTAGATAATTTATAATATCTTTTTAAACTTCATACTCCAGCTTTTCAAATGAATACTGGTTAAATTCGTTTTCTTTTTTAGTGAAATAAAAAAAAACTTAGGTCATCACATTATTATTACTTTCAAAATTTTAACCACAAATCATGCGGAAAATTTTTCATTAAAAATATTCTTACTTCACTAGGGCAATGCACACACAATTTGAATAATTGTCGCAAACACAATTCACTACTCGACTACAATGGTTGAAACACAGTCACATTAGTATAAACTCACCTTAGAAGCATAAGACATGTACGAATCAACCGCTAATTGACAAGTTCAGGAAACTTCGACGTATGGTGACAATTTATGAAGCCATTTAAAATGGACAACAACCTAATTTTTCCTTTTGCTTCATAACATAATTGCAACGGTTGGAAAGCAACTGTATGGGTTTCTTTATTTCCTCTGATTCCATCGTTTTACACTAGATATTCCTTTTCTTCTCTTTTTCTCCTTTTTGTTGTTCACCACTCACATACTAATTTTAAGACAATTATTCCTGGGCGCCTTAACTTTACCTTTTGACTACCACACTTTTCT
Source organism: Dioctria rufipes (assembly GCA_963924295.1). Taxonomy (NCBI): domain Eukaryota; kingdom Metazoa; phylum Arthropoda; class Insecta; order Diptera; family Asilidae; genus Dioctria; species Dioctria rufipes. The sequence goes on along the minus strand of OZ002742.1, from coordinate 111,908,868 downwards.
CTCGTCTTCTTCTTCTCTATTTTCCTGCTTTTGCTCGATTGAGTTCACATTCAGTCAACATGCCATTTTATTGGCAACAGTTGCAACACCCAACCGATTTCTCTGGCGTTGCTAGAGAGAAGGTCCAGCAGGGGTGGAACTCTTTTGGGTAGGTTCACTGACGATACTATATATCTCCCTGCTTTATCTAATTCTTCCCAGGGTCATATTCAGGTATCCCGAATATGTTCGGCTGGATGTTAAGATGTGGGGGCGTATAGAATACATAGCTGTATAAGCTCAACTCTTAAGGTAGAGGTGAAGCAGCTGTGTAAGCTCAACTCCTAATGAAGAAGACCGTCGACTGAACTGAACTGACTGATTGACGTTTATCTTAGTCTATTTATACAAAATGATCTTACTTTAACTACTAACTATACACGGAAAATGTGAAATTACTTCCGACTACAGAAGATGTGTAATTTACTTCCGACTGTGGACGATGTGTAATTTACTTCCGACTTAACACTTTGTGTACGCAATGCTCACCTAGTACAAAGTGTTAAGCCCTGCATATTCCATTCATCGTCGTCGCATATGTATACATCCAAATATTTTGTAAGAACTAGAATCATAAACTCAAGTCAAACGCTTTTTGGCTTATTATTTATTTATGATGTAATACTCGGATTACAGTAAGCATTTGCGGGTCACTGCACTAACCGTGAATTAACATCTTGCTACTTACATATATATGTTCTACCTCTGCCGCAAGGTCGCCGTATTGCAACGTGCGAATTCTTGTGCGAGGGATATTGCGACATTTTTGATGTTTTACATGTGAAATACTTGACATAGGTCAGTGATAACAGAAATTCTACATGCATTGAAAATGATGTATGTAGGTATGTATATGCAATATAATTTCCTCCTATATGATATAGGTATGCAATATAATTTCCTCCTATATGATGTAGGTAGGTATATATATGCATTGCTTTAATTATACTTTCTTTGGGAGTTAGTATGTATGTAAAAATGACCATACCATGCTTAACTTACTAAGTCTGAAGCACTTTCCTAATATATGAAGTATTTTATTTTCCATTAATGTATAATTGTAATTTTTCTTTCCAGGATCATGTAGAGTCCTTTCCGGAAATAATATCAAGATGCCTTATACAACATCAGGAAAGAATGGAACAACGGAAAAACTTTTTACATCCCGATGCGGCTGTTGTTACTTCTAGCCAATGCTCACAACAGACCTTTTTGGGGTCTTCTTTGATGTTCCCACATTACAGGTAATTCCTAAAAATTTAAGTTAAGCATACTAATTGTTCTATTCAAGACCTTTAAAAATTACATAAAATAATAGATGTACTAGCCACATGTTATGAAATATTGGATAGGTGATCATTATATGGTGTTTTAGATTGAAATAGCAATACTGAAATACTCTATTGCATACACACAAAATAGTGTAGCAAAGCAACTCCAACGGTTTCGGAAATAGAGAGTAATAACAATTTTTTTTTTATAAATACTAGCAAAGGCATGAAATAGAAATCTATATATGTACGTGCTAGTCCAATTCTGTAAAATGTTTTATATTGAATCTTATGGAAAAGTGACTAGACATTGATTTTATATACCTATGCCTATGCATAAACTACTATCCGCACAGGAAAATAGTCTTCCAAAAATTATAAGCTTGGCTCCTTACCGTCCCAAAGGCTATACTTACTATATACTTATATGTTACTTAACAAAATAATAAAATAGTTTTGACTAAGAAGTAACCTTACCATTTTACGTTCAATAACTCTCTGCTGAGCAATAGTTGCAATAGAGTATGTGCGGCCATATATAGTCCGAATCTGTAGGCAGATTGATTCCAATTGATCGGACCGCGGCACATTAACATATGCAATTATTACTCAGTTGAGAGTTTTTATTTGGGGAATCGTAGTCATTTGGCTAAGATAAATTTTTTTAAATAATTTTGTTTGGAAAGATATAAAGATTTTATTACGGTTGGAAAGATAAGTAAGTAAGCTTAAAAAGACATTTTTGCTATATGAATAGTAGTTTAGGGCGTCAGTTTTACATAAGAACACTGCAAATATTTTAGAATATTAACCGGAAACAAAGCTTTCAGACAGTCCGACAAGTTGGACTGTTATCGAAAAAGAAAAAGTTAATTCAAAAACTATTTTCCGAAAATCTTATATAAATCTAACGAAAATCGTGTAGAATAACTTTTTCTCTTTTTATTGGAATATTTGACGACTTCTACGATTTATCCTACTGAAATCGTAGAAATTTCCTACTATTTCGTGACGATTTCTGGCAGACTGTCGGAAATATATGAAGAAATTACGTCGCGTCGTTCATTTCAAATCTAATGCATTGTTTTTTTTTTTTTTTTGTTTTCTTAGAGCAAAAGCTGTGATTAAAATAAACAGTGTTTTTCAGAGTTCTATAAAAATAAGTATTCGTGTAATTTATTATTTAGTGTACAATTAAAATTTTAAATTAGGTATGACGTAAATTAAATTGCACGTCAAAACTATTCATAATAGTACAAAAATACGTAAAAAGAAACTGCTTTAAATTTCTATGTTCGTATCAGTTTATCATACAATTTTTATGTTAAAAAATTATATCGTAATTTGCAGCGTTTCCGTAAAAGTTAATTATTCATTTTTGTACTCTTTTTTGTGGACTATGGGAAAATAAAAACTTATGTGGACGGTTTTCACCTGCAATTAAGTCATAATTTAATATTTTCATTACGCATTAATTTGGCAATGCTGTTCAATCAGCTTTCAGAAAGAAGAGGTAAAGCTTTCAGAATTCCTCACTATTTTCTTCTAGAAAGCGTAAGGACAATTCTTTTCGAGCTCTGGTCAACCGTTTCATATAGAATTATTTAAGATATAGCTCTAAATTACTTTCCGAGATCGGATGAATACCCACGGCACTCGTTTTAATTTCGTAACGAAATCTAAAAGCTTTGTTTGCTGGGTTAAGTCTATGTTAGAGCTCTCATGTAGTAGCAAGGGATTCTGTTTGCTGGCTTCGGAAGTATTTCTAGAGGATTTTGGGTGGGGCTACCGATATATAAAACAACGTCAACAATAATGTTGTTGAAGCAGTTGTTGCGTTTGATTACATGAGAGGAGCAAACATAGCCAGAACAAAATTCGTATTCGATTTTTGGCGCATTCTTAGTCCATGCCAGATGCCACATTCCCAAAATCAATGAAAGAATATTTGCTTTGTGAAAGCAGCTTGTGCATTCCGAATGGGGACGAGTATGCACATAACATTTTTTTCTGGTGCTCAGTATAATTTTGAAACAATGTTTAGTTTTGATGAAAACAGTTTTTTGGATCGTATGAATAATAATAACAAGACGCCTCGCCGTCTCTGAAATAACGCGAGAGCAATTCGTGGTGTATATTTAATCAAATTAACAACCGACGAATCTATCGAAAGACTCGCAAATCCTTTTAAATTGTCATTCTTAACCCTTGATAGAAGAGCTTGTTCCTCAATACTTAGGACTACAAAATATATCAACAAATAATTATTTATAAAGAAATACCACAGCATGCATACGTCTACATACAACAACAAAATTTTGAATTTACTTTTCCAAAACACAGGGAGTACACAATTTCCCACTATTCAGGTGAGCTAGCCTATGGAATCGTCGTGGAGTCGGACCACTGACTTATAACAATGGACTGAGCGATTTATCATTTTCCTATAGGAAAGCATGGCACAAGTTTTATAGTTCTCTCTTTCGCCCTATGGCAGAGTTGGAGCTACCAACACAAAATATTGCATTCTGGAACGTTTGCCTATGCCATTTGATGTTTTTATGTTGGCTACAGATGCAATCACCGCAGAAGGAATAAGGTAAAGATAGTGTTTATCATGCTCCGTCTCTCTTGCCCATAAGCAGGATTCAGTTAAGAATAACTTTTGAAAATTAAAGTCGGAATGAGTTTAATTCCTTATAATCGATCAAAATATCACTTGAGCACAAGAAAATATATTTTTTTAATTAAACCCGATTTACGGGTGTACAATTTCATCTGATTGGTTGAGTTTTACATGTTTTTTATGTGATCGTTTTATGCTCTAACGGTGATATATAGAAACACAATATTTTTTGTGCCACATGAAATAGCAAATCGCTCAGTCCATTGTTATAAGTCAGTGAGTCGGACAAAGAATTAAGCTCCGCGTATTCAAGATTTAAAACAACATACTTTATTTAGGTTTCAAGTTTGGATATAAGTTATTTACAAATTAGTTATAATATATAATATATAATATATAATATACAAGATAAAATTATTACTTGAAGAAGTTTTGAGAGCTTTTATTTTTAACGATTTAACTTATAAATACAAGAGAAAAAACAAACACCTCGTTTGGTTTTTGAAGCCATGACCTTCCGCTTTCTGGACGACATCTCCACCGCAGGGCGACAGTTTGAGTCGGGTATAGGATGAGATAAAAATCAATGAAATATTAGGTATTAAGCTATTTATGAAATTGAAATGTTGTTATTATTGGTATTTAAAATGAATTGCTGAATCCCTTTTATGACCTTGTTCGGCTCATCATTTGTTGACTGCAGGTCTGTTATACTCTGTTGATTCTTGCAAAGCGAAAATTAGAAGTCCTGAGTGTTTTGGGACTGTAAATGTCCACATACAAGTTCAGCGGGTGTACAATTTAAATCTTTAAGGTTGAATAAATTTGATAGCATGTTCTTCAGCCTATTTATTTTCCACAATTCTTTTTTCAATTTTTAAAAGGTGCTGCGTTTTTTTTTTTTTTTTTTTAAATCAAAAACCTCAAAGAACGTGTTATTTTCCTCGCGGTCCTAAAAATTTTTTCACGTTCACACCAGCTTTTATTATTATTCGTACAGAGGTTTTCCAAACCTATTTGTAAATAGTACCGGAGCTGTTCAAACAAATATTCGCTTTTGTATATATGTATGTATGTGCATAATTTTGAATAGTACTTTATAGGCATTGCTAATTTAATTAGAACGAAAATTCATTCAGCCTTATTAAGACTTTTTATACATTGAACTTATGTAGAATTTTCTATAGATCTTCTGACGAATGGTCCCCCTTGGGCCCGAAACGTTGAGTAATTGCAATAGTTAAAATCCATATATTTACGTCTATGTTTTCTCGAAAAGTAAAATACCAGATCGCTCATTAATAAAAAGGCAAAAACAATTATAATTTCTTTATTTTCAGTTTTATTGTAGAATGCATTAGAGCTTTTCTGTAAGCATAATATAATGAACAACTTGAACTTTTTATGTTGTTAATGAAGACTCTTTTGTTTCCCATAATTCATGACATATTAGATTGAAGTGATTCACCTCAACCTTGCTCGGTGTTTCACCAACTACACCATTAGTTATTATTATTCCCGTGCTACCCGGTTCTTGCACCGACAGTAATAGCGATTATATTAAATAAACATAAAAATCAAAGAATCTATACTTCCTAAAATGCTGACTCAAATCCCACCACATAACTTTCCCAGAAAATTCTGGTAAGCTCAGCATCACGATTAAAAGCTTAATCAAATTTACCTGGGCAGTCTGGCAGTCGGTGAGCAAATTATGTGGGGTAACTTCAGAAAAGAATTTTGCGAATTAATTCTAAATTTTATATGGAAAGAATTTCATCACTTAATGCTATTTTATACATATGTACTTGTTTATATTATCTATTTTTATGGGATTTTCAGGGTCGCAAAGGTTAGGAAGTAAAAGGTAAGTAATACATATAATAGAATACTTACCTCTTGATAAATATATAATTTTTTTATGATTATATCATGAATTTTTATATTAATGTATCTAGGGCTAGTTTTTTTACCGAATACTGATAGGATTAATTCAAGAATTTCCGGTTGGTATGTTCGCAAATCTTTGGCTTTGTAAAGGATTAGGTTTGGAACATTATCAATTACAATCTCTTGTTAATGTACTGATGAATGCTTTTAGTCCTAATAAGCGTTAATATAAGATATTGGTTATCGATGCCAACTTCGTCCAACAAGTTGGAAATTTCCATCACGTTCTCACAAGCTTCGCTCACCACAGCAATTTTGACAAACAGCTGAGCACTTGAATTCAGCCTTGCAGCATGTACAGAATGAGATAGTGGAGATTATTCAAGAACGGAATTGACAATTAGGAAATCTGCGTCTCTTTCAGTTTGCTTGGTCGATATTGTATATGATAACGTTTTCTTGAGAAGATTAGTGAGTTTTTTTTATTTTGGAGATATTTCCTGTGAAACTATCGGAGCAGGATTCTCATTGCAGAATACATTTGTATTTATTTTTATATCATCAGAAGTCCTCCCATGGCTTCATGCAAGGGATCTCTGGATCGTCTTAGTACGTATCAAAACTTATGCTTACAAACCAGCCGAAATGATGTTAAACGTATTTTACATACTTTTCAAAAATTTATTTATACAGGGTGTCCCCGCTATTATGGTCCATACGGCAGGAACTGATAATTATCACCTAAAAAAAAACACATCCTGTATCTTAAAAAGTACAGAGTGTATGGACATCGTTATGAGCTCATTGTGAATACCTCCTAATCTTGGCAACGATTGCTCAATCAGCTCCACACTCCTCTATCTCCGGAGTTATGGTGGTTTAAAATAAAAGCTTCGGATTTTCTTACCGCTTTTATAAAAAGCTGATAACTGACGTATTTTATAAACATTCTTAACGGTGAGTGTACATTCTGTCCTTTTTAAGATAGAGGGTATTTTGTGAATAATCACCTTGTAAAACTCCATCATGGTGGAAACACCCTGTATGTGTATAATCTTGCGAAGGATATAACCCTATCGACAACAAGTTTTTTCGACTATAGATCTTCATAACGCCGACTAACAACATGCACATTCATTAGAAGAGAAGCAACTGATCTATGATAACTGAAAGATGAGCTCGAGAGCTTGGAATATTACCCTTACGAATTTAGATTCTATTTGATTCTATTTAAAATTCGTGGCTTTTCTAATCTCAATCGCGCGGTGGAGGTGAAACAACAATATCAGTAAAAATAGATATTAACTCCAATATCTGCAAGAACAGATCGAGAGAAGCATATAGTCTAATTTCTCAACGTCTTCTTTATTTCGAACTATCCCTTGATCCACGTGTTTATAGGGGTGTGGACTGGAATCTCACAAAAATCTTCTAATTACTCACACATATCGTTCCCAATCTCCATGAAGCAAGTGTACTATCAGACATTCCAAGAAACTTTATCTCATGAGTGGTGTGGAAAGGAATTTTAAATTTGTAATATAATGGAATGAAAAGTCAAGATATAATCATAGTTTATATTTATCAAAATAGAAATATTAACTTTATTTGTCACAAATGTTATTTACTTACTTTTACTTACCAACCCTTGTGACGCTATAAGATCCATAGAAAATAAAATGCTATACATAAGAAGTCTGATGCAATTTTTCCATAGAATTGAAAATGATGAAGCTATAGCTATAAGCTATTAGTTGGACAGAATTTAATTCTAATTGTGAACAAATTTTTTCTGAGACTCATGTTACCATTCCTGTTATCGGTTAATTTGTTCCTACATATATTAGACGCACGAGGGCAACAACCAACGGCATCACTGTCGTGAGAAATTCAGGTCTAAAACAAACAAAACAACTGTTTGACCATAAAATGGTTTCATTTATAGAGATGTAATATGCACAAGGGCTGTAATATTGTTTGTGACTGTTTGACAGTTCTCCCAAGACAAATTACATTGGAAGTGGAGCAGAAATAGTTTTGCTTGCCTTTTTGGGCCCTTTCCTCTAGTACGAGTTTATGCATGCTATAAGTTCTATATCTTCCACTTTTGATTTACATAGGAAACTTTGTATTAAATATTGACTAGTGTATTAGTTAAAAACTGTTTAAAGAGAAAGTGTAGTCACATATGGAAGCGTCATACTCCACTCACAGTTTTTACAGAGCTGTTCTACGGAATGTCTTATTATACTGTGGTATGGTTTACAGGTTTAGCTTGATTGATGTAAGCATACCGGCACCGATATTCATGTTTTCCTCTGTGAGACGGCGCGAGAATTCATGTCTCCTTCCTTCATCTGGCTCCTCGGTACTTTCGTACCCGACCATCTCCGATTTGGATGAAACTTTTACAGTTTGCACTTGCAGGGAATACCAAAATAGGTCACCCATTATCACGTCGATAAAACGTCATTTTCAAAAAATTATATCTCGAGATTGGAGCAACAGTTTTTCAGATTAAATGCCAAATGAAGCTTAATATTTTATATTTTTTACAAAAAAATATAGCAGCACCAAAGAAAAAATTGTTTTTGTTAATAATAATAATTAAAAAAAATAATATTATTTACTAGTGAGAACTTCTAGCACTTTTTTTCTATATTTATTTTTAATTTTCAAGCTAGAAACCTATCTATGTAATTTAGCGAACCATGTAGTCTAATTTTGTTAATTATTCCTAAATCACTAGGAGTAATGCTTGTGGTTTTTCTAAAATGAAAGATGACAGATTATAGTTACTTTTAAGAGAAAAAAGTGGCTTAAATATTGAAAAATTTAGCAGACAGACGGCGTTGAAAGTAACTTAATGGTCGGTGAAACGTAGTGTGTTACAGAAATCATCTTAGATTCGCTAATTAGAATCGGATCGAGGTTTAGTGAAAAGAGTCATAATAAGGATTGTAATTAACTACCCCTATTTAGCCCTCCTCGGTAATTTCCGACCTAAAAAACTGATTTTAAAATTTTGTTTTTTAAATATCCGATAATTTTGCCGTTTTATCTCCACACCCATCACGTTTGGCCCACCACTGAAATTAACATCTTTAGTATTGCGGAATATATTAGCTATATTATGAAAAAAGAATTATAGATATCCATCCAACATTTACACAGAAATATCGATTTTTATGGGTCAAGATAATTTTAGCTTACTCGAAAAGAGCTGAATTTGGTCGTCTTCCAGCACAGACGAGACTCTATAAAATGTTTAAATAGAAACATAAAGCATGTTTGTAGAATGAAATCGCATCTATATGTTGTCCCCTAATCACATACCTATCTAACTAGATTTTAAATTCGTTAATAAGTTTCGAAGATAAGTCAAAAAGAAAGAAACCAGTCCTTTTAAACTGGAATATGGCCATTTTTTGAGTAAAAAAAAAATTTGCTACCCAAACAAAACACGTTCACAACAGACCGCTAATGCACTATGAAATTTACAGGATACAAAATTTAACCCTGCCACTCGGGCACACTCTTTTCCCTCTTTAATTGAATTATGATACCCTGGATGACTGTATGTAATTTCATATGGGCACCCATCAGTTTGATTTTTGAAGTGGTTTTTCGCATATATTTCTAGAACGATTCGTGGAACAGTAAAAATGAATATAACCAATTTCATAGGATTTCTTATTCTGAAGAACTTTTCAGTACAATAAAAATTTCTAGGACTGATCATTTTTAAAGTATACGTAAAAAACCTAAATTTTTAAATGGCAACACCAAGACTGGGTTGTCCTATTTAGTCCATTCTTGAAGCTTTATGTACTATTACTATGAAAAGCTCTATGAGCTCTCTACGTCGGCGCGTTCTCAGGCACTGTCTAAATATATGGTAAAAAATAAAGAAATTTTTGTATGTCAATCCTCGAAGCTCGTGTGCAAAATTTCAACTCCCTAAGAGATCGCGTTCTCGAGTTAATGTGAGGACGAACAGATGGACATGCAATAATCAAAATAACGGACGGGAATCGAACCTACCCTTGTTTGTTAGAATCGGTCAATGATGGAGAAAGTAGAACTTTAAGAACTTTTATTTATAATGATTCCAAAACGTGTCTTAGTAGACTAGTGACAAAAAGTAACAAATTGATAAATGCAAGAGGGAAAATCATCTGTCTCGTTAGCTCAGTGGTAAGAGCATTCGCCCGGCAAGCGGAAGGTCCCGGTTTCAAACCCCGGACGAGGCGGTTGTTTTTTCTTCTTTCATTTATAAATTTGATTTAGAATCATTAAAAATAAAAGTTCTTAAAGTTCTTCTTTCTCCATCATTGACGGATTCTAACAAGTGTAGGTTCGATTCCCGTCCGCGGGAAGAATAAATATACTTTTTTATACAAAATATAAAACATCATCTTCATTGGGCATTTGAGTTAGGAAAATCGGTCGCTCCGTTCTCGAGATATGATTTTTTGAAAATGACATTTCATCGTAAATCACTAAATTTCTAGCCCCTATAGCGGGGGGTGGGGCGTGGTAGGGGAAACAAAACTATACTTGTGAGCTATTTTTGTATTCTCTACAAACTGTGAAAGTTCCATCCGAATCATTGCCGTCTTTATGTTCCAGACCATGACGCAAAGCGATTTTGATTGTTTTTTTTTTTTTACTTGCAAAAATTCGAAATCGTACTATTCTAACACATTCAAGCATACGAAATCGTACTACTCTAATGCATTCAAAGAATTTGATGTCACGGCCTGGAATATAAGGATAGCAATGTCCAAGTCCATTAACAGAACAGACACATAAAATTGATTTCTTCCTTTGTACCACCAGTGGATAGGTAAACCTGTGGTACATGCCGTTCCATAGGACAGCCCACAAGGTACCACCAGTAGTCCATGCCCGCGGGAACTTGTTAACCAAATAACGAACTTAACCCACCGCGCCGACTATAACAGGTGCATCGGGTTAGGGGTCGGTTGTGGGTAGAGAAAATGCGCGCGATTCCGTAATTAATTTCTTCTCTCTCTTTTTCTCTCTTTCAGTCGTCCTCTCCGAATTTTATAATTTTTATTGATCGGAACCACAAAAAAAATATTCGAAGGAATAAAAACCACCGAAATTAATTCAACTTTCAACTTTTATTCCGGACACTTTTAAGTTTTGCATGGAACTGACTAAAATGCGAATAGTTATTCTAAAACTTGCACAAAAATATCTTACTCTAGAAAATATTTCTCTATGAGAAAAGGAAATGGGAGATCTAGTTACATTTCAAGTGGCTTTTTCTTTTCGCCTAATAAACTTCAATTGTGGGAAAGAAAAATGAATTAAATGCTTGCATAAGTTCACTTTTCATATTCTGGTATTTTTATAAGTTTAATGGCGTACGGTGATATATGATACCCCCTTCGTTAAGATCAACAATCTACTGAGTACTTTTTGCTTTATATTTTGTTATTTTTTCTAGGTAGAAAATAATTATAAAGATGGTAATTAAAATCATTATTGTTGAATATGATAAAATAAAATTTGACTTTAGGCTTAATCCAACTTCCTTGATTTCCTTTGTATTTTTATTGTTTAAGGTGGATATCGTCTAAACTTACTAAAAATTTTACATTATCTGACAATTTCTCTATTGGAAAATGTTACGTTATTTATATTTAATGTGCAATTCAAATATCTTATAATATAGTTGTTATCTGAAATACGGCTAATGTTATTGCAATCGGTTAAATGTATAGTTTCGGATTTTTTTTATTAACAACATAATTGGCATAATTTCTATAAGCCAAATATAAAATGAGCGCAACGCATTTTTTACGCGCCGCAAAATGAATTTGAATCAATAGCTTTCAGTGTAGCTACAGCCACTGTAAGCCACGCCACTTTGGGGCGCCGCAAAGTTTGATCAAACTTTAAATTTTGCGGCGCGTTTTTTTCTATGTTTGTTCCTTGTTTCATTTTAAAAGAACAAATGAAATTACTGACAAGTTTGGAATAAAAATTTCACTTCTTTGGTTATAGTTTTTTAATAACTTTTAGGGCAAGAATACTTGTTTTAATTATCATTCTTATGTGTTTTTTCCCATTGTTAAATACTTTTCATAATTTCACAGAAATAATCAACACACCTCAGATAGTTCGAATAGTCAAGTGTAATAGAACGCGTGGCTCTCATTATATCATCAAAAATTTAATCTCGCACATAAACTACATGGTCTCAGGGAGTAGCTCTATGCTGGACTTTATAAAACGTTGGTCAGGAGAGCTCTTGAATCGCACCATACCATTGCGTTTTATAGACCTTGCTTTTCTTGAAAACGCTAGTCAGGTTTGGTTTCTATTTTAAGGTATACACATTAACCGTCTGTTCAGCGGAACTTCCTACGCTTTGCTGTCAGGTACCCACCTTGGAGCAATTAATTCATTCTTCCACCCTATGAGGATCGCTTCAAGTTTTCAAATATGTACTCACTTAAAAAGCGTCCCATGTTTGCCGATGTAACTTTTGTGCATCAACTCTTAAAAGCAAATGTTGAATTTCCGTTAATACTTTTTTTTGAGGTCATGGGATGAGAGATCCCTAGCACGGAGACCAAAGCGGCCCATAATGCTTTCCTCCTAGAAGCCTTATCACCAAAACCTTCCTGTCCTCTTAATGAAGCGTATCAGGTCTTGGCGAGAGAGGTTTTTCAACTCCTCTACGGATAGAAGGGCAGAAGCTAGAGCATCCAGCCTGCTCCGGCGAGGGTCGGACAAGCACACAAAAAGTGTTCGGTTGTCTCAGGCTCTCTTTCCAGGCAAGACAGTCATTCAGGGCTGTCAACAACTCCTGTCCTTGTTGAGCGTGAAGTGAGCTGTTGCCAGTTATGATGCTAACCACAGTTCTACATTGTTTCCTTCCGAGCTCCATACGAAAATCAGATATAATCCTATTGGGCTCATCAAGAAATAGTTTTGTACACCTGAAAGTAGGTACTCAGGTTCGCCCATCGCTGCTGATGCTTTCTATTAACATCTGTTTTGATGAGAGACTCGATACTCGAGGTGGCAATGACTAGTGCGGGTTCCGGTCCGAGGAACGGAGAATCAGAGCCAGCTCTAGCTAAAAGGTGAGCCCTTTAATTTGTGACCAGTAATCGACAGAAGGGACACTTTGCTGTGGATACACAGCTTATCCACAGACGACCTTGAATCCCCAGTAACGTAATTGCTATCCGAGGGCCACTCGAGCCATCATGGCTGTCTGACTATCCGAAAGGATAGCAATGTCCTTGCTCATCAGTCCGGAAGACATTTGTGTGTCGTCCAAGTGAGTACTTCATCCCAATATCAGGCAGAGGAAAGTAGACACCCGCCCCAGCTCTTTCATTAGTGAGAGAGCCACCGGTGAAAATTTTTATAGCTGCTCGGGTAAGGCTCGATAAGGCACTTCTCTCAGTCCACCATTCCCTTACAGGAAACCTCACAAAGAAACGACGCCCAACACAAAGCTCAGGTACCATCGCATATGTAAGCTTGGGTCGAACGATCGAATTGGACATCCAATGAACAACCCTCGATGTCATGCCCCATGTGCAGCCAAAGGTTCTTCTGCATTGAGCGAAGATTCTGGTAGTCGCATTAACTCTTTCCTCTCCGTAAAATCCCCAAGTCAGCTTCTACTCGACGAAGCCTCCAAGGTCCTTGATATGAGGAGAGAGTTGCAGAGGTGTCCAAAAAGAATTGGGAGAAAAAAGTATCCAAGCTTACGTCTTCTGGAGAAGTTCACCAAGCTGGTCTTTGTTGGGTTCACTGTCATATCATGATGGGTGCACCAGTCCTCCTAATAATATTGAGGCTTCTTTGCTTGAAAGCGCAGGCAGCAGTCATGCTGTGCCTGGAAATGAGCAGAGGGATGTATCCGCATACGTTTCATATAAGAATCCCACGTTGTTCAGTCTTTTGGTTGATCCATCGCACTCCAGTTAGATCAACACCATGTCGACGAGCTGCCTTACATAACGACTCGGGAGTGGCCCTGTCAAAAGCCTCCTCGATGTCCAGAAAGGCTTCCAAAGTAAGCAGTCCATGATCCAGTCCCTGCTCAATCACAGTAACAATTGAATGGAGATCTGTCTCAGTAGATCTACTCCTCAGGTAAGCATGCTATTAGGTATTTAAGGGAGAAGTATTTAGGGCTACTCCCGTGATATATGCATCCACAAGCCTCTGTGGGCAACATTTCAATGGGAATGTGCAGAGATTTATGGTTCGAAAACTATTTGGGTGCAAGTATGAAGCCTTACCAGGCTTCGGAACTAAGGCGAACCTCACCTTCCTCCGCACCTCAGGGACATATCCAAAAGCGATTACATGTCATGAAAATGGCGTCGGTAAGTGAAGCCAGCACAACGATCTCGGCCTTACGAAGGACACGCAGAGTACCGTCTGAACCCGGGGCTTTACAAACCGAGAAGGTTGAAATTGACGATTTCACCTTCTCGACTGTAAAGCGATAAAAAAAATAATATGTTTCAATTTAAATTTACGTCACTTCATATAGATAATATTACGTGCCGAACCAATGCATTCTAAAGCCATGACCACAGACAAGGAAGATAAACAATTAACGAAAGATAATGAAAACAAAGTAAATTGCTCGACCTTAAGGGAAATTTTGCAACATACTCTAATTTCGCTATGCAAGCAAAGTTCAATTACAAATGTGTCTGAGGCCATCGCTATACCAAATCAATCACTGAATCAGAGAATTTCAGTGAATTCCAGTGAACTATGATTTCTGATTTCATTTATTGCAACTCGGCAATAATTCCCCCCTTTTAGAATTATCGAACGTATTGATTCCTATGTAAAGTAATTGTATAAATAACCAGTGACTGGTCAATAAAAATTAGAACTTATTTGATTATCGGAAGGTGACTTTTAATTTCTCATCTTAACATTGGCATACTCTGCCATCTCAAAAAATAGCGGAATACTCTGCCTTAATAGACAACATCCGCATACTCTGCCAGCTCACTAAAATATTGGCATACTCTAACTCAATTATCAATACTCTGCCACAATAGTAACAAATGGCATATCTAACCATATAGCTCATCGGCATGGATTGCCTACCAAAGAAGAGGAGGAGTAATTATTTATCACAGCGTCTTCTTAGCTATACATCTCGTAAGTTTGGTAGGTCGCAATATACATCATGATCAGCCTCAAGAAACAGCGTAAAGCAGTGACATTACAATCAACTACCTTGGCATCAGTGGACCATTTACCACCAGTGCAGAGAGGTAGGGATGTTCCCCACTCAACTGCAGGTCTTCTTCAAGCCTACAGTCTGGGAAATGCGTCGAGAGAAGAATTCTGCAGGCTTCTTCTTTCGATGCTGTAAAGGAGCCATCTGGCCTTCTCAGGACACTCAGCCTGGCCGACGGGTCCCTCCTAAGACCCCTGAGCAGCCTATCCGGTTCACGATACCCGTCAAGCTCCTCGTAGAAGTCTGTACAGGCCTGCCATTTTGCGGTAGAACCGCCAGTCTACCTCCGATCCAGTCCTCCTGGCCTTATTAAAAAGCCTTCTGGAAACCTTAAGGAGTTAAATGTTTGGATTATGTTTTCAGTCAGTATTAATTTTTATTTGTTCATTCGTGTTATTTATAATAACATGGTTATTAAAATCTGTGGTTTTTTAATGTTCTTCTATATATATCGTTGTCCACAATGTGGTACAAGAATTATCTTATTACTAGTAATCCGAAGAACGTGAAAATATTAATCTTATATTAGTTTTATACGTTAGGGTAGGGGGAGCCCATCGGCGTCGCCCGGCGATAATATAGATATCTAGATGGGTGCGGGTGGGGTAGGGTGATTAGAGATAACTAATATATAAGCTATTTTCTGACTCGATAGCACGATTTCGTACGTACTCTAGGGTTTCACTCTGCGTTTGTTTGAGTTTGTGTCTGCGTGTATGAGTGTGCGTGTATATATTCATGCGTGGGAGAGTGTAGCTCTCTACTCCGACGCGTTCTCATGCAAATATATAGCAAAACCCAAAGTTTTGGTATGGAAACCCTACGAAAGAGTTGCCAGATTGGTCCCATTTCCGAACTGTATTTGCAATTTTTATGAAAACGCCGTGTACAAAATCTGAGCTGCAAACACCACGTAGTAAATTTTTTGTATGGAAACCCTACGAAAAATTTGCCAGATTGGTCCTATTTTTGATCTCGAATTTTTTAAGAAAGTCCCGTGAACAAAATTTCAGGCCTCTATGTCGACGCGTGAGGCACTGTCCAAATATATAGTGAAAACTTACAGTTTTGTATGGCTACACCAATAGTGGTTGCCCGATTTGGTTCATTTTTAAACTTGTATTTTCAATTTTCATGAAAATTTTAGCTCTCTACGTCGACGCGCTCTCGAACAGTTCCCAAATACATAGTGAAAAACCAAAGTTTTGTATGGCAACATCAAGAAGAGGCTGCCCGATTCAGACCATTTTTGTAATTTTACTTACTATTGCTACGAAAACACCACGTACCAAATTTCAGCTCTCTACGTGTTCTCGTTTTCAGGCAGTGTTCAAATTTATACTAAAAAACAAAATATTTGTATGGTAACCCTACGAAGGAGTTGCCCGATGTAGTCCATTTTTGAACATGTATTTTCAAGTTTTATGAAAACACCATATACAAGATTTCAGCTTCCCACAACAACACCGCCATCTATCGTGTCCAAAACTATCTTATCTCTCAAACTGGAACCAACCAAACATATTCATAAAATATCATTGAAATCGGTGGGACGTTTTCGGAGATTAGCGTGTACAAACACAGTGACACTGGATTTTTATGTATTAAGATAAAACGTCTTTGAGTTTATTGTCATCTATAATATTTAGGAAATTTGTGTAATTTTCAACCATGGAATTTTCACTTATCTTAATGATTTGAAACCCTGTTTGCGTCTCTAACTTTTCCGTATCACAAGTTGCATTTGTTACGAGAATGAGCGTTGCTAAAATTAGAAGGGAAGGAAGACTTGCAGATGAGGATTTAGATGAATACTTCTCCAGTGTTAAATTGATCAAGGCCTGAGTTTTAGTCAACCGTAAAAAAATTGTAATTGCGTTTAGTTCTAGATATACATACATATGTACGTTTCTGTTAGGGTTGTCTAGTAATTCGTTGTTATCCATTTTAATTATTTTAATATACTTGGATTTATGTATGTTTATGTCGATCAGATTCAGGGTTTATTAAACGTTTTCTGTTGTACTGTTTTCCAAATGAATATGAGCTCTATATTTATTTATTTAGGCTTTCTGTAAACGTTTTTTTTTCTACAATTCTCTCCCTTATGTTATTTAAATTCCTTACTTTATTATTAATTAAATCAAGGGGATTTTCTAGGGTCGTAGAATGAATGGCGCTATTATATATTATATATATTTTTTCCAAGTTAATGGTAAATGGAAAATGTATATTACCAGATAAATGCGATTGTATTTTCGACAGTTCTTGCAGTTATTTCTTCACATCAATGACGTAAGGATATAGTTTTCCATGCACGGCTGACATGATCACATCTATTAAATGGGTTTGCGTTATTAGAAAGTGATCTACTATTGATGTGAAGAGAGAGATTATTTCTGTGACTAGGTTTATAGCCTTGCTAATGCAAGTGGATGATTCCATATGTTCGACAAATTGTTTGACGTCGATTATGACATCTTCAACTTTTTCGTTTGTTATATGAGCTGCTCTGAGCATTTGCTTAGTAACATTTATTTGATGAAGACTCGATTCGTAGACACTTTGTTTGTTACTTGATAAGCTAAACTATATAATTTTCATTAGATCGTAAGACTTTTAACTGTTTGTCATAATATTCAGCGTCGGTGCTAACAAGCATACCGAACAATTGTTTTGCTACATTTCCTACGATATTGATAAGATTAATTAAAGAAGGGGGGAACCAAGTCATTTTCACGAAACTCTACAGGGTTAGTGTGTTTACCGTAGTATTCTTTATTAGTTTCTTTACTTTGAATTAGATTTTTTCTCGCGAATTAGTGATAGTGTTTGAGACGTGCTCTAAGTTTATTCACATAAGTATCATAATTAAAACAAATTTTTGAATTTTTGCTAAAAGAAGTGGGAATTTCTGATTTATGACCAAAAAGCAATTCAAAAGAGGTATAACATATGGATGAATTTGCCGTAGTGTTATAAATAAACATAGCGTATTTAATCCGATCATCCCAATTTGTTTTACACTTGTTGATAAAAGATCTATAAGATTGCGATGCACTCTCTCATAGGAACTGTTCGACTGAAGGTGATAGGCGGTTGTTTGAAGCGGTTTAATTTTTAGCAGTTTACAAACTGATTTAAAGGTCCCACTTTAGAAGTTTTGACCTTAATTAGTAATAACGAACCTAGGAGTACCGTAAAGAAAGATTATTTCGGTTAAGAACTTTTCTGGGCTTTTTGAGTAGTCTTGACTATTAATATTTGTTATTATTATCCGTGACAATATATGAACTACAAATATCCATAGAAATTTTTTCGAAAGGGATTTTTTCCGTTAACGTGATAACCATAGGCATATGGGTATATCTGGCTATCTTTTTTTTTACATTTTTTTATGAAGTTCTTTGTAGTTATACATATTCTTTCATTTATGATACAATCTAATCCTTTGAAAGGTCTATTTGTACCAGAGTGACCACCTGTGGGGAAGTTATGAAACTCTGAGAGGATTTGAACAATTTGGTCGCTTGAGTAAGTTTGATTATAGTTGTCGTTACAAACTTGAATTTTGACTTTGGTATTCTTGAATATGTATCGCATCATCAACCATATCTGCTCGTATTTTAAATGACTGTAGTTAGAAAGCTTAACTGGCCTTGGTAACTGAAATTCTTGGATCAAGCGCTGTTCCAAAGCTCTCGGAGCCTCAATAATGTCACAAAAAAATCTTGACAAAGCTAACTATATCAGATTTCTTTAAGATTTCAGATTTTAGAGATCGCATGTGTTTCTGATCTTTGACAAATTGGTCGACAGAACCACTCAAGATCAAATCTTTGTTAATAAACATGCCAATATCTTTAGTTTTGGATACACTTAATATGCTATTACCACTGTGAAAATTATAAATGTTAAAAGTTGTTTGATCTCTTTCTTTGAGAAATTTTTGATATGCACTTGTGTTATTGTAGCTGTATATGTTTCAGGAGAATTTTCTTTATTACTATACGGTACATTAGAGATAAAGCTATTTTTCCTATTTTTGTGGACATAGGAACGTAAGGTTATTTTAAATACTCTCCTAAAGTGTCTGGTTTGATATTTATTTTACCTTTTTTGTACATAAATTCAAAATCATATTCTCCCAATTTAAGTCCCCAACGAAAGAATCTAGAGCTAGTCTTTGAAATTCTGTACTGTATAAGTGGCTTGTTAAGACAAGGCTCTATCGCCTTGCCTGGATCTTCTTAGCGCTTAGGCTTAGTACAGTTAGTCCGAGCTAAAGGTATCCAATTGTAAACTGATGGATATTGAGGGAATCAGTCTTCTTTATTGTTTCTTCTTGCAGCTGTGATGGGACCAATCTCATCAATTCTTCCAGTTGGTCTTCTTAGAGCTCGTAGGGAGTTGGTTACCGACATAACTGTGACTGTTCAGGTGTGGTGATTTTGCTGAACTCACTTAACCTCTTGTAGGATGTTCTAATACTGATAGTATGTATGGATTCCTAGAATTGTTAGTAAGTCATGCTTGATGAGGCAATCTGCCATCATCTTTAAAAGACCAGAACTTGTTAAAGTCAGTTGGATGGTTTCCGTTACACCAGGCATTTTCAGTGGTAAGTGCTTTGATTGCGAAAATCCATTACTTGGATTATTGAGTTGAATCCAAGCCAGAATGTTCTCTATTTATTCCATTTCACATTTGCTATATGGTGAATTGTAAAATAGATTCACTTCGCAGGAGCAAGCGGCCATCCCCTTGTGATATATCTGATGGCTCAAAGGGCATGCAAGATGACAGTTCCTGATTTGTCTTGAAGTAGTATCGATCTGTGCGTAGACTGAGAGCGATATATGTGCCGTAAGGTCGTACAGCTAAAAGCAGTTTATTAATTGACACAGGCATTGGTATCATTTGGAACAAGTCAAACCGTTCCAGAGTAACCAGCGGCATTCTGATTTTATCTATTAGGTGGTTATTCGCGAATCTGCGGCCAATCCTGTTCATAGGTGATACATGACCACGATAAGTTCGTTACTTATTTGTTGAGGCGTCACATGTAATGGACTGATTCTGCCATGGTGCATGTCTGCTAACACGTCGATTATTGAAAATTGCGTTATCTGAAGATTGGATTCTGTCAACATCATTTGGATGGATAGCGTTGTATATATAGTTGGCTGACTTTTAACTCATACGTGTCTTCTCCGGTGTGGTTATGTGGTTTATCAATTGAGCGATTTGGACGTCTAAATAACTCAATAAATTTCCTCTCTGCTGTTAGTTGATCTTCTTTAAAGACTTTAATCGTTTAGTCAATTATTAACGTCTAATTTTTTAGTAGCGTTAGAAAATGTTTCTCATTTTCATTTATGGTATCTATGTTTTCCGATATTTTTTTTACATATGCAGGACCCCGAAAAGTGCCTTTTCCAAACTTCCGACAATGTCAATAGCACCTTGTTTTTGTCTTCTTGTGGACAGGAACATATTGTCGGCCTATAACTCTTCTTCAATCTGCTGTAGTTGTGTTACTATCTGGATGTGTATATTCTTTTGTATACTTTGCTGGTAACACCCTCGTCCCATTTGATAATACTGAAAGCTCCATCCAAAATGGTTTCAAGTTGTAATAAACTATTAAATTCCATTCGATTGATATGAAATTTATTTCGCCGATATTTTCGAAATATATCCCTGGTTTAAGATCGAAGCTCTCGTTATCAATGCTTGCTCCGAGTCCAGGCGATAGAACCACTAATAGTCTTGCAATTGCAGAGCTATAATACTGCCGCCGTCTTTTCTTGTCGACATTGCTTGTCCCTTGAGGCGACTATTATGTTAGCAGACTACTTTTCAATTACTTCGTACATATATCTATGGGTGCCGTTAATCGTTCACCTACCAGGAAGTGACCAGGACTGATAGCGGTCAGGTCATTAGGGTCATTTGACATCTGTGTTAGCAGCCTAGAGTTCAAAATTGCTTCTATTTCCATCATTAATGTCTCCAGTTCCTCATAATTTAGAGATCAAGCCCGGCTGAATTTGTCTGTATAAGCAGATGCCTTGCGGATTTTACGGAAAACTTTCCATAGCCCACCGAAGAGTGGTGCTCTCGGAAGAATGAAATGGAAATCATTCCTCTTTTACTGCAAGTTCCTACTATGGTTTCCCTTGCTGCAATGGTAAAATTGGCAGACGATGGGAAAGTGGTGGCAGACAGCAACAAAAACGTGCACAAATGTGTATAACTAACGTCATACGACGATAACTCGAGAACGCTTTCACTTAAAGTACTTTTTCAGAAAAAAGAAAATTTATCTTCGAAAATAAGGGGAGGTAGGAAACCGTTCGTTTTGTTTTTCACTCTACAGGGTGTTGCCCCTTAGAAGGTCAATAGAGCAAGAGGAGATAGTAAACACCTAGACTAGCAAAACATTGTATCTTAAAAAGTACAGGACGTACGGCCACAGCTAAGAGCTCATTGTAGGCACAAATTTCGGAATTTCTTACCTTTTTTAGTTTGACCTCTACTTTTTTTGCAAAACGGTCGTTAACATAACTGTTAATGAATAAAGAATATTACCTAAGCAGGTGTATAAATAAACAACACAAGTTTAATTTACTTCAATTTTTCAATTTATTTTTACGAAATTTAACAATAGAGTAGCAGCGGCGCGACGGACAAATGACACCAGACTGGCTAACTGATTAAGAGTGAAAAACAAGAAAATTCCAAAATAACTGTACGAAAGATTAACTGCCGAGCTGCCAATGATAATAAGAACAACGTATCCAACAAAATACAAATACAGTGATATGCAAAATTTAAATCTTACCCGGGGGTTACACCTGCAAGTATAGCTTGCATGCAAGCCTCCCTTCCAACACGATTTTTAACTTGACAGCGGAAGGCAGTTCGGTTGATATCTTATCAGCTTGCAGCAAGTTCATATAAAAAATGTCATTGAGGCGTAATGTCATGCGCATATTGGAAAATTATAGTGATATAAGAAGTAGCAGAATGATAAAAACCCAAGAAAAAATGAAGAGGAAGATGTTGGGAAATGATTTAATGCAAATGATCCCAGAAAATCTCATTTTCCCAATATAAATTTATCTATTTATCTCAAACATTTCTTTTCCGCCATCTTGAAAACTGTATAATGTCAAATTACTATCACCTCAGCTGCCATGGTTTTCCATCATACAAGTTCGCTGAAAGCTGTACTGCCAGCATGGCAGTAGAGGTTGCACGTGCAAGAAGTATGGCAGTGCAGCTTCCATGCAAGCTGTACTTGCAGGTGTAACCCCCGGGTTAGATTAAACAAATTAGTATTTTATGACGTTATCGTTAGAAATTTTATGAAGGCTTATTTTCGCTGTAACCATAACTTTTTTTTTTATAAAAACTATAAACTGTAGTCTCTTCTCTTTAATTTGACCTATTATACTCTATGTGCTATCTGCAGCCGTTAAAGAGTTATTAGCTCAAAACCAATTCTGAAAGCTATTCTCAAACCTAAATTTGTTCCCTTACTGACTGAAAACACGTCATTAAAAAAAAAACAATTGGATGACATTAATAGCTTTTGAGCTAATAACTCTTTAAAAGATGCACATAACGCTTAAATTATAATTTCTATAAAAAGGGTTATGTTAAGGACTATTTTGCAAAAAAAAAAAAAAAAATAGAGGTCAAAGTAAAAAGAAAAAGGAAAAAAATCCGAAATAGACCCGTTCTTGGTGCTGCCATAAAAAAGTCTCGTTTTTCACTATATATTTGAACACTGCCTGAGAACGCGACAACACAGAGAGCTGAAATTTTGTTCACAGCGTTCTTAGAAAAATAGAAAAACAAATTTAAAAATTAAATAAATCGGGCAACCCCTTCTTGGTGTTGGCGTATAAAACCAAGAAAAGATTGCAGTTTTGGTGGTCCATATTTGAACTTGGATTTGCAATTTTTACAAAAACGCCGTGTGCAAGATTTCAGCGCTGTACATCGACGCGTTCTTAGGCAGTGTTCAAATATATAGTGAAAAACCAAAGTGTTGTATGGAAGCACCAAGTGGGATTTAATTTATTTTGAATTAGTATTTGTACAGAATCCCTTTATTCTGCCTTGTAGTGTCAAAGGCACACAAACCTTGACCTATACAAATTGTAATATAAGACAAAGGCATATAAACCTTGACTTCTTGTAGGAGGTGTAAACGGTGCAATGTACCGCTACACTATGACGATATGTTAGACGGTATGACAAAGATATGAAAGTATGCTGGTTCAAAGAACAATTGTAATAAAAAACTGATTAATGAATACGAGATGTACTTTAACATGCAACTGAATAATTAATTTACTCAATCTCACTCTATATATACAAACAGCTAACTCTAAGTCAATGCATAAAATACAAAATGCTTACCATGCTGATTTGATACTAATTTCCTTTGCAACAATCTTTCGTAAAACACGGACCCAGTGAGAAGGTGTTGTTTATTGGATTGCAACAGTTATCAATTTTGTGATTTATTGCAATGCAAGTATTATTGGGCCACCGCATTACTGAGTGATGTTGTTTACATATGTATGTTGCGATTATATGCAATTGTTTGTTTTTTAATCATAAAATTTACCTAATTAAAAAACCTGAAGTAACTCTGTATGTAGGTAGTCAACTTTGTAATTTTAGCTTACAACTATTTTTGTTTATACGTCGAACGTAGGGTTGAATTCAAGATTAGCGTTGACACGTCTTGTCCCACATTCAAGATCGGCGTTGGCACGTCTTATCCCACATTCAAGACCAGCATTGGCACGTCTTGTCCCACCTTGCCGGGGTGCCGCTACTGGTGTCTTCGTCCTGGGGTAACTTCGCAATAACTTATCTCGGCATTTCCACATTATGCACAGGAGTATTATTATCGTTAGTAGAATAGTCCCGCAATCGACTGCAAATTGATGAACAACATGATGTCTTAATGTTAGTGGGATGTTGTTTTTAAATTGTGTCACTTCGTTCCTTATTGATTCAATTTCAGCCAAATGTGATTGATAATGGCCAGTTTCGTTCAGTCCAGAGCTGAGTTTGATGTCATAAACAAATGCTGTTAAATTGCTTGATGGAATATAAGATGTTCTACTGTTCGATGGATATATTCTATGTCCTTGATTTATAAAATTCCAGCGCCTTCTATGCTGTGTTGTGTCATGCTGTCTAAATATACAACGTTGATAGTGTTTTTTTTTATTAGTACGTATATCCATTGATTAGGACACAATTGAATCCAATGAGGCTTATTTCCGGTCTTGGTCAACTGGCATGTTGTGGAAGCTGATTTATGAGGTTTACTTCGCAAGAACTTAGTGCTGATCCTCTTTTATATATGGTATGTTTTTGTTTACAAATGTGCTTGATGTCTTCGATGATGATGCATGACTGTAATTCTTGTTCAATCAATGGGTAGTATTGATCTCTATATAGATTGATAACTAGAAACTGGGACGAGGGTTTGATGGTGACAAGTGAGTCATTGACCTGAACTGGAAATGGTGTAATTTTGAACAGTTCGAATTCTTCCAATGGTTTTAGGGCAATTTGTAGTCTGAAGACTAGATATCGTAAATCGACTCTTCCCGCGATGGTCATGAAAGTGTAATACCTCAGTGCGTCGTGCTGTGATATTGGCAGTCGTAGCGATGGAGATAAATCTGCTCTTGTCCTTGTGAGTTTCTCTTTTAATTGGATTGACGAGGTCAATATCGGGCTAATTTTTCCGTGATGAGTCTCTGTGAGCACGACTAGAATTGATGTTTGAATCCGTAAGAAGTTAGAAGCGGCAAGAGTGGTCTATATGGTGAGTGAAGTGAAAGATTGACACAACTTCTGTTGATATAGTTTTTTTTATGCGATAGATGGATTTGCAGCTGTCGAAAATGGCTGTCGAGGATATCGATATCCTTCTTCATGAAATTTAAAGTAGCATCCATAATAGAGGTTTGATTCTTTATCAGCTACAATAAGTGATCCTCATTTTTGTGAATATCGTCTATGGTTCGCGACATTCTTTCAGCGTAGTCAGAGTCTAGCACACCAAATAAAGTATTGGCGATGCTTCCAACGAAATTTGCTGCTCCCCTTTTAGTTCTCCTGGAAGTGTTATTGTCAGAAGGATGCATATTATTTGTTGTTAATTCTACCAGCAGATGTTTCACTTGCTGAATGATTATTGAGCAGGAGGCTCTTTCATTTATATGCTGACACATCTCTTGGAGTGTCTGTGTACAGTTTTGCAGAAACTGATATTCTCTTCAATATGGCATTATATCGTAGAATATGACGAGGTCCTATTCATTGGCTATAAGGTTTATTACCCCAAAGTTCTCAAAGTAGATCCCTGGTTGATGAGTAAATGGCTTCACTTCAACAGAAGATGCTTTAACAGGTGGTGCAACTAAGCATGCTAGAAGTGATGTCACAACTGCAGATCTCAGAGAACTTCTCAGTTTCTTCCGAGGATTAGCCTTAATTTGGCTGTCGTCGACTTCATTAGAGTTTGTAGGTGTTTCATTAGTGATTTCAGGATGTTGTGATGCTGCGCGTTTCGTTGTCCTTTCGATATTTTGGGTGCTCTCACTCTCTTGAGCTGAATAATAATCTAAGTCTGCAGTTGGTATAAGTAATGGTGCGAGAAGATGAATCTATCGCCGGAGAATGCCAGTCGAAGTGTGAATATCAGCTACATGAACTAGTCTATTCTCTCTTTTAATGACATTGATTATACATCCTAGTGGCCATTTCAGTATGTGTGTATTGTCTTCTTTTATTAAAACCATAGTCCCTAGTTCAATATTTTCACAACGCAGCTTCCACTTGTACCTGTGCTGTTGTTGACTTTAATATACAACAGTCCATCGCCTCCAGAACTCGTTTTTAATGTGAGAAACAGGTTTCCAATCGATTATGAGATTGATCTTTGTTGGTATAGCAGCTGAATCAATGGTGTTTATAAGTGATTCCCGATAGGAAATGTCCTGGGGTCAATGCTGTCAGATCATTCGGATCCGAAGACATTGGTGTAAGTGGTCGAGAATTTAACACCGCCTTTGTCTCTATCACAGGCTTCTCTAGTTCTTCATAGGTCAGTCATGCGTCTGCTAGCGTGCGTTGTAACAGATGTTTAGCTGATTTAACAGCAGCCTCCCACAGTCGACCAAAGTGTGGAGCTCGAGGCGGAACGAAACGGAAATCAATACCTTTAGAGCTACATGCTTTCTTTCTTTTATCTTGCAATGCTGTAGGTTCTAATATTTTCTTCACTTCTTGCAATTGATTCCGTGCGCCTAAAAAGTTGGTCGCGTTATCACAATAAATGGTTTTACAATATCCTTGTCGAGCCATGAAGCGGTATAAAGCTCCCAAGAATCCTTTTGTCGACAAGTCTCACTTACTACCTCTAAATGCGTAGCCTTTGTCGGGAAGCACCAAAATACAGCGATGTAGGACTTCTATGGCTTCTTTCCACTAATTTTAAGGTGAGTCTATATTGGTCCACAAAAGTCCACACCACAGTTTGCTGGTTTAAATCTGTCTGCTGGTAGATTTTCCATCATCTGTCTTAGATGTTTCGGTTTTGATTTAGCACATTGGACGCAATGCTGTACTAGTGAAAGAGCCAAGCTCTTTCCTTTAACTGGCCAAAACATTTGTCTGCTTATTGTTAGAAACGTTTGTGGACCTACATGCAAGATTTCCCTTATGTATGTCGTTTAGCAGTATTTCGTTAGATGATGGGAATCCGGCAGAAGTATTGGATGTTTTGCTGGGAATGATAGATATGATGCTTCAAGAAAACCACCGACTCGAATGATTTTGCCTTCGCTAACAAATGGAGCCAGGTTACTGAGACTACTATTCCTAGATAGTTCTCCAAACCGCCGGAGATACTCAAGGTCTTCCTTGAATTCTTCCTCTTCTATTAAGTTAACGATCAATGTTTGAGCATCGGTTAGTTCTTGCGCAGTCAGGGCGAGTGTGTCTGCAGGATGTATGTTACGGTTTCTGGCATGTCTTACAAACCATAACATGTAGGCTGTAATGCGTTGGACCTTGCGAAAGGAATTTTTATGGTTCATAGTCTGAAGTAATTTGGTGTGTTCCTCTACGACAGTAGATGTGATTAATGCTTTATCTCGTTTTCGTTCAATATCATTATCTGCACCTTCTTTTTTATATGGAGATGGCCATAAGGTTCATAAAACCCAAGTGTGCATGTTCCTAGTTTCTCGGGTGTGATTTCTCTTGAGAGAATGTCTGCCGGATTTTCTTTGTATCCGATGTACCGCCATTGCTCGGGAGCTGTTAATTGTTATATAACAGATACTCGGTTGGCCACAAATGAAGACAGACGAGTTTATCCAGGAAAGGACGATTTCCGAATATAGGTGCATTGTTGACATTCAGGTCCCTTTTGATTCGCTGACCGAGTTTAGCTGCAAGCTTTGCTGCGCACAGTTTAAATCGGGGTAACGTAGTCTGCTTAATTGCAGCAACGCGAGACCTTGCACACAGCAGACGCACCCTCATGGTGTGCTCTTTATCTATCGACCTGATGTAGGCCACAGCTCCGTAAGATTTCTCTGAAGCATCAGCAAATATGTGAATTTGAACTGATTTGGTGTTCTTGTGAGTGAATACATGTCTTTCAATTTTCACATTATTGAGAACCTTCAGGCCTTCGCGGAAGATGAGCCTATATGAGTGTAGTTCTTAAGGTAACCAAATTAATCCAATTGTTTTGATGTGGTCCTCTTCTGGAGTATCTTTCAGCAAGCTAGGGTGATTCGTGCACCATTTTCTCAATTTAAATCCAGTTGCTTGGAGTTTCAAACTCAGCTCCGCCTGTTTCTTTTGCTGTGGACAGGGTATCGGCTCCAGTAAGTACATCATCCACATAAAAGCGACGTTTTAGTACATCAGTTCCTAGCGAATATTGTTGGGACTGTGCTTCCGCTAGCATTTGCAGACATCGGGTCGCTAATTAGGGAGCGCACGTTGTACCGTATGTCAGAGTGCAAAGCTTATAACATTTTAGTTGATCAATAGGGTTATTCCGCCACCAAATAAGCTGGTATTTTCTATCTTCATCGTGAGGTTGTATTTTCCGATACATCTTTTCGATGTCCGCAGTAAATACATATCTTGGCATACGGAATCTTAGTAAAATTGAAAAGACATCATCCTGAATTGTTGGTCCTGTCGCTAATACATCGTTCAATGAAATGTTTGTGGACCTTTTGGCAGATGCGTCAAAAACCACTCGCAATCTGGTAGTACTACTCTCAGGCTTAATCACACAGTGGTGTGGAAAGAAGTTGTATAGTTTCTCTATATTTGTGAAGTTTTCTTCTTTCATGTGCCCAATCTCAATATACCCTTCCATGAATGGTACGTACTGTTGATTCAGTTCTAGATTATTGGATAACCTTCTTTCGAAGGCCGCTAACCGTTGGAATGCTATATTTTTAGATTCTACCAATTCTACTGGGATATTCCTGAATGGCAATTTGATTATGAAGCAACCGTGCTCATTTCTTCGCGTAGTTTGTACAAGTGTGTCTCACATTGTCTTTCTGCTGACGTAAATGCCCTCGATAATTGTTCTGAGCCGTCCAGTATCTAGAATTTTTCTACTTGTCGAGTAAGTGTTTCGTCTTCTGAACACACTCCACAGGTTGTTAGTTCGGTGGCTATTCGAGGAGGCTTTACTGCTGCTATCCAACCGAACTCTTTGTTTTGCTAATTTGTCCAATGTACAAAATCGAGTAATATATTTCAGCGCCGATCAGCAGATCTATCGTGTCTGGCTGATTAAAGCGTGGATTCACTTCACTTATTGTATGTTTATTGGTATTGGCCATGACGAAATATCTATCATGTGTGCGGACTGCGGAGAGATTATCAGCGATAATACAAGAGCATCTAGTCGAGTGATAATCCCATTGATGCGGGATTCTAATACTATATTAACTCATTTCTTTACTTGTTGTCTGCGTGAGCCAATACCTTCTATATTCAGTCTGTCGAAGGTTCTCGAGAGTCCAAGGCTTTTAATTAGTCTTTATGTTATCAGTTTTTTTTGAGTTCCACAATCAAATATGGCTTGACACTCGATGCTTTGACCAGAGTTGTTGCTCACCCTTACGATAACCGCACTTAGTAGGATATAATTCCTAATATTAGGTGTAGTCTTTGTGGTAAGTGGGGTCTATTGTTCAGTCAAATTGCCTGATGGCACTAAACTGTTTCTTGATGATTGAGCCATAGTTGCTGCAATATTGCTGTTTCATGACAGTGTATTACTCGTCTGCATTTCACTTACAGATTGCATGTGAAGCAGTGTATTATGTCTTTTTCCACATTTATTACATCCCTTGGATGGGTAGTTTGACATCATATGACCCTTCTGCAAGCAGTTGAGACATGTATTAATTCTTTTTACTAGTCCAATTCTCTTGGATGGCGATAATTGGAGGAATTTTTAACACGCGAAAAGTTGATGATCAGTGTTATTGTTGCATGATGGACAGCTCGCCTTAACTGTTGTGGTTAATGATCTCTGCGTCTGCTGCCTTCTATTTTCTATCTTAGTTGCTTCGCCGAGGGCCTCCAGAGACTGAAACCCTGTTTCTAAAAAAATCTAGAAACTCTTTTATGGTAAAAAGTGATCTAGGTTGGGTTAGTGATTGCTTCTACTGTGTGTATGTGATCTTATCCAAATTTTTATCAAACTGTGTAATACAAGAGGATCCCATTGACTTGTATTGACATCTAGATTCCCCAAGGCGAGAAGGCCCTCTTGTGTAGTGTCATGAATTGCTCTTATTGCGAAGGCACTCTCGGTTTTTAATGCTTATTGCGAAAGCAGTTTATTGAGAAGTGCAGTGACCAGTAATCTTCAATTTTCATAACGGTGTTTGTTAATAATTCTCAAGCAGCTTACTCCGATAAAGAATTTCATCGTCATCAGAAAAATTAAAAAAGAATCGTTCGCACGCCACACATGTTATATCGTTGCAAGTAGACGAAATGCCCTAGAATTTAATGTTTTTCATGAAAATAAAATGCTCGGTCAGCTTGGTGCCTTAGAAAATTTCGCTTTTAAATTTTTTCTTTTCTTTTCTTATTGTCTTATTGTTGTTCCTATGTATAAATAATCGACTTTTTAAATAGAAGAATATTATTGAAAAAAAAAAAAAAATTCTTCAACCAAAAGGTGTTTTATGTAAATCATAAATTTTCTTTCTGCGGTGCTTAAGCGTTGCATTTACTGCAGCATTCACCAGGAGTACAGGTGATACACCTTACTCACATACAACGCGAATAAGCAAACGAGTTTATCCGCTCAAGAAAAATACATTGGTGACCCCGACGTAATCGTGTCATAAAATAGATCACTGTTCAAAGATTGCAGAGAGAGTAATCAAGTTGTTTCAGATCATGGTCGGACTTCTAGATGGGTAAGGTTCTGTGTGGGATTGAACGATTGTATGTGGATAGGTGTTTTGGGCTTGCAGAGTTAAATAATCATGCCTAATTTCGCAATAGGTTTCCATAATTAGAATTCCTGCACATTGTAGTACCTGTTGAACGGTGTTGGTGCGACAGACGACAGTGATACTGATATTTCCTTTCACGGAATAAATACATTTGTTTGGATTATAGCGCGAAGAGGTTTTTCGCATTAATTAGTTCGCAACTGCTTAATGGTTGCGCGTATGTCAGGAAGTTCAGTTCACAGGAGCTGACATTGGTTCCTCTTGGATACATTGGATGTTTTTGAATACACAGGTGCTGTGACTGTCAAATGGTTTGACATAGATGAAATTCCTGGTTGTTGAGCGGATAATATTTGTCTTTGTGAAGACTGACGACCAGAAATTCAGCTGAAAGTTAGCTACAAAACTGCAATTGATTGTTACTGGAACTGGAATGATGCGATATAGTTCAAACTCCTCAAAGGGAGCTTTACTCGAAATATCACATATTTTGTTGTTGCTCGACCTTCAACTTTCATGAGATTATAAAGTTGAAGTAGATTATTTGTTTTTTTGACTAATCTGATTGTTGATGGTAAGTGATCTTTTATTGTATTTAATTCTTCCTTTAGCTGTCGCGGAGACAATAGCTGGGGGTTGATTTTCCCGTGGTGAGGGTCAGTCAGTATATTCAAAATTGCTGTTTGAGCTCGTTGGTACTTTATAGTCATCAAAGTTATCTGCAAAGCCCAAATGGAAAATGTCTCAGACACTTTACGCTGGTATATCTCTTCTGTAATATTTTTGAGTTAGGTGGTTATGATCATTATATGATACTTAATGTCCTCTAAATGGCCAGTCATGCTTTCCTTATCGTGTTTTAACGTTTATAATGGAGTCTATCACAGATGTTTGATTTTTTATCAACTCCAGTAAATGATTTTCATTGGTTCTTATTTGGTCGATGGTTGTTGATAATTTTTCGGCATATTCTGAATCTAGGATCCCAAAAAGTGCTCCCGCTATGCTGCCGATTATGTTAAGTGGAGCTCGCCTTGGTCTCTTTGATCAGGAAATTTTGAGTAGCTGATTACTGTGGGCGAGCTCTTCTTTCAATGATACAAGTTGGTCGGTGTTCAGAGAACAGTAGCTTGCGCTTTTGAGCATACTACACATATGTTGTTGGTTACCTATGCCAGTGCTCACTGCTTCAGCCTCCTTCCAATATTCTACCATGTTGTAGTACACTATAAGGGAGTACTCACTGCTGACCAGAACAGAGATTCTCAAAATATATCCCCGGTTGTGATTTGAATGGAATAATCTGAATTAAGGATTTCCAAAAATATCCATGATTAAACATGTTAGTAAGAGCATGCTTGTAACTGAACTTGACGATGCTCGAAGTTTTCTTCTTTTGCGGCGATTGTTTGGACTGTTGGTCATATCGGAAGTAGTGTGATCACTTCGACAAGTGCCAGGTCGAGTCGTAGGATTGGAATTGCTAGATTTCTCCATCTCTTTGATTGGTAGAGGAGCTAATTTATCAATTGGCCGCCTCATTATACCAGACTTCGTTCGGACATCGGCGACTCGTACCAATCCGTCCTCTCCTTGTATGGTCTTTTCATTTCTTCCGAGCTGCCATTTCAAAGGAGGCATGTTGCCGTCTTTGATAAGAACCATCATTCCTGTTTTGGCATTTTTGCTTTCTTGCTTCCGCTTGTGCCTTTTTTGAAGGTCGCGACACCAGTTTCCACTTTCTACCTAGACTTAGATGTGGTGGAACTGCTCCTGGATCAACTACTGCAGTAGTTGGCTCACCTATTAGAAAATGACCTGGGGTTAAGGCCATTAGGTCATTTGGATTGGCAGATAATGGTGTCAGCGGCCTAGAATTGAGAATAACCTCAATATCAGCTGTAATGGTTGATAGTTCTTCGAAGGTGAGTTCAGCTGATGCTACCGATCTCGGAAGCATAATCTTCGCTGATTTTACTGTGGCTTCCCATAAGCCCTCGAAGTGTGGGGCTCGAGGGGGAATAAAATGGAAGTCCGTTGACAAAATGTTTGTTGACTCTGGAGCATATATAGATTGCTGTAGCTCCAGAAGTTGATTTTTAGCGCCATGAAAGTTTGTGGCATTGTCAGTAGAGATTTCGGCAGTTTCCTCTTGTAACGAAAAGTTTCAGTGCTCCTCTGAATCCCTCCGTGATCAAATCACTGGCAACCTCAATAAAACACAGCTATATAGGAGTTCTGAGGACGTCTCCCTCGTAACTTAAAGTGAGTTTGTATTGGCCCACAGAAATCTACGCCGGCATTGACAAGGGTCTCGCAGGCTTAACCCTGGTTGTAGGTAGGTTGCCCACAAGTTGGGTAATCAGTTTTGGTTTCACCTTGTTGCAGTGGACACAGTGTTGTACAATTGATCTTGCGATGTTCTTTCCCTTGATTGCCCAGCATCGTTGTCTGGTGATCGCCAGCAACCTTTGAAGTCCAACGTGTATATTGCGGTCATGAATTTTAAGCATCAAAAGCGTTGTTAATGGATGAGAATGTGGCAATAACATTCGGTGCTTGGCATCGTAAGACAGCTCAGAGTTTTCCAGTCGTCCCCCAGCCCGGATAGTATTTCGATCATCGAAGAAGGGGCACAGAGTGTTTAGTGGATTCCTGTTGCTGACATATTTGTTCCTTTCGAGTTGATGCACTTCATCTTTAAAGCTTTCTCGTTGCGTTTGGTAAATGACTACCATAAGTGCTTTGTCTAGCACTTCAGCTGACAATTTTAATGACGACGCACGTTTTTATCGCCTTGAAATGCGAGTAAATCGGAGCATGTAGGCTAGAACTTTAAGAGTTTCTAGGCGGAGTTCTTATGGTTGATATTAACGATCCATGGTTGTTCGTTTATTTATAATATGCAACTGGTATCCTCCTCCTTTTTATTTCTGCAGTCTTTGATTACCTTTTAGGCTGAGAGGTAATTTGTTTCGGAGATACTTAAATGTCTGACCAGTTTCTCATCTTCTCCAATTAAGCTACCCTTTAAGTACCACATTTTTTTACATGCGGCTGTGAATAACTTCGTTGTCTCGTAATAGAGTGCTCTGTTATAAGAATAAATTAGATACTTTATTGACTTTCTTTGTTAGAGCTGTGAAGCTCAATTCTCCAAAAATCCACCAATGTTGGAGCTAGAAGCTCAATATCTTGGTGTCGGTGTATATTTTTAACAGGAGCTGAAAAGCTCATTACCTGTATTGTCCATGTTAGATCTGAGGAGCTCAACATCTGGTAAGAAGAAAACGCCGCGAGAATTACTGGTTAAATTCTGATTCTTTATTTCCAATAGCACTATATTTATACTATATTCAAAGTCCTTAATTTGCTAAACCTAAAAATAAAATTTCTTTCTCAAGGAAAAGAATATAAAAGTGTTACAAATACTTTATGCAAATTGCTTACCTTACTCATATCGATAAAATTCGATGTTATCGATAAATGCATGACCTCTATGTGAAGAAGCAATCATAATGTTTAAATGCTTAAATTGCAATCTTTTCTTATTGAAAGAGTATTAAGCAAAAGTGAAATAAAAATGACATACAGTCATCGGTTGCATCATAGCGCAATTACTTTTTTACAGTTCATTTAGTAATACATAATATGCTTTATCACGGTACAACCGTGACCAGTGATGATCATATTACTTTTTATAACTATTACTTTGATATTTTATTAATGGATCGTAGAATGGCGTGTGGCTATTCCGATCATATTTATTTTGTTTTGTTATGTTTACTTTTGCTCTCTTTATTATTATTTTTATTGAGGTGCTCGTATATGCATTTACCGTTACGGCATGTAGGTTATGTAGGTACACTCTACGCGGCAATGGGTTGACTGTGAGCCCGCTCAGTAAATAAATCGAAAAATTGCTTCCACTTTACATAGTCACCATCAAATTTCGGTAATTCTACCTTTGGTCTTGCGTGTTCTGTTCTTGATGTTGCATCATTTCTGTCAGCTTCTATCTCTGATTGACAGCGACTTAAGCATTCATGTAGTTGTATGAGCTTGCCGTGTGTTTCTTCTTCCAGATCAAAATAGCCTTCCATATTGCTTAAGTGAACTTTGTTATTCCAATGATTCAAATTTGGTTGTGTAAATTTTGAGTTTGCTGCCAGTGGTCTTCAATGGCTTTTATATTGATTAGATAGAATTGCTTGGAACGAAGTGGCTCACGTACTTCCAAATTGGTCAGTATCCTCTGTAGACCCTGCATTAACACCAATTCCTGTGGCATCATTCCAACAACAGTCTCTGTAACTTGTTTTACTGGCTTTGTTTGTATTTCATCATTCTCCTTCTGAGTGGATTTGGCTTGTGTGTTTGCGCCTTGTAATATTTGTGGAGGTCTTGCTTCTTCTGCCTGCAGCCACTGCATTCTTGTTCCAATCTCATTTTTGATTTCCTCGCTGCCACTTCTAATTCCTTCGTAATATTCATTCATGAAGTATGCGTGAGATAGCTGAGAGCCATGCTTAACGCGTATCTCGTTGTCCACCCTCTCAAAGTCATCCCATAGTTGGTTGAGGGCCTTAATACGCGTGGTTAAATACTCTAATGTCTTGCGGGTTACCGAATCCTTTCCGTACTTCACCGCCATGCACTTGATTTCGTCTTCCGTTGTCTGATCACCAACAGTAAGCTCTTCTAGGGTCATCTTGATTGATTTGTACTTGTATGAGCGAAGATAAAACTCTTTTGAAAAATACGTGAATGTGATCACGTCGGGGTCGCCAAAAATGTACAGAATTCGTTTATTCTGCCTTGTAGTGTCAAAGGCACAAAAACCTTGACATATACAAATTGTAATATAAGGCAAAGGTACATAAACCTTGACTTTTTGTAGAAGGTGTAAACGGTGCAATGTACCTCTACACTATGACAATATGTTAGACGGGATGACTAACAAGGATATGCAAGTATGCTGGATCAAAGAACGATTGTAATGAAAAACTATTTAATGAATACGCGATATGATTTAAAATGCAACTGAATAATTTATTTCCTCAATCTCACTCTAAATATACAAACAGCTAACTCTAAGTCAATGCATAAAATAAAAAAATGCGTATAATGCTGATTTGATACTAATTTTCTTTGCAACAATCTTTCGTAAAACAGTGAACCAGTTAGAAAGGGTTTTTATTGGATTGCAACAGTTACCAATTTTGTGATTTATTGCAATGCAAGTATTTTTGAGTCACCGCATTACTGAGCGATGTTGTTTACATATGTTGCGATTATATGCAATTGTTTTTTAATCATAAAATTGACCTAATAATAAAACCTGAAGTAACTCTGTATGTACATAGTCAACTTTATATTTATATTCTAAGTTTTCAACAGTATTTACTATTGCTATGAAAACATCTGGTACCAAATTTCAGATATCTGCGTCTACGTGGTCTTAGGCAGTCCCCTAATATATAGCGAAAAACAAAATTTTTGTATGGCAATCCTACGAAGGGGATATAGATCCCATTTTCGAAACAAAAGTTTATTTTCCCCAAAAAGTCTGTGTGGAAAATTTCAGTACTCTGTGTGAAAGCGTTCTCGAGTTATCATGGCATGACGATAGCTATACATATTTTTCCGTGCCTTTGTTTCTATCTGCCACCACTTTCCCATCATCCAATTTGTCTGCCATTTTTACCATTGATCACGAAATATAATTCTCTGCTGTCACATCAAAAATCATCCTTTATGAAATCACGTAAGTTAACCGGTTTGTTTAGAACTTTGCGGCAAGCCTGTAGAGCCCTCCTCCACTGGAAATCAGGCAGACAGGGTTATAAGATGGATAGTTTTATATTTGAAATAACGTAAGCATTTTGGTCACCAGCCCTTAGTCTATAATGCTCCGATAAAGGCTTCTATTGACAAGTCACTGAATATTTCCAAGTGAGCGGCCTTTGATTCAAAACAGCAGAAAACATGGATGTATGCCTTGTGCGGTCTCTTTCCTCGAATTTCGTAATGTACCCAGGTTGGCCCACAAAAGTCTACTCTTGTGGGTGGTAAATTTCCCATGATCAGTGTTAACATATTTGGTTTAGCTCTTGACCATGCTACACAGTGCTGAACAATTGATCGCTCGACTGACTTTCCCTTTATTGTCCAGAAGCGTTGCCTTGTATCGGCTATTAAAATGTGAGGACCAGAATACGATTCTCCTTATGAATTGTTAACATCAACAGTTTTGTTAACGGATCTGAATAGGGCAAAATCATAGGATATTTCTCATCATATTCTGGCGTTGATTCCTTTAAACACCCGCCCACTCTAATGATGCCCTTGTAATCGAAAAGTGGTGCAAGACTTTTTAGACAGCTCCCCTTGTTTAATTCAAGATCTTTCTTTAGTTGTTTTATTTCTTCCTTGAAGCCATCTTCTTGTATCGCTCTTATTATGATGTATAAGGCTTCATTTAGCTTTTGACAAATGATAAAGCGCTGGTTTGGCCGGTCCTTGGCTGGAATTTTGACATTCCTTACAAATAGCATCATATAAGCAATGATCCGTTCAAGCTTCCCTACAGGAATGTTGGCCCGTAAAACCAAAGATAGCATGTTTCTAATTTGTCTGGTTCTAGCCCTCTGGAGAGGACGTCGGTTGAATTTTCTTTTAATCTCACATGATGCCATTGTGCCGCTATGGTTATTTCTTGAACTGCAGTAATCCGATTAGCAACAAATATTTGTTATGATGTGGATGCTGAAGTTATCCTTGATAACACAATTTCCGAATCTGACCAGAAATAGTTTGGTAATTCTTCCCATTTCAATTTCTTCTTTACTTGGTTTGCAAGTTCGGCCGCTACTAGAGCTGCACATAGTTCCAAACGGGGAACAGTTTATTTTCGTAGTAGTGCTATACGAGATTTAGCGGTCGATCGGATATTAAGTGCAGCGCCATAGCCCTTTTCTGAGGCATCTGAAAACACATGGACTTGCATGCCTGGGAACTTCCTTCGCAAATACGTGCCTGGGAAATGTGACATTATTTAAGGTTGAAAGAGTGGTCCTGAAGTTAAGCCAACTTGTATGAAGTTCCATTTGTAAGGCTGCATCCCAGTTAATTTTTAGTTGCCAAAGTTGTTGGGCAAAGATCTTAGCGGTGACTCTCCAATATACCTATTGGGTCGAAAAGTTTGGCGATGTCAGAAGTGACTATTCTTTTACTGATCCTGGATCATTGGTTCGAGACTACCTAATTCTGAATTGATCTTTATCTTTATCTTTTCTTCTGTGCTGTTTTCAAAATCAAGGTCTATCTCTTGATCCTATTATCTTTTGATTCTATAATATAGACTCAGCCTTACCGTTTTCTCGTTCTACTTCTGTGCACAGTATACGTTTTCTTGCTCTCTTAATCGTTGTAAATATAACTGACTGATATATAGACCATTTTTCCAGTAAATGTTGGTTAGCTTGTTACGGTGCCCTTACCGCTCCGTAACGAGGATGAATTTACCGTACTGTATCCTCTATCTGGTAGCTCAGAGAAGACGGCCAGGGTTCTTGTAATCCTATCGAAATATGGGCGCCACTTGATTTTTGTTCGCGAAACTCGGAAACTTGAGGGCTGAATCAAATAAAAACTAAATAATCACCAAATGAACTGTGGTTTATTATCCGTATATATGAATAACACACACACCGGCCGTAGATCGAGATAAATTTTTATATTTGACCCAAACAATGAATTATCACAACAATTTGTATGATTAAAAAAAAAACGACAATTAAAACTAAGGAAAATTGTGAAATGTACTTAACTTTGGGATGGATGCTCTGGACCACTCTCAAAACAAAAAAAAGGTGCCCTCCCGTCTGTTATTCGGTTCTCTTCTTCCTTTTACGATTAACTAATTATTGTCGTCAACTACTTAATTACTGCACTCTAGGAACACCAGACACTGAGTGCCCAAATTCCTCTGGTTTGATCTGCTCATTTTCATGGTTGTCAGCCCTGATAAATCGACCTCGATCTCGATTTTTGGAGCCACTAAACTTCGTGAATTCGCAGCACTTTGAATTTGAATTATTATTATCATTATTATCATTTGATTTATTAGAACTTGTTTTGAGGTGATCCAGAGTTTACATCGAAATGATTAATACTTAATTATAACAATGATTGTTCTTAACTAATAACAATTTGATATCTCCATCTCGTGCCATCCGATGACCTCTCCATACTTTGGGTCCAGAATTTTCTAGTGGATAAATACGTCGACTGAGATCTATGCTAACCCTTGTTCAGCATCCTCGAAGCTTCGACTCGGGTTTTTTTTTCTTTTCCCCAATGAAATCTGTAAAATAACGACAGGAGCAGTAAATTGGCTTTTGAGATTCTTATGGGACAAAACAAAAAATATTGGACAACATAGATACGTGCGTTTGACGCTGTGACCATTTGTGAAGCTAGTTATGGTTCCCTGTTTATGTTATCTCTATAATAAGCTGCTTTATATGACAAATTGAAGTCATAAAGTATCTGAAATCAAAGAAGCACAATAAAGTCTGATAACATATTGTTCCCAGAGTTCTTACCAATTTAAAACAGGTGAAAAAGTAATTTTTAGCATCATATAAGCTGACAGTTTTTCTGGAGCTATTCTCATATACAAAAGGCACATCAATTCCCGGATATTAAACCAAGTCGACCACTTCACTTCACGAGTAACAACGTTCAACTTAACAAAATCGCAAAAAAATGCAAAGACAGGAAATTCTAACTAAAAATTAACTGTGATTCCGTAATATTTAATATGCTTATAATTTGATTCTATACTACGAGCAATTGAATTCATAGAAAAATGACTGATGCTTTACATTTTTATATTTTATATTCTATAAGACTTATATTGAAATGGCATAAATGCAACATCATTCGCAAGATTGAATATAAGGGCATATGAGTTCATTCCAATTTGGTATACATTCCATAAGAATTTTGAATTGATTTAATACCAACTTCGTATAAAATCTAATATTCATGAGATAAATACATTTTCATATAAATATTAATTGTTCTATGTATGAATGCTAACTAATTTATAGTATGTTAAGATTAATTGCAAAAATTAATATTAATTAATATTTATGTTATAAAATTTGGTATAAATACTGTTCAAATTATTACATTTATAAAATTCTATAATATTTTTCGTATGCATGTACTTTATAACAAAAAAAAATATACATATTTATACACTATATACACAAACTTTTAACCATGTAAGATTCCTCATTCTATAGAAATTCGCATTTGTCTGGCGGTAAATTCAAATTGTTTTGTCTCAGTCTGTCCAGCACTTCTACTAATTTCTCATTGTGCTCGTCCAGAGTTCTACCATATATTATAATATCATCCATTTATACAAAAACTCTAGTTCCTTACAAGCCCGTAAGATCGTAGTGCATCATGCATTGAGGCGTAGCTTGAGCAACTTTTAACTCATTCAAATATATTTAAAATGGCCCAGAGGGGTTGAAAAGGCATTTTAGCGCGATCTTTTGGCCGTTCCTTAATTTGGTGAAACCCCCTGGCGAGATCTAGAGTAGAAAAATA
This sequence comes from Dioctria rufipes, assembly GCA_963924295.1. Lineage (NCBI taxonomy): Eukaryota > Metazoa > Arthropoda > Insecta > Diptera > Asilidae > Dioctria > Dioctria rufipes. Next base: position 111,868,572 of record OZ002742.1, on the reverse strand, counting down.
TCTGGAATCGCCCAGTTGATCGGGAGTTGCCGACATGTGAGGAAGAGAGTATGGAGAGTATGCAATGCATCTCCCACTGTTTTATCGTTAAGTTTGCTGAGGTTGAAAATAATTCGCCACTTTTTTACACCATTTGAGTTTGGCTTCTTCTGAACAACAATAAGAGGAAAAGTCCATGAGCTATATTTCATATGAATTGGAGTTGAGTCTGGAGTATTTATTTCTTGATAAATAGAACTTGTATACGCTAACATGTCATCTCTAATGAAGAATTTATCAATATAATCTTTACATATTTCCAAGATTTTCGCTCGTTCAGGAAACGGAATATGGTTTAACCGAAGCTGGCTTTCCAACAATGGGGTTCTGTCATCCAAATTTTTAGTATTCTCCTTCAAGCTTAAAATGTCGAAATTAAATAACTCCTCGAATTTCAAATCTCTAAATTCAGACAATCCTCAGATAAACTAGTTTTTGAAACGGGGAGCGTAACAGATGTTATCAACACGGTTGGAAATTTAATTACCAATATACAATCCATTTTCCAACTGTTTTGATTTGCTTACTCATGATAAATTGATATTAGTTTTAATTTTTGATCTAGGACCCTAAGAGGAATCTTAGTTTACTTTACTGATAGTTCAACATTAAATTCGTAGCTCCTACAGAAAAAGTCAAATCTTGCCCTAAATTTTCCAAGGAAGTCTTTGCCGATTATACCATCATTTTTTATAAGAAACTTCTCAGGAATAATATGGAGTGGTTGCTTTATAAAATCACTTCCGAACTTTATCTTGCACCAACAAAGGCCAATACTGGATATTGAGATATTACATATACCAGTTAATTTTATTGTTATGTCGGTATTGTTCCGAGCGTGGCTTTTGGTTCGTTATTTAAAACACAATATTTAATATACAAGTTCTTTATTTCACTCTAATCTTACACAATTCACAAACTTTCAATTAATCAACTCAACTTTAATTATCGCTAATACTGTACTTTCATTTATCGCTATCCAATTACAACACTTTCGCTTCTTTATTACTTTCGCTTGTTAACACCGCAACGTCTAAGACAAGACTCTTTTCTTGGCGGAGACAACTGTTATATTTAAACCCTAGAAACTCACCAGATTAGTCTGGAGTGTTCTATTCGAGAATCCTCTTAACTATTCTATTCAATCTATTCTTGAACCTTCCCGAAGATTCTATCATCGATTCTCCGAACCTGAAGTTGTTTACTCTCCATTGCTAGTAGATGTCACCAGTTTGCTCTTCTTATTGCACGTAACACTGCCCCCTTCTTAAATTTGTTCGTCCCGAACAACAGGTGGCCCACGGTCTTGGTGCTCGTAGTACTGCCACAAGCGGTCCAAATGAACAATTTTACGCTTGCCTCTTGTGCCACGCTGAATCCTGTATACCACGTCATTAATTCTAGTTACTACTGAATACGGTCCCTCCCAGCGTTGTTGTAGTTTTGGAGAACGTCCCTTATGTCGTTTCGGATTGTACAGCCAAACAAGATCACCTTCGTTAAATCCTGCCGAATTAGCACGTAAGTTATAGCGGGTCTTCATCCGATCAGTATTTGCTGCTAATTTCGTTCTCGTGGCCTCGTGCATATCAGCTAGTTGTTGTTTGAGCTCCGATACGTAGTCTTCTGGTAACTTTTGTTCACCTCTGGGGGTACCAAATTTGAGGTCGCTAGGTAAACGCATCTCCCTTCCGAATATGGCCTTAGCTGGGGTTTGTCTAATATTGTTATGAATGGCTGATCTATAAGCCATTAGGAATAGAGGAATATGTCGATCCCAATCGCGTTGATGATAGTCAACTACTTTCTTTAGATGCTCGATCTATGTTCTGTTGAAGCGCTCAACCATACCATCGGATTGTGTATGTAGAGGAGTTGTTCTGGTTTTTCTTATTCCCAACATTTTACACATCTCCTGGAAAGTCCGCGATTCGAAGCTCCGTCCTTGGTCCGAATGAAGTTCGTGAGGCACACCAAACCTACTGACCCAATTCGTTATTATTTGTTCCGCAAATGTGGTTGCCTCTTGATTAGAGCTTGCATAGGCTTCAGGCCATTTACTGAAAACGTCAATGGCAACTAATATATAACGGTTACCGCCATCCGTTTCTGGAAAAGTTCCAGCGATGTCTACAGCTATCCTTTCAAAGGGGGTTCCAACATTATACTTATGCATTTCACCTCTGCTTCTGTGTTGCGGCCCTTTGCAAGCAGCACAGATAGTGCATCTGCGGCACCACTCCTCCACATCTTCTCGCATATGTAGCCAATAAAACCTTTCCCGTATTTTGGAAATTGTTTTGTTCACTCCCAAATGTCCTCCAGAGGTTCCACCGTGCATTTCTTCTAGAACATCTTTGACGTTTGATGCTGGGACGACTATCTGCATTCGGAATGACTTCTCGTTAGGTGCTTCCCATTTGCGTTTTAATATACCGCATTCAACATGAAGAGAGTTCCATTGAGCCCAGTAACTTTTCAGCTTCTCGCTCCGTTCCAAAATATCTTTCCAGTCTGGTCTTTCCATGTCATCTTTCCAAGCGAGAATACCTGAAATGTCCGGATCTTCTCGTTGCGCGGTTCGCAGGTCCTCGTTGTCCCAACCTGTAGATGGTTCCACGGTTACCAAGTGTATAGCTGCTGTTGTTTCTTTTTCTTCCACCCGGGCGCAATGTTTGCATTCAAGTTTGCATGGACATCGTGAAAGGGCATCTGTATTTCTATGGATACCACCCCTTCGGTGTTGGATCTCAAAATCATACACCTGGAGTCGCTCTATCCATCTCGCCACTTGTCCCTCAGGGTTTTTAAACTGCAGAAGCCATTTAAGCGCTGCATGGTCGGTGCGAAGGATGAATTTCTGACTGTAGAGATATTTGTGAAAATATTTTGTTGAACTTACAATGGAAAGTAGCTCTTTTCTTGTAGCACAATAATTTTTCTCTCACTTTGATAGTGCTTTGCTATAGTAAGCTACTGGAACTTCTTGACCATTCTCATCCTGCGAAAGCACTGCACCAATACCTTCATTGCTGGCAACCGTGTCTAATATAAATGTTTTTCCCAGCTTTGGATAGTGAAGTACTGGAGCTTCACAGAGCTGTTGCTTCAGATTTTCAAAACTTTCGTTGCATTTATCCGACCATATGAACGGCTTTCCCTTTTCTGTAAGTTGATGTAGGCTTCTTGCTATATCTGCAAAACCTTTCACGAATCGCCTGTAGTAGGTAGCTAAACCAAGAAAACTCCGTAATTGATGTTTGTCCTTTGGAACTGGCCAATTTTTGACGGCTTCTATCTTCTCTGGATCGGTTCTTACTCCTTGTGATGAAACTATGTGCCCTAAATATTTAACTCCATCTTTGAATAGAGCACATTTACTCGAACTGAGCTTCAATTTTGCATCTTTCAGTCTTTGAAGTACGTCCCGTAAGTTGTTTTTATGTTCCTTGAATGTCCTTCCGATTACTATTATGTCATCCAAGTAGATAAGACATGTTTTCCAGGTTAAACCACGTAGAACACATTCCATTAGTCGTTCAAATGTGGCTGGAGCATTACATAACCCAAATGGTATTACTTTGAATTGCCATAAACCACTGCCAACTGAGAAAGCAGTTTTTTCTCGGTCCACGGGATGTATTTCCACTTGCCAGTAACCACTCTTTAAATCCAGCGTGGAAAACCATTGCGCTCCGGATAGGGTATCCAACGTGTCATCAATCCTTGGTAATGGATAGTTATCTTTTCTCGTCACGTTATTTAGTTGGCGGTAGTCTATACAGAATTGGGTGCTGCTATCCTTTTTACTAACCAGAACAACCGGCGATGTCCAAGGGCTGTTAGATTCCTCTATTATTCCTTGTTTCTTCATGGAGTTCATCATGTCTGACACTTCTGGTTGTTTGGCTAATGGCAATCTTCGTGGTGTCTGTCGAATGGGCCTGGAATCTCCTGGATCGATCCGATGCTGGACAAGATTTGTTTTACCATAGTCATCATCATTCATTGCAAATAATTCCGAAAATTCATCGATCACCTCTTTAGCATCGTTGTGTTGTTGCTCACTTAAGGCACTGGACGAAAGAGGTTTCTGAACCTGTTGGGTAGTAACTGGTATAGGTTTTATCTCCTTGACATTATTACCATTACCCAAATTGACGATTTGGTAAACGGGTTTCCAATTTCCAATTATAGCACCTTCTTTTAATTGTACCTCATTTTCGGATGTGTTAAGCACTCTGACTGGTATTAATGTTGCACCTTCTGCTTTCACTAAAGTCTTGCCAACAATGATGCTCGATGTAACTTTTGTGGGGTTAGGCTCCACCAGATAGAATCGGCAGGTCCCGTTGCCATCAGTAAGCTTTGCCCATACTAGTGTCTCGGAGCATGGCGAAAGAGTAATATTTTCGCAGACCATCGTCCTTACTTTGGGAGAATGATCTGCTCCTTCTCCTAGCTTCATAGGAATTTCTATGTTCCCATATTTGAGAAACCGCTCTCCGACATCCAGATTTATTTTGTATGTGGCCATGAAGTCTATTCTAATAATGCATTCATCCATTATGTCTGAAAGCAGGAAAGTGTGAGGAAATAGTAGTTCGCCTAGTTGAACATCTAAAGTTATCTCTCCAAACACCCGTGCTTCTGCTCCAGTTGCTGTTCTTAGTAGATATTTGGTGGTGTTGTGAAGCCATTTGTTCTTAACAAGATCTGCTCTAATAATTGATCTTGAAGCTCCAGTATCGATAGTGACTGCGAAGTCATTTTTCCCTACACTTCCATATATAACAAGACTGCTATAATTTCTCTACAACTGGCCTACTTGAACGATGACTTCGGGGCTGTCGATTCCACCAACCTACTTCTGCCCCACAAAGTTGGTTTTTACTAGTTTTCCGACTGCTCAACAGGAGAGGTGATGCGACTAGTTGCTGCTTGATATCTAGTCTCTCCACGAATAGCTTGCTCCCTGGTTCGACATCTTTGGCATTCTCCTTTCCCCTCTTCTTCAGATGATTCCACTCGTCGACCTTTTTTGCAGTCTCTTTGAAGGTGCCCTGGTCTATTAGAATTCCAACATCGAAGGACACCACGTGAAGGCATGCTCTGTGATGATTGCACTCTGTTACAAGTACATTCTTCCGCTGAAATTTCTCTTACTCGTACTACACTCTGTGAAGCTTGTCTGGCGGATTCATACGCTAATGCATAGGCTAGTGCTTGTGCTATTGATTTCTTTCCTGCTAGCCTTAGCGCTTGTTGTAAATTTTGATCTGCAATAGCGTTCACAAATGCCTCCGTCACCACTTCATTGAGAAAATCCGCATTCACGCTGGAGTATGAAAGTTGAGCTAATCTTTCTACATCTGCCTGCGGTTGTTGTAGTGATTCGCCATGTTTTTGAATCCTGTTGCATAACTGTAGGCGATATACTTGCTGCATGTGTTCATCTCCGTAACGTAATTCTATCGCCTGTACTTATGAAGTGTATTCACGTTGCTTTTCAATCGGACAGTTTGTAAGAGTTCTGATGCAGGACCTCGAAGTGCTAACACCAGAGCTATAGCTTTGTCTTCATCATTCCATCCATTTACCTCTGAAGCTGCCTCGAATTGTCTCTCGAAGATATGCCACGAATTTTGTCCATCAAATATTGGAGGTTTCATTCTACCTGCACTGGATATTTCAGCTGCTACGTTTGGAGGCTTATGATTCTTTATTCTTTCCAGATCTGCTTTAAAGTTATCAAGCTGTTTAGTGACATTTTGTTGTACTCCAGATACTTGTTGTCGAACTTCCAACACTTCCTGCTGCATTTCTTCAATTTTCACATTTTATTCGTCTAATGAACTTTTCAGAAAATTCTTCTGTTCCTCCATACAAGTTTCTAGACAATTCTGCAGAGAATTCTTTTGTTCCTCAAAGGCATTCTTTTGCTCGTCCAGACGGGTTTCCATAGATTTATTTTGCGCATCTAAACGGGATTCCAGAGAATTCTTTTGCTCCTCGAGAGAATTCTTTTGTTCCTCAAAAGCATTCTTTTCCTCATCTAAACGGTATTCCAGAGATTCTTTTGTTCCTCATTGGAATTCTTCTGTTCATCAAAACGAGCTTCCATAGAATTCTTTTGTTCCTCGAGGGAATTCTTTTGTTCCTCAAAAGCATTCTTTTGCTCATCTAAACGGGATTCCAGAGAATTTTTTTGTTCCTCATTGGAATTCTTCTGTTCATCAAAACGAGCTTCCATAGAATTCTTTTGTTCCTCGAGAGAGTTCTTTTGTTCATCAAAACGGGCTTCCATTTTGCTCATTAATGTACTCAAAAGCTGTTCCATTTTCATCGCAGGCACTTCTTCAGCTTCGGTTTCTTCCAAGTTATCTTCGAAAACAAATGTTTCAGGATTCTTTCCTTCCTCTATCCAAGCTTGTCTGAGTCGCGCGACTAGCACTTTCTTTGCACCTGTCGTTTGTAAAGACCGGTTCCCTAACTCCACTTTCAAATCCTGCATTCGAAGGTACTCGACTTTTCGCCCCATTACTTTGGTAATTCACTTAAAATTAAATGTAAATTATTTTCCAGAACTTTCAAAATTTATCACAATTTCACAAAATTAATAACACTTTGAGTTTTTACGTCAATTGCCACCACTGTATTTCGCGAATTTATTTGACTTCTGACACCAGTTGTTGCGAGCGTGACTTTTGGTTCGTTATTTAAAACACAATGTTTAATATTTAATATACGAGTTCTTTATTTCACTCTAATCTTACACAATTCACAAACTTTCAATTAATCAACTCAACTTTAATTATCGCTAATACTGTACTTTCAATTATCGCTATCTAATTACAACACTTTCGCTTCTTTATTACTTTCGCCTGTTAACACCGCAACGTCTAAGACAAGACTCTTTTCTTGGCGGTGACAACTGTTATATTTAAACCCTAGAAACTCACCAGATTAGTCTGGAGTGTTCTATTCGAGAATCCTCTTAACTATTCTATTCAATCTATTCTTGAACCTTCCCGAAGATTCTATCATCGATTCTCCGAACCTGAAGTTGTTTACTCTCCATTGCCAGTAGATGTCACCAGTTTTCTCTTTCTATTGCACGTAACAGTATGAACACATTCTTCACCTTTAAGTTTCCTTATCTTTAGGACGCATATATCACTCCCACTATAAAGGCACTTTGCTTTGCTCCAATGATTAATAAAATCATGGGAAATAGGACAAACTAATAATTTTACTAATAAAATAGTATTATCTCAATTTTTAAGAAAAACACAACTTTTATGTTTTATCTTTGCCGATTATACCATCATGTTTTATAAGAAACTTCTCAGGAATAATATGGAGTGGTTGCTTTATAAAATAACTTCCGAACTTTATCTTGCACCAACAAAAGCCGATACTGGATATCGAGACATTACATATACCACTTAATTTTAATGTTATGTTGGTATGAACACATTCTTCATCTTTAAGTTTCCTTCTCTTCAGGACGCATATATCACTCCCATTATAAAGGCACTTTGCTGTGCTCCAATGATTAATAAAATCATGGGAAATAGGATAAACTAATAATTTTACTAATAAAATAATATTATCTCAGATTTTTAAGAAAAACACAACTTTTATGTTTTATCAGCCGAATTTTTCGGTGTGGTTTTCTTAAAAATCTGAATTAAATATAACTATTTTCTGAGTAAAATCCTATTATCCTATTTCGCTGGATTTTATTAATCATTGGAGCAAAAATCATGTTTTAAAGTGGATTAAATTGAGTTTTTCGGTTAACATTTTTCGGTTCTTGTTTTTGTTGTGAAATTGCCTTAACCCCTGTTCACGAGCGTGATACGATACCGTGCTATTTTTTAGTGACGTCCTGCTCTTCTTATAGATCTATCTCTATTTGCGACTGGTTTTTTAGCGCGATACATTTACAAGGTTGACAGCGGAAACTACTAAATTTGTTTAATTTTGCGGTGGCAAGGAGATATTATACTAGGGGGAGCCCGTCGACGTTGCCCGTCTATAATATAGATACCTAGATGGGTGGGGGTGGGTGTGGTGAGAGATGCATAATATGATAATATCTAAGCTATTACCTGACTCGATCGGGCGATTCCGCACTCTAGTTTCTCACTCATCGGTGTCTGTACTTATGTGTGTGTGTGCATGAGTGTGCGTGCATACATTCATATGTGTGAGGCAGTGTTGCTCTCTAGGTCGACGGTTCCCAGGCAATGCCCAAATATATAGTAAAACACGAATTTTTTGTATGGCAACCCTACGAAAGAGTTGCCACATTGGGCCCATTTTCGAACTATATTTACAATTTTTGTTTCTAAAAACGCCGTGTACAAAATATGAGCTCTCCAACCCAACGCCTTCTCAGGCAGCTACCAGGTATATAGTGAAAAGCAAAAACTTTGTATGGCAACATGAAAAAGGGTAGCCAGATTTAATCCATTTTGAAATGTTATTTATCATTGCTATGAAAACATCACGTACCAAATTTTTTGTGTGGCAACCCTACGAATGAGTTGCCCGATTTATCCCATTTTTGAACTTAAACTCCAACACCCAAAAGAGATTGCCCGATTTGTTCCATTTTTTAACCTAAATTTACATTGTTTTTTAAAAACGCCGTACATACAATATGAACTATCCACGTTGACGCGTTTTCAAAATTTTTATGGCAACACCAAGAAGGGGTTTCACGATTTAGTATTTTTTTTCAAATTTTATTTTCTATTCCTATGACCCCACCGCGTACCAAATTTCAGGTCTCTACGTGCACTCGTTGTCAGACAGTGTCCAAATATATACCAAAAAACGAAATATTTGTATGGCAACCTTTTGAAGAAGTTGCCCGATTTTTTGAACATGTATTTTACATTTTTTTGAAAAAGCTGTATACAATATTTCAGCTTTCCACATCTACAAGTTGTCAGGCAGTTTGTTAGGTCTCGATACATTCACAAAATTTCATTGAAATCGGTTGGGCGGTTTCGAAGATTAGCGTGTACAAACACAGTGACACTGGATTTTATATATTAAGTATTTACATATTATTGTAATTTTCGACATCACTGCGGAATTTTCGTATCCGATTACAAATGTAAACAAATATAAATGTTGAGGTAAGGTGAAAAATGCACCAAACTAAGAGCATTGCTGTGATAAATTTTTGTATCGCACAAAACGTAGAAAGAGTAAGCATGTTCAGCGAAAACCATATTGCTGCAACCAATCAGAGCTCTGTCTCAAGCCCTTAAATAAAAAAATTACACTTGTTAGACTTAGTGGATAACACATCCAAATTAACCGAATCATTTATTTTTATCGATTGTGGATCAATGTGATACATTTTAGGCAAGGATTCCCTTAGGCTGCCTACGTTAATAAGGCTTGGAAATACGTGGTTTCAGAGATGGATCTGAGCGACGAAAGTTCGGGGAAAAACAATTCCGATTTAAGGACAGTTCAGAATTATTTGAGTTGGAAATATTTTGCTGAGACTTCTCAGAAATAGGTAAATGACACTCACTAAAAAGATTCATAACAAAATTCTTCGATGATTTAGAAACTTTATGACTCAAGGTAGTAGTCAAAAATAAATTAGCAATAAACGACTCGCGGATACGTGAACTAGGAATACACAGTTTAGAATTAAATTGTTCAGAATGAGGATTTTCACTGTCTATACACGATTTGGGAATATATTGTTTATTATCATGACACGATACAGAATTATTAGATGAAATGGTTTGGCGAGGTTTAGCAGTAGCATGAAGCGTAATGTCAAAAGCACTAGGACCCGAAGATGAATCACAACCTGATTTCAGCGATAGGTTAGCATGACACGATTTAGCAATACAACAAGATTTAGAAACATAACTCAATTTAGTAAGAGGATTGGAACTATTCACCGAATTTTCACTGCACCTTTTAGGATTTCTGCTTGTTGGCCGAGTTTGTAATTTAGGATGGTCCTGGTTACGCCGCCCGTGTTCGCACCATTGCGCCAGAAGCTTCCCTGCTGCGAATTATTTGGAAATACTAATTTTAATTTTCGATTTTCGTAGAACGCCCGTTTTCTACAATCTTTTTATATGATGTCCGATATTTTTACAATAGGTACACACAATTATATTTGTAGTCAACTGTGACGGAAAATCCATTTTTGATTATTGATTTAGGAAATTTCGAAAGGTTATTACACGGCAAAGCTCTATTAGATTTAGAGAAGCAATTTGATTGATGGTGCCCATATTACTTCCCTCTTCCTCGAAAAATTCCATCTATTTTCTTATGATCAAATCTGATCATGTTGCGAAAATGCAAGCGCTAATCTTGCGAATAATTAGTTAGGAATTTAAGCGGTACGAACGGAAATGGCTTGAAAATGATATTGACGATTTATGTTAGATAAGCATTATATACTTGCAAATGTATATAAGTAATATGAAAATATGATTTTATTACACGATGATTGTGATTGAATTTCTATCATTTAGCTTTTGTGACATAAGATGCTTGGTGAATTTATCGATGATGATGAGGAATGTTTGCTTCCACATAGTATCTCGTTGGGTTCTTAACTGGGAGTTTCACTTATTTCAAATTTATGTTGAACAGGTTCTCGGTCATATTTGGATAAATTGCAAACATAAATTATTAATTTAGGATGAAAATATGTATTTCTGATATTTCTATGTAATTTTCTATAATACTTCTATGGTTCGTTACTTCATAAATTTCTTCAATTAATTTAAATGCTTCGTCCTTGTTTTCCAGATCAATAGTATTATGCCCAATGCCCCGAATCACAACCATAATGTAAATACAGCAATAAATCGCCCTATCAGTATATTGACGTATCACAATATGACCCTGAAAACATAAATTGAATTTGTTTAATTTAATTCCAATCTCATTCAAAATTCATATTCCCATATTATAATAAAACGCAATTAAGCATAAATTGCCATTTAATATCAGACAAATATTCCATTCACACGGTATGCATACTTACCTACATACAGTGTGTTCTTCTTTTTCTTTTCTAAAGGGTTTTCCAATAAGAGGTGTTATTTTAATTAGCCCGCTATTTCGGTAGATGTCACTTTTGGAGCTGTCATTTTTTGACATTTGACAAGTAGAAACTACGCCATTAATAAATATGGAACGATACATGATTCAACAACGCATTGAAATTATTAAAATTCACTACAAAAATGGTGAAAATGTGTCAGAGACGGTTCGTAAAACTAGAACATTTTTGGGTCGTCGTGAAGCACCTTGTCGGACCGCAATACAGAAATTGGTAGAAAAATTCGAGCTATCGGGACAAGTTAGTGATGTGAAGAATAAAACCCGTATACGTTGCTCAAGAACAGCCGATAATATTGCTGCTGTAGCCGAAAGTGTTGAAGAAAACCCAGGTTTGTCCAATCCTCGTCGTTCTTTGGAATTAGGCATTCCACAAACGTCATTACACCATATTTTGCATAAAGATCTGGGTCTTAAGGCTTATAAAGTTCAGTTAACATAAGAACTCAAGCCGGCCGATCATCAACAACGTCGAGTCTTTGCTGATTGGGTCCTTGAAATGCATGTAAATGATCCGGAATTCCATCGAAAACTCATCTTGAGTGATGAGGCCCATTTCCACCTCGATGGCTTCGTCAACAAGCAAAATTGTCGCATCTGGGGCTCGGAAAACCCAAGAGTTATTGTTGAAAAGCCTCTCTATCCTCAACGTGTGACTGTTTGGTGCGGTTTATGGTCCAGCGGGGTCATTGGACTTTAGTTTTTCGAAAATGAGGCTGGAGCAACAGTTACGGTGAATGGATTGCGCTATCGACAGATGATAAATGATTTTTTATGGCCGGAATTGTATGGTATTGATCTGGACAACGTTTACTTTCAACAAGACGGCGCTACGTGCCATACAAGCAACGAAACCATTGATCTTTTACGGGAAAAGTTTCCGGACCGTGTTATCTCTCGAAGAGGTAATCACAATTGGCCACCGAGATCTTGTGACTTAACACCTTGCGACTTCTTCCTTTGGGGCCACGTGAAGGAGAAGGTCTACACCAACAGCCCAGCGTCGATTCAAGACCTCAAAGATGGAATTCGTGAGGCTATCGAGGACATAGGGCAGCCACTTTCCGATTTGGTTATGGAAAATTTCATGAAAAGGATATGGTCCTGTAAGCGTGGTCATGGTGGTCATTTGGCTGATGTTATTTTCCATTATTAACGGCATACCTTCCTCTTTATAATGAAATAAAGATCCGATCATTTATCTCAAAAAATGGCATTTTTCTTTGAATATCAAAATAACACCTTTATATGTACACTTTACATGTGTACATTACCTGTTTCTTTAAATCTAAATGTGCATACATAAAATTATTCTCGCCCTCTTAAAATTAATATGTATGTATTATTTAAAGATAGACGCACAACTGCATATTAGATTTCATTTTTTACTTAATGCATATACATGGCATCAAAGCTCTTACGCATTTTCTCAAGTGCGATTATTAAATATCGTGGAAAGTAACACAACGAATAAAAACCTTTTTGAAGTTTTCATGGATAGTTAGGTGCAATATGGCCGACCTCGAAGGGTTCGATTTTAAAAGCCGTTTAGTAAAATAGTGAAATCAAAAAGGGAATTAGGGATTCGGTAGAAATATAAAAATTGAGTTAATTTAAAAATTGTGTTAATAGAAAAAGAAAAGAAAATTGTATTAAACTAGAAAAATAGTGAAAACAAAATGTATATTAGGGATTTGGGAAACCTAATAATTACTCGAAGAAAAAACAAATATCGAATAAATCAGTGAAGTGTTTTCATCACAGTGTGTTTTCTTTGAGCTAGGCCCGAACTTTCTCGACAATCGCTTCTTCCTGGACGCTACAGGAAGCACGAGGGATTCGTACGAAACAACAATAGCTAATTTTGTACACTTAACAAATTTTTTCTAGCGTGCATTTGAAAATAATTCGAGTAATTTTGTTGAAGAGTATTATATTTTGAACTCTGAACAGATTGCAGTTTTTCCTTTTTTAGTATATCTTCTGAATACATCGCTACGGTATGTAGTTCTGATTTTTCACTAGGAAAAATCTATCTAAACTCTTCTTAATTAATTATGATTTCACTATGTTTGTCTTTTACTAAATAAATTTGTGTAAAATATTTTTCCACAATTGTGTCTAGTATCGGAATGTGGTCATTCACATTTTCAATACCACTAAGGATTGTAGCTTGATCAGAGTTTCCGCTTATTTAATTTTCTTCTAAAATATTTATTTGTTTATTTTTCGTGTTAATGAGACTAGGGATATCCGCTACTTTTTACTTTGACATATTCAATGACGAAATCATATTCATTTAATCTTATACGCCATCTTTGTAGTTTGTCATTGGGTTCCTTTAATGAACATAGCCATGTTCAGGGTTGATGGTCACTGCGAATGGTAAATTTCTTACCATATAGATATGACCTGAAATATTTCGTAGCAAAAATGATGGCTAAGAACTCTTACTCAATAGCCGAATATATAATTTTGTGATTATTAATGTGTTATCCTGCGAAAGTATTTAAGTGCAGAGTAATTAGTTATTAAATTTTTCAACTTTTCGATGGAGCCTTTATACAAGTAATCATTTATATTGATTCTATTATCTTTCTTCAGGAATTTCGTCATCGATTGAGCTACTTTGGCATAGTCTTGCATGACTTTCTTATAATAATTTGCTATCCCTAGAAAACTTTTGATTTGGTTAATTTCAGGTTTTGACTTGTTTCGACTTTTTTATCATTTGGTTTTATTTCTTCACTAATAAGAATATGGCCAAGATACTCTGTGTGCTTGCACTTACCTACTTGTATTTTTAAGTCATGTTTTCATTAAATATTTCGTTAATGGAATTCACATCCTCTTGGATGGAGTTCGAAAAAATTAGGATATCTTAGAGATATGCAAGACATGTTTTATTGACAGAATCTCTTAACACATAGATGACCATCCACTGAAAGGTGCAGGGCATTTCCTTTTCATCGACGAAGAAGCCAACTCAAGCATAGAAAAAAAGTGCACTTTACCAAGTTCGGCAAAAATTGATTCGATATTTTGATCTTAGAAGCTAATGAAAAAGAAACAACCAGTGGACAAAATTAATGAAAATCGCAAGAAGCAAGAATAAATAAAACACATAAAAACCCCCACACGTACCAAAAAGGAAACCTTGCTTAATCAAAGCCGAACGCGGATCCACTGAACATCCGAGGTAACATCAACCAAAATATTAGAGTTCATACATTATCAAAAGTATACTCGGGAAGGATGGATACATGGTCTTAGATTCTCCCTAAATATAGATTACAAGCCGGTCCTTCTAATCAGTTTACTCAGCGAAAAGGATGACGCCTTGGTGCAACTTACAAGAGTAAGAACTTGTTGAAGAACATCTTAATAACGACGATATTACTACCGATGGTGAATGTACGATAAATGGAAACTAATTAATCTAAATTATAGCTTCATCGAAAAGTTGTTTTTTTTTTTATTGAAAGAAAAATTAAAAAAATATAAGAAAAATAATTAGTTTTTATTTCAGCTTCGGCAGCAAAAGTAACGGGGAAGTGACAACTTAAATACCCAGCTCACCTTCTGTGTACAGGAAGCAAACAAACACCCAAAGATACATAACATCAGATTCTTATCATTGTAATCAACATAAAATGCCTGCTGTCAATTCTATGGTTCATAAACATCCCCATGACAGAAACAGACTATGAATTGGAGCTGAGATACATCGAAAATACTGCAATAATAAGCCATAATCGATTTATAGACATATAATTATATAATCAAGAATATGTAATATAAAGAGTGGAGAAGGCACGGATATTAAACGATTAGGAAATACTTATCGCCCAGAATACACCCGTAAATTCAAAAATATTTTTAAGAAAATTAAAAGACAGGTTACCCCAGTATCGTCTAATAGGCTTAGAGTGATTGATAGCTTTGAAAGAAAAATGGCAAGAACACAACAAAAACATAACCAAATACAGATGTAGTCGGTCCAGTAAAGCTAACCATATTTTAAATAATATCGACCATAAAGTTCACATCAGAAATTGATAAAGGCAGTAGCAAATGAGCAAAAGTTGGATGCATCGAATTTGTTATTTATACATAAGCATTCACATTACTTAATGAATGCTGGAGAAGCTCTTATTGAAAGTACGCTATTTCATCTTTTGGACACAGATCACCAATATTGTTATCGTTCGCCTATCTCGTTTGATATCGGATAGATTAAAAAAGTATATACGCATGTACGTAAGTGTATTGCGTTAATGAATTTAAGGCAATATTAGTTCTGTCACAGTCTAGTAATCTGGTTGTACATATTTTTAATTTGAAAATAAAAATCTCTGAGGATGGTAGCGTGGCTACTGAAAACGTGTTAATAAAATAAATTGAAAGTTGTGAAACAATACAAAGTTTTTTATTTGAAGCTGGTCTCCTTAAGTGCAAAAAGGTGTCTTTCAAGCGTAATTTTTTCCCAAATATTTCTTTTTTGCAAGATTCGAGACAAAGTTTTCAATAACCATGCAATAGACTAAACTCTAGAAATATATGACAAACCTTCAACTAAATCTTTTGTGCGAATTTTGGTAATTTTAAAATCAGGCACATTTACCAGCAAGCCCTTAGCAGAATATTCAATGATATTTCTATGATATGAAAACTATTCTGTGTACATACTACCGTATAAAATGCAGCAGCTCGGAAGTGCGCCGTGTACATAAGCTGGAGGTCGAGGCTATACTTACAGCGGTTTGCTCAAGAACGGGTGTCCTAGGACGTAGTGGGCGCCAGGTTCCGTGGAGGCAGCTCTCCAATTGATAAAGACCGCTACTATACTGTGGTCATCAAGTAGCCAAGGCCCTCAAGCCGCCTCCTGATCGCATCCTGCCACCGCATCACCTCATCGGCAACCTACCCATACAGGAACTATGACGACACAATAGGACCGAATGACGGGATGCCTCCCATACTCGTCTCTCCATTCTATAAATCAATGCTAAGTAAGAAAAAAGGAATCGCCAACACTTCTACGCCAACTTAACAGCCTACGGTAACCTACTGGAGATTAGTCCGCGATGACAGAAGAAGGAAGAAAGAAAAAGTTAAAGCTCGGATTACTGAACGACGACGTGGTATTCTTCGCGAGAATCACGACCATCCGGCACAAGGCCGCCTCCATTGAATACGTACTTCTCAATTCATACCACAGATGTATATATGTGTTCGTTTTCCTTTTATTTCACTTCCTTACATTTGCCTGACTTGATAGTTCATAACACGTTTCAACTTGCTTCGTACCGATTACATGTACTTATCCACACTACTTTACAACTATAGGACTATATTCCATTAATTCGACATAATCAACCAACCTAGACCTACGTACAACGATAAGATCCCGTTTATATGGAGCGTATGCCTGCTAATACTTTTACATGCATATATATGTAGTCTAGCTACCTATCACGAGGATTCCAATGCAATTAATACCATTAGTTGGCTAAACTAAGTAATGATCCTTTAACTCATATATAAAACAAAATGTATATTTCTATGTATATATATATATATTCATCTAGGCTGTCCACTGCACATAATTTTGGATATATATATTTAATTACAAGTTTCTTCTCTGCAACAATGCGAATAATTTGCTTAATCAGTGTAGGAATACATATATATGGCGATCCTATCCATTAGCTACTTAGATCTCCTTCTCAACCGTACACTAGACCACGTGTTACCTTAATTCCATTCACGTTACGGTCAAGGGTTCCAATTAGACATGGACACATACGATCCTATACTTCATCAATCCGGTCTGATATCCAATTAAATTTGCTTCGACGAACTAACCTAACCTAGATGATGTTTATGCCTAGATATGCAATTCGTTAAAAATTTTCTTCTAATTTATCGAACAGTCCTACTCTAACCTTAAGGCTAATCAATAATTTTATAAATTAAAAATTTATTTAAACGTAGTTAATGAGCTGAGTTGACATAAAAAAAATTAAAATTTTCTTCCAGTTTACAGGATAAACCATAACTACTTAAATTTAGCCTACAAGCTACTGGCTAATTATCTAGAGTCTAGTGGTTATGTACGGTAATCGCTCGAACAATTTGTGAAAGTCCTGATCTATACGTAATTAGCACCAGGTAGTGCTCGTTGCTCCGGACTCAATTAAGACATTTTTCTTTCTTCCTTGGCTAGGTGTACGCGTTATGCCTGGAGAATGGGACTATGACCCTTCCCTTTCTATCGTTTTCAAAAGGTCGAGGGCGAGCATTCGCTTCAGGACTGGTGCCCCCGACTTACAGGCTATCGAATAAAGAGATTTTTTTTCTGGTCAACTTGATATTGCTAATAAATTTCTTATCTCTTTTTGGAATTAACTGCTCTTGCCTTGCGGGCATTTTCTTCCCCTTCTCCTTTTTTCCACTTCCAAATATGACCATCTTGAGGCTACGGGAATTTGGCTTCTGCCTCGGCACTGTGGCACGGGGGCTTTAACTTACAACTATTTTACCAATGTGTATTATTCCTTTCATCATGAGGAAAAGATCACAATTAACTCACCGATTGTTCTTTGCTTTTTGGAACTAATCTCGTACAGAGTACTATCAGGAAATGAAATAATTTCCCTTCCCTTTAAAAATTTGTTTTTTTTTTCTATTCGTTTTCTTCTTTTCTTTAATTACTCCACCACGGCGTTTACTTCTAAAACCTTCTGCGCAAAACTCTATACTCTTTAAGTCTTTACAATAGACGCCAAATTTTCTGTCGGCTGTCCAATTTAAAAGAACGGATTAGATTGGACGACTTCACATGGTCTCCCTTAACCTATCTACGTTTCTAGAAGTTTCTTTTGACTGTATTACCAAGCGCTTTGCGATGCGTCATTAACAAGTTTCTATATGAGTTGTCAGATGGCTATCACTAAATTAACCTTCACCACTCATTGACATGTACTTCCTTCCCAAGTTTCAAATCTGTTAATTCTACAATCTGTAATTATGCAGTTTGCAATTCCTAAGAAGATGATTTCTATCAGGTTCTACAGGCGATTGTCTACTTGCGATTGTTATAAGAAACTAACACGAATGAATTCTACATAAAATTTAAAAGAATTGTTGTTATTCTTTCCTTCTTAAAGCTTAAGAATTTTGATAGGTTTAACAATCTACTCGCTTTAAATATATGCTGTGCGTGTAGTAGGCGGCAGAACTAATTACTTCGTTAATTAATACATATTACAGACAGTTAATATTCCTTGAAAGCCGACGATATGTACATGCATTACATATGTATACATGTTCTGTATGATCGAATTTAGTTTTAATATTAATATTCGCGATTTCGTTTGAAAGTCTATGCATATTTACCGGCACCGGAATTTTTCGTGCACATATAACGATAAAACGGAAAGGAAACTTTCAGTTAAGGCTGGTAGATCGAGTTTTTTCCAAATGCATTTTTCTTGTGGAATAAATCAGAGGTATTAGCCATAAAGATGCTTCAATTAAATAGGGTAACCTTAAGTAGAAATTATAGTAAAAAGAATAAAAATCTCTGCTTGATTATAAGAGCTTAGCTTAGCAAATAAGTTATCATTTTCATATTTGGCAAGCTAATAAAAAAATGTTTTTGAGAAATTTATTTTTTTTTTATGAAACTTTCCGTTCATAAGTACCTAGATTTTGAACTACTCATCTCTAATTCGGGGTTACACGAGATAATACAGCTTGCATGAAACTTACATTGCCTTACTTTTTGCACGTGTAATCCCAACTGCCATACTGGCAGCACAGCTTTCAGCGAGCTTACATGATGAAAAATCATGGATCATGAATTTGACATTATACAGTTTTCAAGCCGGAAAGGAAATGCTTGAGAGAAATAGATAAATGGGAAAGAGAGATTTTCTGGGATTATTTGCATTACATCATTTACTAACACCTTCATCTTCATTTTTTCTTGGGTTTTTATCATTCTGCTACTTCCTTTATTGCTATAATTTTGCAATATATGCAAGACTTTACGTCTAAATGAATTTGCATGCAAGATGAGAAGATATCGACCGAACTGCCTTCTGCTGTCAAGTTTAAAATCGCGTTGGAAGGGAGTATTGCATGCAAGCTGTACTATCTCGTATAACCCGTGGGCTGAGACAACTTACAACTAGATAAGAAATTCTTCATATAAACCTGGATCACTTTTTCAAAGCTCTTTAACATTTTATTCAATCAAAGAAAGCTATCATTGCGAAGAATTTATGTGGCATAATACAGCAAGAGAGAGAGAGAGAGAAGGTATAGAGCTTTCTATTAGAGGGCCATTAGCTCGTTTTAATTCGACCACTTTTTTGTGAGTTGTTCAGATCTATATTTAAGCCCTGGGTAAGCAGCGAAATACAGTCGTTAAACCAAAAATTGAAAACTATAGAAAAATAATCCCATGTTAACTTTGCAACTACACGAAAAGAATTCTTTACTAATATTAAATCTTCGATTTATTAAACACAATAAATAATTTTTTTTTAATATCAATTCAAAAAATGAAAAATTTAATCCAAATTTTCTAAATATAAAAAAATCTTGTCTAATATCGAGAAAGATGAAGTTTTCAAAATTTATTCTAATTTACTAAAAACTATGAAATTCTTTTCGATACACTTAAGAAAAACTTTTCTGAATTTAATCAATGATTTATTAAATATCTCTTTCCGTAAGAAAATGTGATAAAAATTTAAACTTAAATGCTTGAATCAATAATTATTTGCTAGAACTCAATAAACATCATACAAATAATTAGAATTTCGCAGACGGTTATTAAGTTTCAGGAATGATTTCCTTATTTTCAATAAATACACGATATAAGTTTTTTTGCTGTTGGGATAAAATCAAGCGGTTAATTTACATGTATAATAACACTTTCAAAATATGCACGTGACAGTGTAAATGGTCATCAGTATTTTACAAAACATTTAAGAATATTAAGACGAATACTTGTTGATTTGAAAACAAATTGCCGTAAATTGGTTCCTGAAAACGAATTTAATTATGCGTTGCTCTTGTAGACTATTTAAACAACAACAAATCACAAGTAAGTTTGTTTTCAGAATCTAACTGCATACATTTATTTTCATTTGGACGCCAGCTTTATGCAAGTAAAGAAGTTATAGAATTGAACCAAATTCATAAGTTATACTATTCTTCTTCGCACTAGTGGAATATATTGAAGATATTTAAATATATTTTTTTTGTTTTGTTACTGCATAATATGATTGATTTATATGGAAACAATTGGTTTTTATTTTTAGATTTTCCCACGATTTTTTTTTTCAGCAATAAGATTTTCTTCAGTTTCAAATTTACAGTTGACAGCTGTTGTTTTAAAAGATTCAATAATTAACAGCTTTGCTTCAGATAATCATACCTGCATGAAGCATAAAGGTGCTGTTATGAAAAGCTTTCTTGAGAAAAGCACACCTGCATAAAGCAAATACGATAAATAAAATCTATCATAAGTTTTCTTAATCTATACGTGTCATGGTATACATTTTAGCAAAACTAAAATTCAATTTATTGGCAAAATAAGATATTTATAAACATTTCGTCTACTTATATTAATCTTTCAATGTTTAATTCAAGTAAACAGGTCGCTTCAATCTGGCAATCTTCAATCTGAATATAGGAAAGATAACATCAATATGAACTTTCAACATTTCTAGAATTATTATTTTAATGCTAAAAGTAAGAAAATATGACCGCTTGAATTTAATATTATTTATTTGATAATGATACAACAAAAAAAAAAGTTGAATCAAGAATATGTTTTCTAGAAAATAATAAAAATTTACTTGGCGCAAAATCAATAGCCTTTTTACTCGATATTTATCAACATTATCTTAATATCAGTAAACTTTTCTTTCCGTGTACATAGACCAGCAACCGACAAATGCCGGTTGATGTGAATTGCCGTCCTTGTTTTCATAGAAAAATATTTTGCCTTTCTGTGCCGCTTCGTGCTGTGGCGGTAAGTGTACATCGACTTCCGTGCTATTCGAGGGTTGTTGGAATTTTTAACCGCGCTTTTCGCGAATTCGTGTAATTCAAGTACCGTGCAATTCGAGGGATGCCTGTACATTATTTAATACCTTGGAATCTTTTTCAACAAATTTTCGCAAAAGCTTCTTTTTAAAATTTACCGCGTTCAAGAATACACACCCAGGAGTACAGTCACAATTTTTTCAGTTTCTAGCGTCCCTGTAAAAATTTAGTAAACACACAAAACACTACTTTCTTAAATCACTGCTACGATGTAACTGACGACGGGGATGTGGGATGTTAGCCAATCGAGGACATTCTCTGAGTCTGCCCTGATTAAGATTTAATGCACTGGGATTCAAATTGTTCAGCGAAGATGATCGATAAGGTCAGTTGACAGCAGGGAAGCACATAGCATCAATTTAGAAGAGAGATAGCTTTTCCTGACGGCTGACACAGCAGTCGTATCTCAGAATTTTCTTTGAGTGCATTCGTTGATCCTGTTAAGACAAATCGGGGAACCTGAAATCCTTCAAGGGAACAAAGCTCCCCACGAGCGAGCTTGTATGAACGGACATGTATCTTCAACAAACACGTACTTTGACAAAAAACGATGAATCATTCAAACTTTCGGCCGATTTGGGAACGTTGACGACATAATGTGACGTACTCTGTGATGTAGATTCTTCCTTCGATTTGCTTCCATTGCTCTCAAAGGATTTCCTAAATCCATAGGTCTAGGATCAATCTGTTTGCAGTTATCATTATAGAGGAGAGCCACCTAAGCTGGCAAAACAGCTTGGCAATATCAGATAGGTACTAATATGTTTTGGAATAAACTTTAAAATAAAATGTAGAAGTAGACGCTGTGCGACTGGTGAGGGCGCGTAGTAATTAAAAAGACCGATACCTTCAAAAACAGTTCTTTAATAATACTTAAATTATATGTAAAATTCACTGCATATATTTATATAGAAATTATCGTCTGATTGAACTTGTATCAATAATAATTATGCAATGACCTGCATATTTATGTGCAACTTGCATATAATATTAAATTCAGGTTACGTAGTTTAAAAATATTTATGTTCAGTTCAGAATTGAACATTCTGCGGGGAGTTGACGCTGAGCGAATTTTGAAATGTTTTGCTGACCAGGCTTCCGTGTAATTTCCTGACTCCTGATTATACTATAAAATCTGGTTCCTCATTTTTCGTAATTCGTTTCAGGGTGGTTCTCTTTGATAGTGCGTAAATCGGTGCATCTTCAGCTGTTGGTATGTACTTCTGACACTTGCGGAGCTTCCAGGTTAGCATGATGATCACGAGCTTACCATGAGCATGTTGATCACGAGCGTGATGGAGTTTGAGGCTGTAGTTGACCAATTTTATGCCCACGTGATGGAGTTAAATATAAATGATTTTGTTTAGCATTTAATCATCTTTATAATAATCATAAATACCTTGAAGTTATTTTCATGTACTAATTCTAAAATTCTATTTGTCAAAGCAATTGTTGCAAACGTATGAGTTAACTTATCACAGTCAATAGTTATATGAATCCTATAATGTATTAATCCTAACCATGTAGTTATCACCGTCAATGTTTTCGTGACATTTAAAGTTCTTACTGTAGTACATACAAACTACCCTCATGCAAAATAGCAGAAAAACCCAACATAAAGAAAAACCTAAGATAAGCAATAAAAATTACATCACTTAAACAGCAGAAGGAATATATGAAATTACTTCACTTTAACAACCGCGAAAAATATATAAAAATTGCATCACTATAATACTTCCGCCAAAGCCTTAAAAATCATAAGCACAACATATGCAATTCATTCTCACCTTCTATTCATTTTTAACTTTACCTTCTTTTACCGGCACCATATAAACAAATGTTAAGCAATATAAACATTTCTCTTCGTTGCATGATGTCACATAGTAATTGCACATGGGTCAACAATTCTTGTGAACGATTTGTATTGCGATTGCATGATTGCTTTGACTGAAGCAATTTAAAATTTTTGTCATCTACGAGGTAATAAAATTGCATTTAGGTAACTTTAGAATATAGGTCACACTAAGGGTCGGATTCACTAACTCGGAGAGTTGTGGAGATGAGAGCTCTTTTGCCACTTAACTCTCCACTCGGAGTTCTGTAACTCGTGGAATTTGTATTGAGATTTACCAAACTCTCTATTGCACTCGGCAAAAATCTCGGCTGTGTTAGTTGTGGAGAAGTTTTCTCAACTGACAGTAATGTCTGCTTTTATTGTCCGTTGTGAAGGTACCAATAGACCTAGGCTTTTCAAATTGAATTATGGATTCATTGCATATCCTGGCTATGTTTACAAAAACAAATTATGGACATCCTTGCAATACTACAGTGAAATAAAAATTTTCGTGTCGCAAGGTACCCGCTAAGAATTGTAATTCACGCGAAAATGGTCAATTTGGTCGTCTTCCAGTACAGAAGAGATGCTATACAAATTTTAAATATGCACGTTAAAGCTTGTATGTAGGACGAAATGGATGCGAAATAGTGAATGGAAGAAATATATGCAAAATATAGGAACTGGGGTGTATATGACCCAAGTGGAAAAAATCCGTCTTTCGGCGGTAAAAGTCAGTTATGAAGTTAAAATGATAAAAAAAAACTACACCACTCGATTACCGGGTTCTCCCTCCTTAATTTGATACCAAACATGACGTATTTTGGACAACGCCCATTGGGGATGGTACGAGCCCCCATCCCCAAAGACCCTCTCCCAGAAATTGTTCATCTATATTTTTGTACTCTAGACCCTAAATCCACAGAAAAAAAACCCCAATGCTCTACGACCCACCTACACAGAGTTAGCCGTCTTTCAATATTTCGATACTTCTCACGTTTTCTTTAACTCCCCAAATATGTTAGAGAATCTCGAATGGAGAGTTAGGGCCCCAGGAGCGGCTCGATGCGGCAAAATAGTTGTCGCGTGGAGATTTTGGAGATTTCTCAAAAATACAATTTTGCCGCTGCCGCTGGCGGCAAGATATCTTATTCATTCACAATAATTCCATGCAACTCGTTAAATTTGAACTTGGACATGAAGTATTTGTAGAATCAATCCCCGTTACTTTTCTCTGTCCAGTGCTACCAATAACAGAACTTCTTCATCGGAATTAGAACACATATATTAGCCGTAAAGACGTTACGGATTTCAACGAGACTGACGTTTAATTATGAACAATTGTCCTTTTTACCCTAAGTATATATCACATTCCGTAAGGGTTATTATCTTCACATTTAATGTTTTCAATTTTTTGTAAGTAAACCTCAGTCTCGTTGAAAACTGTAACTTCTTTTCGACTATTGTAGTTGAGCCTTTTGAAAGCGGTTGTGTTAACTCGTAAGCTGCTGTTTGGTATATTTCATCAAGTTTAATGTCATATCAAACTAACTTTTCAACCTGAGTCGTTAATAGGTTCCATTATTAAAATGTACTATGAATGTATAGTTTTAAGTTTCCAACCAACCAAGGTGTATAAAATTCTTTTGGATTTCTTGCTAACAACAAATATAGGAGTTTTTAGTACGAACAAATGAAAAACGGAGTACTTTTACACAAGAAGTATTACCAGAGCACGATTTTAGTACAAACGACAGCACTGATACTAAGGTGATATCATAAGGTGAATGTTCTAGGCTCAACCACTAAAATAGTGGAATTCGCAAAATTAATGCAAGCATTATACTTACACATTATAAATTGCCTCCCTACCTATCGCAACAGCTCTAATTCATCTTTACTGGGCTTATTCTTCTTTTCTGACCTTGAGAAGTGTTTTTCCCCAATCTGCTCGAATCTACCTAGACATTCGATTATGACATACTATTTTTAAATATGATTTTTTGGTCAGACTAAATACTGCTCAAGAACTAATATCTTTTAGAGATTTTATCACATCTGATACCACAGCCTTACTCAATGAATGTGCATCGCTATCATGGGACAAGAAGAAGAAGAAAAAGCTGTCTGAATTGACACTAATCGCATTTTAAAAATTGATTTCTATCGTAATTTCTTTATTTATCACGTTTATTCTTTGCTCATCTTGTTTGCTCACCTACGTATTAGCTCTGGTATTAAATAATTGTCAACTGTTTGTGTGATATCCTTCTTCTTGGAATCCTGTTTACTATATGGGAGAGCATTGCAATCAACTGGCACCTTTGCACCTGATGGATCATCATACTTTTATATATAAAACTGTCCTGGGTTATTGCCTCCACTGAAGTCTTCAACATTACAGCATTGTAATTGCCGCGGAAAATTCAGCTGATCCTCAACTGCCTATTAGCCACCTATCCCAGCCAGATTACGGATTCGAACAACAAGTAATTATCTGTGTAATTTCCTTTAGAAATCATTTGGTCAGTGCAGCATAATAACATAATTGCTGGGGGATATTCAACAGTACAATAATTATTTGCTGGGAAATATTATTAACTGGAAAGTATTGTTATGTGCTTTGCGCAAATCTAGTGATCTTTTCACTGGAGACACAATACACCTTCCGACCATACTCTCATCATCATTATACACTTCATTATCTTGGTTCTGAACTTTATTATCTTGGGTTCTTGTATACACTTATCGCAATGGCTCCTAAATATATGCTATGTGGAACCTTTTTTAACAAGAAAATTGTAGGTTTTAAATGCGTTGACTGCCAAAAACAATCTCACGCCTCTTGTTGCAAACTGTCCAATGAATTAATATCAAGCATCTTTAGTGGCGCTGTTGAACTTCGCTGTTTGAATTGTGGCATAGCGAATAGTATCAATTCTTTCTCTGTCTGTGGATCAGATTCTGAAGACACCAATTTCTCAGACTTTCTAGCTCCGATTCGGGGTATGACTAAAGAAATCGATTTTATTAAATCTAAACAAGACGAATTCAACAAGTCAGTAGATACTTTAGTACAGGGACTTGATGAAATCAAGAAAATTGCTGCTACAGTCGAGGAGCATAAAGTGCGTATAAATAAGCTTGAGATCGAAAAGACCCAAATGGCTTATGAAATGGAGTGTATGAAGGATCGTATTCAACTGATGGAGCAAAGATCTTTAACTGCATTTCCACAAGAACGCGATGAACAACTGATGGTTACTATTCGCAAGATTCATGACCATTTCAAGCTACCCATGGAAGACGGTGATATCATAAAGGTATATCGTGTAAATAGGTGTAAAAATACTAATTTTAACAGTCCAGTAATAGTTAAGAATTCTTAAGAGATCGTTTGCTTTTAACCTCCAAATTTACTAAAGACTTAACTACTAGTACTCTAGGTTTTTCTGGATCTGTAATTATTTGCATAAATGAACTTCTAACTAAAGAGATGAAATCTTTATTTTCCAAAGCAAAGCAATATAAAAAGGAATATAACTACAAATATATTTGGATAAAGAATGCCACTATCTTTCTAAAAAAGGATGACTACGCTCATCCTGTTATTATTAAAAATGATCAGTCTCTCGATCTCGTTCAAAGAATGAAGACTTAGTTTCATAATCGTTTATATGTCACTTAACGTCTACTACCAAAACGTTAGGGGGTTAAGAACTAAAACCACTGAGTTTCATTTGTCATTGCTTGCCAGTAATTATGATATTGTATGCCTTACTGAAACTTTCTTACAGACTTATGTCTCTAGTACTGAAATTTTCGATGCTCGGTATACGGTGTATAGAAAGGACATTGAACTTAGAACTTTCTGGTATGAGGGACGGTGGAGGTTGTCTTATCGCTGTTAATAAATCCCTTAGCTCATTCTATTTGTATCACCAAGAGGTCGCTGATGATATTCTGTGGGTTGCTGCTAAATTACAAAACATTACTTTATAGGTATGCTGTGTTTATATACCTCCTAGTAACACTTACGAGTCTTACAATTCTCTTTTCTCTAGAGTTAGTGACTGAATTCTGCAACTACCCAAAAATTCCCACGCTTTGTTCTTGGGGGACTTCAACCTTCCATATATTTGTTGGTATTTAGACGGAGTCGAGAACTGTAGGTTGCCTTCTGGTGTTTTCAGTCAGGCATTCCATTCTCTCATCAACAATGTGTCTCTGTGCCACCTAAATCAATTTAATAACGTCAAAAATTTTAATGATAGGTTTCTTGATTTAACATGGACAGGTATCGCTCAGAACGACATTTGCATATTTTCATCCCGGTGTCCACTCTCACGGATTGACGCTCATCATCCTCCATTAGATATTAATTTGAATATTTCTTTGCCAAAACCTTCTCGTAATGAATTTATAAAAAAAGGAACTCCACATTGGGAGATTACACTGGTTTGTGTGGCTACCTCAATGGTATCGACTTTTCCTTGGTTATTTCGACTGATCCTATGCAGTCTTTTGAGAAATTTTACGAGATAGCCAACACCGGTATTCGAGAATATATACCATTAACTAAAAGGAAAACCAACCATTTTCCGAACTGGTATAGTCACCAACTTATTAAAGTTCTTCAAGTTAAAGAAAAATATCGTCGTAAATATAAGGCTCACCAACACCCGGAGCACTATAAAACTTTCTATTACATTAGGAAATTATCTAAGACCTTGCTAAATCAGTGTTTCAAGAGATATGTGGATGCAACTGAACTTTCACTTCACAAGAATCCCAAAGCTTTCTGGGCATTTAATAAACATTTCAGGAATTCAAATACCTCTCCCAAGGAGATGCTCTACAAAGAAGTCACCTCGTCATCTTCTAGAATTCTGAATTCTGAATTCATTTCTGAATACTTTTCGTCTGTATATTCTGACAAGGAATCCAATCTTGATTTCACATCTTTTCAGACTAACTGTAACTCTGTTAATATTAACTTGAGTTTCATCTCTTCTGATGATGTACTCGAAATATTAAATAACCTTAATTTTAATAAAAATCCCGGACTTGATGGTATTCCTAACCTCTTTTACAAGCGATATTCTACTAGCTTAGCGAAGCCGTTAAGTTCTTTATTTAATTTATCAATACTTAGAAAGGTTTTTCCACCTATATTGAAGACCGGGTTCGTTACCCCAATTATTCCAGATTAGTTACTAACTATCGTCCAATATCCATCTCCAATGCACTGGATTTAATATTTGAAAGAGTTATGTACAATCAGCTTCTTTATCAAACTATGCCTTTCATATCAAATTCGCAGCACGGATTCCTCCCTGGGCGCTCGAGGGTTACAAACTTTTCACTGATACCATTGCTTCTGGTCTGGATGAGAATAAACAAGTTGATTCCATACGCACTGATTTTGCTAAGGCCTTTGATAAGATCCGCCACAACCAGTGTCTAATAGAAATGTTAAAAATAGGCTTCAATATGGATACTGTCCTTTTCTTCCAGTCATACTTAAAAGAAAGTGAGAGTATGGTTGTATTCAACGGCTCCCAATCTAGTTCTTTAGAACAGACATCTGGTGTACCCCAGGGCACAATACTCGGTCCCTTTATTTTTCTAATCTAACAGAGCCTGAAAATAACTCTCCATTAAGTCGTTTCTTAAGTGAGGTCCGACTGGAAACTTTTATATTTAAAAAATCAATTTTAATAATACTTTTAACTTTTATTTGTAAAAGTAAAAGTTAAGAGTAAACTTTTATTGTACGAAATAAAAGTTTTAAGTCTTTTCAGACCTTTATCTAGCAAAAAAACTTTTTGAGAGTATTTCGAGACTTTTATTTATATAAAATAAAGTTCTCAAAAGACTTTTAAGATGATTTTTATAAAATAAAAGTCTCAAAAGACTTTTAAGATGATTTTTATAAAACAAAAGTCTTAAAAGACTCTTAAAAAGACTTTTATGAAATAAAAGTATCGAAATACTATCAAAAAGTTTTTATTTTGTATAACAGTTATTTTGGGAGTCTCAATAATAAAAATGACTAATATTTATTATTTTAAAACTCTTACTTCTTATAATTTTGTTTAATTCCATGGAATAAAAGTTAATAATAACTCGTATTCTAGAGACTTTTTGAAGAAAGTCATAAAAGTTTCAAGCTCTAAATCTATATCAATGATTTACCGACTGAAATTACTTCGGACATTTTGTTGTACGCTGATGACTCTAAAATTTTTAGAGTTATTAATGACATCAATGACTGTGAGTGCTTGCAAGATGATATTAGAAAACTCGAAAATTGGTGTAAAAATAACCATTTGGACCTTTACGTAGACAAATGTAAAAGCATAACTTTCTCTAGAAAACGTGACATAATCTTATTCCACTATAAAATAAACGATATTTCCTTATTATATGTTAACGAAATAAAAGATTTTGGATTTACTTTCGATAACAAACTTCTCTTCGTGTCAAATTTGGAGCCCCTTTTACACTTGCTATAATAATCTACTCGAATCTGTTTAGCGAAAATTTACCAGATTATTATTGTAGAAATTGGAACATAATGAGTTAGAGTATAATGTGAGATTAACCCGATTCAACATCTTATCTTTAGAGCGTCGTCGTGTCTTTCTCGATAGCGTGTTTTTGTACAAAATTTTGAACGGCAATGTACACTGTCCTGACTTGCTTTCCAGAATTGGTATAAATATTTCCTCAAATACGCAAGACAATATACTCCTTTTAGATTTCCATTTTCTAGGACAAATCTCCGAGAAAAGTCTCCACTATATCGAATTCAGAAGGCATACAATTTGAATTTCAGTAACATCGATATTTTCAGTTCTGGCCCTCTGACGTTTAAAAGAATAATCTTGAATGAGATTGATCACTGATCGTAACACCCATAATTTATATATCTCGATTTGTTTGATTATTTTCTTTCTATTTTTGCTTTGCCTTGCCCTTTTTTACTTTTTCTGAATTATATTTTTATTTTTTCAGTTTGTAATTACTTAGTAGTTTAGTATTTTGTAGTTGTTTTAGTTGTATTTTCTTTTTATTAGTTGTATTTTCTTTTTTCTTTTTTTGTATTCCTTTGTAATGTATAATTTTCAGCTTTTTGTTTTCCCTACCTATAAGTATATATATTATTTTGCTTGAATTTTTGTTTTTGCTTCTCTCATTTTTTATTTTTGTAATCTACTCAAATTACTTACTTTTAAGGTAGTATCCTAATGAACTTGTAATCTGTGTACTATCTTATTAACTTAAAAATAAATAAATATATTACGCCGGTTCGCTTTAGTGGATGACAGACTTATAGTTTTTCGTATAATAATTAATTATCTGATTCATATATTCCCTTAAGAACTCGAATTATTAAACTGAGTGGTTGCCCATGGCTCTCCTCTGAAATCAAAGTTTTAATAGCTGAGCGTGCGTGTCTGTATCATAGATGCTTACGTCTTAGAACTATGGATTACCACAAGCGTTTTAGAGCGAAAAGAAATAAGGATAATTCGAAGATCCATGCAGCTAAACCTATGTATTGTATTACAGCTCGACTTTTGACTGCAATCTGTCCTCGAAGAGGCTTTGGCTAACCTAAAAAATGCAGTTGCGACCTTACTCCGGAGGAAAGACATGATCGAGTCCAACACTTTAACTACAATTAGAAGTAGTGTTTTTATCTTTCTTAATCCTAGTAGTTAGCATTGGTCTTTGTTTTTTTTTTCTTTTACTTTATATTGTTATTTTTTGTTTTATATTTTTACTTAATTATGCTCTAATTGTTTGAACTTTCTGTCTCTCTTCCATTAGTACATACTACTTAGTCAAATTGTTTTAATTTTGATTTTCTTGTACAAATAAAAAAGTTTTATGTCTTAATTGTACAATAGTTATGTTAATAATAAATTTGAAATTTGAATTAAAAGCTGATGTTACCTCTTCGCATTACGGAGTCCCGGCGTCCAATGTCTTACCGGCAGACATTGGAAGATCGGCAGATCAGAATGGAGGATTCAGTTTTCGCTGCGTCTCTGCAGAAGAAGTCATATGTGTTATTAACTCCATAAAATCGTATGCTATCGGCCCGGATAAAATTTCCCCTAATTTTCTCAGACTTATTCTTCCGTAGATTGTCTCTCCATTTTTAACATTTTCTACACTTGGGTCACCTCTGACTTTCCTACATCATGTAAAATTGCGAATGTGCCACCTATAGCTAAATCAAAGTACCCTGAAAGCCCAAATGACTATAAACTAATAGCGTCTTAAGCTTTCTGTTCAAGACTCCCGAGAAGTTGCTGTACTCAGAGGTCGTGGAACACTTGGACACCAACAATCTCTTAACTCGATGGTAGTCGGATTTTCGACTCTCCCACAGCTAGGCTAAGACTGCTCATTTAAAGGTAACTACCGATTTCCGTAAATGTCCGAACAAATTTGGTTAACTGTCTTAACTCTATTTTCAAGGTTTTTAATAGCATGCACCACACAATTTTGCTTCCTCGGTCCTACTTTAAATTTTCAACCTTCTTACTAAGATATATCAATAAGTGAGTGTCGTTTAGTACCGATCAAATTTACTTCCATTATCTTCGAGGGTACCGCAGGGTTCCATACTTGGTCCCCTTCTTTTTAGTCTTTATATAACCAACCTCTCTGAAATCGCCGATGATGTTCAATTATACGTCAGTCGGCTTATAGATCTGATCGAAGGTTGTATCGACTGCATAATCTCGGCTTAGCATAGAGTTGGTAAGTGGGCAGAAAACAATCTGTAAGTATTAAATCCTAATAAATCATATGCAATAGATAGGCAGGGCTTGGACTCAACCGACATCACTTATTGTTCTGAACTGCGTTGGTAAAATTTACACAGGATTGCGACGGTTGTGGTTGTCGACTGATGTACTGCACAGATCTATGCGTACGGCGCTTGTTATAATTTTACTCCAATCTTACTTTATAGCGAGCTGTTTGGTATTCCCGCATTTAGATTCTGCATACACTTGAAAGTTTAATGTGGCTTTTAATGACTGCACGGGATTTATATTTGGGATGAGACGTTATGAACACATCTCACCTATTCGATATGTTTTGTCTAGCTGCTCCTTAAATACGATGCTCCTCCGCAAACCAATTACATGCTAATTTACAACAAAAAGCCATCATATCTCAGTGACGAATTGAGTTTCATACATTCTTCAAGGAACTTAAACATCTATATTCTATGACATAGGTATTCCAGCTATAAAAACTTCTACATTATTCAAGCTGTACGTATTTGGAATTCAATTCCAGCAGTTATTCAGAGGACGAGCAATGCGAGAGTTTTTAGCAGGCTTATTTTCAGTATTTGCCACGTGATTGTGGATATTGTAGTTTACTTTTCCCGGACGGGAGTCGAACCCACATTTGTTAAAATCGGTCAATGGTGGAGTATAGAAGAATTTTTAAGAACTTTTATTTTTAACGATTCTAAATTAAATCATAAATACAAGAGGAAAAAGCAACCGCCTCGTCCGGGGTTTGAAGCCGCGATCTTCCGCTTTTCAGGCGACTGCTTTTACCAGTGAGCTAATGAGACAGATGATTTACCACTTGTATTTCTTAATTTGTAACTAGCCTACTAAGCCACGGTTTCTTTCAGCTGGCAATAACCAGTAATGCACAAATAAATTGTAAACTAAATTTTTTATTTATTTTTCCGGACAAGAATCTTCTCCATTCTTCATAATTGACCGATTCTAACAAGTCTGGGTTCGATTCCAGCCTGGAAAAACAAAATTGAATTTACAATTTTATTGTGCGCTTTCATCGTTACTGGTTAATGCCAGCTGAAAGCAACCGTGGCTTAGTAGGCTAGTTACAAATTAAGAAATACAAGAGGTAAATCATCTATCTGGTTAGCTCAGTAGTAAGAGCAGTCGCCCGAAAAGCGGAAGGTCCCGACTTCAAACCCCGGACGAGGCGGTTGTTTTTTCCTCTTGTAGTTATGATTTGATTTAGAATCGTTAAAAATAAAAGTTCGGATATTGTGGTTTTTCGGGTCTGGTTTCCAGTAGTGTATAATTTATTTTTAAATAATTTCTTTTTTCTTCACTTTCTCTATATTTGCTTTGCTTTTCATCATGGCTTCTAGCCATTTAATTATTTTAACTATAATTTAATTTGAATTAATGCTTTCGGAAAAATTATCGGTGCTGTTGATGACGACACGCAATAGAGCAAATATGCCTTTATTTGGATGGTTCAGGTGGTTGCGGTACGACGTACCCTTACAGGATCTTAGTGGTATTCATTCGAGGCAGTGGTCAAAGTTGCAACAACCAGAATAGCCGGAACTCTGGTGAAAGGTGGACGAACAGTACACAGCGGATTTAAATTTCCAGCTACGCTTCTTTATAATTCCGTACAAGCTGAAGTTATGCAGCCTATATCATCGTTGATGAGATAACAAAGCACGGACTCAATTGTATCAACAAGCTTCTGCAAGAAATTTCCGAAAATGGGTTGCCATGTGTAGGGAAAGTAGTAACTGTGGGAGGTGATTTTCGACCAACGCTTCCAGTTATTGCCAGAGGAACGTGCGTAGACATTATCGAAATTAGCATTAAGTCGAGTAGATTATAGCAGCATTTCACGACGCTATGACTCACAACAAACATACGTAGCGAAGGACAAGATGAGCACAACAATTAGGTCTTACAAGTTGTAAAAGAAAAGCTATCGACAATTCCTAGACAAACTATGACGACATAATCGAAATCCCTCAAGATATAGTTAATGGCGGTAACCGTATTGCAGAGATTTACTGAAAATTCCCAAATTCCCTACTTTTTAGGGAATGTTCCCTACATTTTAGGGAAAGTTCCATTTATTTTTTGGGGGCGGGGGACAAAAAGTATTTGGAAATTCCCTAAATTTTAGGGAAAAGCCTACCTTCATTTTAGGGATAAAAACCTAATCTACGTTTTCCAAGGTGGAGCTTTCCCTAATCTTATCGACAAATACCTAAGCTCTGTAGCACAAATTATTGCCACTCAATTATTATGTTTTATTCTAAAGGATGGAAGAATCTGTACAAGAATTGTGGTTTTCCGAGAAATTTTTGAACAGCAATATGTATATGTAAAAGATGTAAACCATTTAACCCCTCTATAAAAACGGGCAACTTTAGCTAGTTTAGAATAAAAGACAACATAATAGCATCTTGTTTTTCATTGTTGATTTTTAGTTGTGTGACGATATTAAAATTATCGAATACCTTAAGAATAAATTCCAATTTCTTCGACCTGTGGCTGATTTGTCTCTATAGTGTTAAACTTTACTGGTTTAAAGAAGAAAGCTTTTATATAAGTTGTAGTGAGAACCACGGGAAGCAATGTGCTTTTTGTGTGTATAAAGTAGACAATCTTGATCTATCTTTATTACACAACGCCATTTATTATAACATCTTTTTTCTCGCTATTGCAGTTAATAGCCGCTACTATCGGAGAATCTGCAATAAAAAGGCAAGTATTTACTATAAGTAAATTGCTTTAGAACACCCTCATGTTTTCCTTGAGGACGATATACCTCATCGATAATACAGATCAGGTTCATCGTTATTAATCACTGTTGTCGCGCATAATAGCAGATATTTCTCAATTTTTTGTTCACTGTTCAAATTCCTTCTCGGTCAACTTAAAATATCTTTGGTTGTTGTAGTTCGTGGCTGACAGAGATGTTGATGGATGTGGTGCGGTATATGTATTATTATTTACCTTTTCAGGTATCGGTATTGACTTGATTAAATCGTATCTTTCACTCTGGTAATATGTAAGAAGCCGCAGATGCTGATATTCGTATCCAGCAAAGCGAGGCTACCTCGCACGATACTTCCTCGGGAATAATCAAGAGTTAACAGATAAAATGATTGGAATCTAATCCTATGAGAGTGTTACTAACATTGCTATGGCTATGAGGAAAAAACGCTCCTATACAAGCCCAGGAGGAAAAATAGATAAAAAGATTACTCTTTTGGACTTTTTACCGGGTTAAACTTGTTTCTTTAAAACTTTTTAAAAAATTTTTAATAATTAAAAAAATTATTTTTTTCTATTTTTCTCAAACTTTTCATTTTTTTATTTGTTTTTCAAATCACACAATTTCACTATTTGTGACCTGTTGATGAGTGAAACCAAGTCTTGAAAGTTGTCACCAAAAAATTAATGGGTTGTGTGATGAAATAAGAAATTAGAACATTTTTTAGCTTTTGCTATATACCGGAGAATCCCAAAAAATTCTTTCTTGAACCAAATTAAGTTTAACCCGGTAAAAAGTCCAAAAAAGTAATCTTTTTATTTAATATTATGCTTGGGTGTCCAACCCATTTTGCTTCACCAGTATTATTTTTATGCATTACAAACGAAATGGCAATCTTAGTATACCTATTATTTAATCATCTAACGATTTTTCTTTAAAAATGTGAAATATCTACCGACTTTTGTATAGTATCATATTATGCACATATTTTCATATATAAATAAAATAAAAGCAAAAATTACAACCATAAAAACTAATAAAATAAAATTTCGGATTGAATGCACCCAATTTTTTTCTTTTTTACATATTTAACTAAATGAACGCAAAATTGCAAATTTCCATATACAATTTCTGAACTCATTTTATTTTTTACTATTTTCACTTCTCTTTGAAGACACAAATTTTATTAATTTTTTTGAGCGTTTATAGTAGATAAGATGTTATTTCTAATGGTGGTACGAATTCACTTTTTCGTCATCTTGGATTCTGACCGGAGGTAGGTGAAGAGTTTATTCTTTCGTCCCACAAAAAATGAAAGTGCTGCAGCAAAAGTCCAATGTTATTCCTTATGGAGGTCCAAATTTAATTGTTCAATTATCTTGTTCTAACACATCATCTGTCTCGCCCTCCCCCTCTTCCGTCTGGTATTGCAGGCTACAATTTGACCATAAACCCGCCCGCTGCTCTTCGATCGCTCACCCTGTACTGTGTCTGGTCTTGGAGCCGCCCGTAGCACCCGGTCGGGGACCACGATCTAGACCACGGGACGTAGTCTTGTACGTATACAATTTGACCTTGGATGTGCCTAGTCTTGTACGAACTTAATGGGGGATTCCGTCTAGTGTGGTTCATGGGAGATTCTTTTCCCCATCTGGCTGACCAGGAGATAGCCTTACTATGTCTGGTTAACTGGCCCTGTCTTGGCTCCCCGCCAGCTGATCCAGCTCTACTTTAGCTGATTTTAATAAAACAATGTTGGATTTTTTCTGGAATCAAACCGAGAATGCTTTTTGCAAAATCCAAGGCGCTCTACCAATGAGGCCGCAGACGTGTTGTGTGAATTTTTCTCTAGCGGTGAATGAATGCTGTTCGAATTCCACACAAATGTTTCGAC
This sequence comes from Dioctria rufipes, assembly GCA_963924295.1. Lineage (NCBI taxonomy): Eukaryota > Metazoa > Arthropoda > Insecta > Diptera > Asilidae > Dioctria > Dioctria rufipes. Next base: position 111,831,997 of record OZ002742.1, on the reverse strand, counting down.
AATGAGAGTATGAGTTTGTAAACGTTTCAAGTTTATAATAGCACCATTACTTGGAATTGAAAATACGAAGGCAATCGCATTTATGAGATCATAGTCAGGAAGAGTGCTGCCATATGTGTTGAAGTTGTGTGCATTAGCTAAGTTGTTGTGTGTACTTTGCTGTGCATTTTTAGGTTTTCTTATGGCTTTGCGGCGGCAGGTAGCACCACCAACAATGTTAGTATCACGCGTAAACATACAAAAAAACGTGTTTTCTCACTATAGCCTCAGCTGTTCACCTATCTATATAGATTCCCAATATAACCTGTTTTCCGCAGGACAATCACCCCTACAGGAGCTACAGCCCTTTAAAATTGCTACATTTTGCATTTTTTACTGAGAGATTTTCTACCAGGCGATGAGTTTAATTAAGCCCACACACAGTAACACAAACACCCCCCCCCCCCCTACCCACACACACACACACGCGCGCGCGCGCGCGCGCGCGCGATTATTTTAAGCAATTGAATATCATGCTGGATAAATTCAATTTTATATGACCATATTTATAAAAAAGTAATCTCCCTCGGTATTTATCTCCAGTAAAGTATCATCTAGAACATCCAACTCCGCCATCTTGAAATATCCAAGGTCAAATTGTATCCTACAAGACCACAAACATAGTGGCGTAGCTTTCCCAATGCAACCAATGCGGTTGCAAAGAGTCACACACGATTCTCTTCTTTTCAAACTTTTTGAGGTAGGCCCTCATAGAAGTTTAAAAAAAGGGAAGAAAGCGATTTAAACTATACCATTTTTTATGTGGAATATGATCCTACCTATGTTCTAAAAAAATATGAGTTGTCCTCTACAGCTTCTAAACTACAGCGGTTTGAAAAAAAGAGAAAGGTCTGAAAGCTGTCACATTACAGTATTTATTTCAGAATGCGGCAAGTCTCGCGCTGTTTTCTTTTTATAATATTTGGCGTCTAGCCACTACCGCGGTTGTTGATATTATTAAGATAAACTACATTTCATCGATGTTTTAATCAGATAAGATCAGTTTATTGCTGCATTTTTTATATATGGTTTCTTCATAATGGTGATCAATTTATTTTCATTTGAAATAAATGTACGTTTTTTCCTAGTTTCCATAAAATTCCCTCTATTATACAAGTTGAATATCTACACAAAGAATTTTTTTCCGATAAATATCAGTAGTTTTTCTATGGAAGTTCTGGCACACAGTTTCCTTTGTGCCAACACGCAGCAGCTAAATGCTCCCCGTATTACGATTTTGCTGGGGGTGCTGTGCCTAAGTTTAGGCTTTTTTGGGGATAAGAGATCACTTTTAGCACTCTCCAGCATAGGAAAATAGCATAGGATTTCGATTTTGTTTCTAGAGTTCGGTTCTTTTTCATCTCTAGTTTTGGAGATACGAGATTACTTTGGGAATACGAGATCACTTTGAGCACCCTCCAGCATAGGGAAATAGCATAGGTTTTCGATTTGGTTTCTGGAGTCCACTTATTTTTCATCTAGGAGATCGTAGCTCTAAATATTTGTGAAGTTTGATATGGACTTGGAGGCTACAATTTTACCTTGAGGTGCACCTTTAGTGGAGTTTAGGTATCTCAAAGTTATAGCATGACTCCAGTGTTCACTATTACCTTGCCTTGACTCAGAAAGAATTGTGTCGTGGTTAGTTGCAGTCAGAAGTCCTCGCTACGTCCTAGATATCTGGATGTAGCGGGTAGCGGTTGATGTAGGGTTATAGTGTGGATTGACTACACTGGATACTTTGCGACAGTTGTCCAAACAAGATTGAGAGCAACAATACAGTTGCTAGAAGAACAGTTGGATAAAGAAATCTTGATTAGGATAGTTCGATGAGTGTCGTATTCGTTTGTATAACAGCTGGATAGGAAGATCTTGATTGTGCGAGTACGACAGCTGTCGTGTCGCTACCCTGTTCGAGTTGTTCGTCTGAAAAAGAAGCTGTAATATTCGTAAATGGCGTAAATGATTAGTTGAGCCTATGTCAAACTGATAAAGACAAGTGGACCACTTCTATCTTTGCGGTAGGTTAAACCAGTCTCGGTATGCAGATAAAATGTATCGCGGTCTTCTGTCAATACTCTTCGTTGTTGAACAGTTATTTGAGATGTTAATAGTGTTGTCGATTTGATGCAACTGCAGCAATTATAAACGGTGAAAATGACCAGTAGACCTGGTTACGACGGGTCAGGCTGGCTTATCAACTTCTACCGTTGCGGTAAGTAGTTTCAATCTTATTACGCAGATGTCATGTATTACTGACTTCGTCGGATATTCTTCATGTACAACGGTAACTGCAACGTTCTGGACCTTGTCCGTTTGAAACGCCTGTAACACCGTTAGCTGCAGTGTTAGAGAAGTACAGCGGTATTCGGGCCGTCCTAAAAGGAAGAGCCCGAAAAGAAAACAAAATCTGGGGCCACTATTGGAGCGGCTAAAAACATAACTCTCCTGGGAAATCGAAACAGATCAAAAGCGTCTTGCTGCTGGGGTTTTTATTCAAATGTGGGGCCGCTATTGGAGCAGGCAAAAACATAACTCTCCTGGGAAATCGAGCCAGATCAAAAGCCTCTTGCTGCTGTGGTTTTTAATCCTTATCCTTTTATTTCAGCAAAAAGTGTCACAACGTTATAATATTAAAATTTGTAACAATACAACTTTATATTATCAAGTCTGACATCAGAATGAATTTTCTTATATTTAATTAATTTTCATTGTCAATAAACGCCTACCTAACTACAACTTTCCACGCTTAGCAAAGTATTAATAGCCGACACAATAGAAAAAAGAATTGCCCGATTTACTGTGGCTGGTCACGCGTTCGTAAAGAAAATGATGAAGACGCACAGGCGCGTCGCCACACCCCCTCCTGTGTCTGCGCACTTGTGGTTGGCTGAGAGCAATATCCGATATTATGACTTGTACTACCTGGGGTGTGTTGGACTTGTTGTATCTAGATGCGGCAGTAAAATAATACACGCTATCCCTTGTTTGGTTTTACTTCAATATCCATTTATTTCTAAAACTAGACTAATACAAACAAACCTATTCTAGTTCCGTACGGCTGGGCTGACTGTATACAAGTGACAAGTTATTAGTGAAAAGTCTTTGACAATCGAATTCGTGTTCGAACTTAAGCCTATGTTCACAATTATCTTCGATATGCAATTATTGCTAGCTTCACGATGTATGTATCATTTCCTCCTCACCGAAGATATGATATTAGAACCGATAGCGGACGACCCTGGCTTGATCTTGAATTCTAGCAGATCGCCGTGGTGGTACGGGAGTTTGGCTGTGTTGATTCATAGAATTGCTATGAGAAGTCTCCGGAGTGCGCTGCTGAAGAAGATTTAAACTGCGTTCTCGGTTAGATAACTCGGCTAGTTGAGGTAAGTTTCGTGAAGTGCTAGTCCTTCTAGAATCAGGAAAATAATTAAAAAAAACTCTGATGTTACTTGCCTGTGTTGCATGCCAAATGACGAACTGCTGAGTTGCTTTGTTATTGTTTGATTCCATATGACGAGGTCTTAGTTGGTTTCGGTGCCGTCTCCATGTACCATGTTGCGTCTGAACAAAGTACAGGATATGTCCAAGTCAGCGTAAAATAGTGCCTTTTATCTAAGGACGGCCCTTTGCGTAATTACGTAAATAAACGGACTGATTTTCTTTGAACTGTACTGATGACTACTGCTGGGTATCTTCCTGTTTAGTCTTCTTGTAGGGAGGTTGAAGTAAGGTCACTAGGATCTTAGGCTGTCGTCCGTGAAGTAATTCAGCAGGCGAATTTCCTGACAATGGGTTAGGTGTTGCCTGGAATGTGATCAGATATTTTAAAAGTGCGTCGTCACAGTCATGCTTATCTTGAATTATCTGTGTGAAAGATGATTTGAATGTCCTTACGAATCTCTCCGCCTCACCATTAGAAGATGGATGAAAGGGGGCAGTAGTAATGTGCTGTATTCAGTTTTGCTTGCAAAAGGTCCTAAAAGCTTCTGAGCATAATTGTGGTCCATTGTCTCACACGATTGTGTCAGGCAAGCCTTCTAATGTGAAGATATTTTGAAGTGCGCGTATTGTTGCTGTTGCTGTTGTGGTACTCATTCTTATAACGAATAGGTATTTGGAGAAGAAATCAACACATATTAACCATAATGCGTTGAAAAAGGTACCGGAAATATCTATATGTACTCGTTCTCAGGGCTTGTGTGGAGCAGGCCTGCTTTGAAATTCCCTTTTGGGGTTGTTTGCTACTTCTTGACACGTAGAGCATCTTCTGACAATCATTTCAATATCCTCGTCGATGTTAGGCCACCAAAAATAGCGTCTAGCCTTTTGTTTCATTCTTGTAACGCCCCAGTGTCCCTCACCGAGAAGAGTAAGGACTTTGTGCTTTATGCTGCCTGGGATAACGACCCGATTATAATCTGTTTGAAATAATATGATACCTTTTTCAATACTAAGCGAATATCTACGATTGTAGAACGGTTTCATGTCCTTGTCTTTAATTTCTAACTTTTCAGGCCATCCAGCTGTGATGTAGCTATAAACTCAGCTTAAAAGTTGGTCTTCCCTAGTCGAACTGGCAATCTTTACGAAGTCTACAGGGAAACTGGAGATATTTTCTGCGAAACTAATATGGTTACAGGACTGTTCTGTCGAGTCGAATTCGGGAGCAGGTCCAGCAGGTAATCTTGATAATGCGTCAGCATTGGCATGCTTATTAGTGGGTTTATAGCGAATATCAAAACGATAGGCCATTAAAATAATTGCCCATCGTTGTAACCGATGTGCTGTCATCGTTGGTAACTGCTAATTTGTGCTAAAAATTGTCACTAAAAGCTTGTGATCAGTATAGAGTATAAAATTTTTATTGTATATGTATGTATGAAATCTCTGGACTCCGAAAATAATAGAAAGTGTAGCATTTTTGATGATTTGTTAGAGTTTTGGAGGCAAAAGCTATTGGCTTCTCTGCACCATCGGGATATATATGTGATATCACAGCTCCAATTCCATGAGCGGAAGCGTCGGTTACTAATATTATTGTTAAATTATCTTGGAAATATGATAGCTGGCATGAATTGATAATTTGTCTTTTCAACGATTGAAATGCTTGCTCCTGTTCCTGTTTCCAGATAAACTTCGCATTGAGCCGACGTAATTTATTCAGAGGTGCAGCTTGTTCTGTAAAATTTTGGATAAATTTGTTGTAGTAGTTGATTTTCCCAATAAAAGATTGAAGTTCTCTTAAGCTAGTAGGTCGTTTAAGGTTTTTATTGCCATCATCGCGGCGTCTGAAGGGCGAATACCACTGCTGCTAACTAGATGTCCTAAGTATTCTATTTCAGGTTTCATGAATGAGCACTTCTTTAAGTTACAAGTTAGTCCGCTTGAAGATGTTCTCTATCCGTATTCCCTGTCACAACAATATCGTCAAGGTAGGTTACACATTGTGGTATTCCTGCTGTAATCTGCTCCAACAAACGCTGAAATATAGCTGGTACACTTGCAACACCAAAGGGAAGTCGTTGGTACTGAAATAAGGCAAGCGGAGTATTCACAACCATTAGCTGTTTTGATGTATCGTCGAGTTCAATTTGCAAATATGCGTCAGAGAGGTCAATTTTCGAGAAACACTTTCCTCATCTCAATTTCTGGAATACGTCCTCAATCCTGGGTATTGGGTATTGATCGATGTCAAGTTGAACATTTATTGCTTTGAAATCGCAACAAATTCTTAAATTGCCATCGCGTTTCGTTACTATAACTATGGGCGCAGCCCAAGAGCTAAAATGTATTAGCTTCCAGATATTAGCATCGATGAAACGTTTTACTTCTGCTTTGAATGCATCTAATTGAGCAAACGGCAAGGGTCTGCTTCTAAAAATATTTGGCTTTGCATCCGCGTGTAAATGTAAATGCGCTTTAGAAGATAAACAATGCACCAAATTACTAAAAAACACTTTTTTATATTTATTGCATAAGTCATTAATAAGAGAAGAAGGGATTTTAATACTCACACTGTCGATAGCGTTAGTAGACTTTATTAGATTAAGCTTTTTACCCACTGTCAGCTCGAATTTATCCATCCAGTCTACTCCGAAAATGTTACTCCCATTCGGGGTATCTGTCATTAATAGCGGCATATCTGTGTTAGTTTTACCATTAAAACAAACTGAAAATTTCAATAGTCCAAGTACAGGCACTTGAAAATTTCCATAACCTTTTAATTTGCAATTTTGCTGTAAAATGAGTGGGGAATTAATCTGCTTATAGCCATCATGACCGACCATGGAACACGTTGCGGCGGTATCAGTTTGGAGTGTCATTAGTACAGAGTTTATTAGCACGTCCATGAAAAATTTGCTTATCCGGCGCGGTACAGATTCTATACTAAACACTTGTTCCACACTTTGAATTTGTTCATTTTTTACATTATCTGTGTTTATATTACGAGAACGGGACTTAGATAGGGACTGCTGTTTAGTTTTAACTTTGCTTGACCACTGATTTGAAGACATACATACTGGTGCAATATGACCTCTCTTATTACATTTGTAACAAATAGCTAAGCAAAACGTGCAATTTTCAGGCTTGTGATGCTGTCCACAACCTGTGTAGGATTTTGCGTGAAGCGAATTGCTTATGTATTTATAATTCGATACACTATGGGATCGATTTCTTCGAAATGACCTTATCTGAAGGACGTCTGCTATATTTTCACTATTGTTATCACTGTTCCGATTTTTGATAACGTTGACTGTATTCTGAGTAAATTCAAAGGTAGATGCTATGTTAAAAACATCGTCGGGTGTGGGCTTTGTCTTCTGGAGTGCAGTTAACCTAACCGTATCATGAGGCGTGTTAAATGCTATCACGTCACGAATTAGATCATCAATGTATTCTTAGTTACATTCAGATTTTCCACATACAAATCAACAATTGCGCGCAATACCGCGGAGCTCTGCCATCAACTCCGAATATGACTAATTCGGCTTCTTCTTACATTTGAAAAATTCATAGCGTGAACCAAGCACATGTATGTTGGACTTGTAATGCTCGGATAATTTGTCCAGAAGTTCTTTGAAGTTTTTGTTTTGCAAATCTTTGCCCAAAAGTTTTTGTAACAAATCAAATAAGTCGGAACCTATCCAAGATACAAAAAAAAAGCCGCCCATTTTTTTTTGTCATCGGATACTGAATATGCGGCGAGATGCTGGTTTAATTGCTTTTCATACCAGATCCATTGATCTTTTGATTTATCAAATCCATGGAAAGGAGGTACGTTAGAGCTAATGGATACACTTGCTGATGTGTTGAGTGGTAATTTTCCTAATTGGTCTTGCATCCAATTTTATTGCATTTCTAGAATGGACTGCATCCAATTTTGCTGATCCTCTATCATTTTTGCGAATTTTGCTTCGGCCATATTGCGCTGCTTAATAACTTATTACGTACCTGGTGGCAGATCATGTGGTGTGAAAAAAAAAATCTGATTTTATTTAGAAAATTCTTATATCCTCGTCGTCAAAAACTGTGTTATCTAGATGCGGCAGTAAAATAATACACGCTATAACTTGTTTGGTTTTACTTCAATATCCATTTATTTCTAAAACTATACTAATACAAACAAAGCTATCCTAGTTCCGTACGGCTGGGCTGACTGTGTACAAGTGACAAGTTATTAGTGAAAAGTCTTTGACAAACGAATTCGTGTTCGAAATTAAGCCTACGTTCACAATTATCTTCGATATGCAATTATTGCTAGCATCACGATGTATGTATCATTTCCTTCTCACCGAAGATGTGATATTAGAACCGGTAGCGGACGACCCTGGCTTGATCTTGAATTTTAACAGATCGCCGTGGTGGTACGGGAGTTTAGCTGTGTTGATTGCTAGCTGCCGTGATCTATTTTTACACATAGAATATCATAACATGATCACTCTTATTTATAAAAGACAGCTACAGACCACAACTTACATTATAGTTGTTGTTGTTGTCTTTTCAGCAAAAGAAATTTCCAATTATAACTTCCACTACTCATCAGGATATCATATCCTACAGATTGATATCAGTTATTGTTGTTGTTTTCAGTTAAAGAAATTGGGAAACATAAATCGCTCAATTTGTTTACTTTACTCGGCAGCTGTGCGAATTTGTTTACATTATTCGAATTTATTCACATTATTCGAATTTGTTTACTGGACTATGCGTACTTGTTTATGCAAGGAACCAAATTAGAAGTATTCCACCTGAAGGTCAAAATTAGGCATTTACTAATTTCCATTACTTACCTAAGTGAACATATCTACCTATATTTCCCCAATCAGCTGCGCCTGGTGATTAACATCATCAAATTTTTAATCCACAGCTTCGATTATAGTTGTTGTTGTTTTTGTTTTTCAGCTACTACTATTAATTACACCTGAGAAGGTAAGATCGCTAATATCTCGAAACATAGCCCGTAGAGGATTTCTGATGAAAATTGTAACCCGCCCCCCCCCCCCCCGTACCTAGTATTAATACTATTGGCATGAACAGAAAATATCCTAGGGTTAACTTGAATTATTACTAATATTAATTATACCTGAAAACATAAGATCGCTAATATCTCTAAAACCATAGCTCGTAGAGGATTTCTGATGAAAATTTGGTCCACCCCTAGAACTAAGACCTCCACTGAAACCTTCTAGAATCTACTGACGTGAAGAAAAATATTCTAAGGTTAACTTGGATTATTACTAAAACTAATTACACTAATTCACTTAGGGAATTTCACAACATTTCTTAACCACATAAATACACTGCTGCACACATCCACCCGCGCCTTAGATAACGTTACCTCAGCCAACAAGTAGCCCAACCCAGCATACCACAGGCACTCATACTA